>JAPFBL010000274.1:57500-486138 GCA_026182355.1 Hermatobates lingyangjiaoensis | reverse complement strand
TAATTGATGTACGATAATTACGTTATTAATCTCTAAACGAAAGATTTATATTTGGAATTATCTTTTACATTTTTGGTTTTTAACAGAATTATTATACTGGGAATTTTATGGCTTCTTAGTATTTAATAAGATCATTTTCCTTCCCCTTTGTCAAATAACATATATACGAATTTTTTTTAATGAGTGTTATCATTTACCTCCACAATATTATTCCTCTTACATCTCTTATAAGAGGAATATAATATAATAAGATAAGAGGAATATATCTTATAAGTCAATAATATATTTTCATTTTTCCATTAGAAACATCAATTTATCTCAGTGGATTCGCTCAAAAAATTTCTAAGTCAATGTAAACAATGAAAAAAAATACAAAAAATTCGACAAGTATAGCAGGTGATCTCTTAGTCTAGGATAAACAAAGAGTTTTTATATCGTTATTACTCTTTCCCGTAATTGAAACTTCATGATTTTTTTTTTATAAATTGCTAATTTTTCGTTCCATTTTTGGTCAAATTTTCATTTTTTTTTAACGAGCCGTTTAGCGTCAAAAAAACATTTTCTGAAAACACAAATCGTACTGTAACGCCCCTTTAGCGAATGTAATTTTGGAAAAAAATATCTCAACTCATTCTCCACATAATGTTTTATTTTTAGGCATACTTTCATTTTGATCCATCAAACAGTATGGTTTGTATGGCTCTCACAAAGTTTGAGATTGCATTATAAGTCAAAATTTTTACATTTTATTGAAAAAAAAATATTTCCCGTTGTTTTAAAATTCTGAATATATTTTTCGTTTGTTCCATTTGTAACCTCAAAGATAATATCAAAATTTCAAAACTCTAGGGTTATCAGTTTAGGAGAAATAAATGTTTTAAAAAAAACGGTTTTTGGCAAAAAAAGTGACTTTCCCATCATGCATAATTCTTCGCAAACAATAGGGATCTTCCTCCCTATGAGGCCCATTTTTGTGTAAAGTATCAACTTGATCCATCAAAGATTCTGGACCGTAGCGTGGTAACAAGCAATGCTAACACACGCACCCACCCAGCCACCCACCCACCCACACACACACAGACATCATCGTAAAAACGTCATAAAACGACTTCTGGGACCTCAAAACATGTAATTCCGTTAAAATCTCGAGATCGAATTTTTTCACGATCACTATACTTTACTTATAGTAAAGTAAAAAACATTGCTAACTTTTAAAAATATAACAATATTTCTTTTATGTTCATGTCTACTGGTACTGACTACTATATAATAACATTGTAACTTCGGTTATCTGATTTAAATTAACGACACAAGAAATACTTTATTTCTATACTCATTTGATATCCAGTTATTGATTTGATTGCAAAGAGATGTTCTGTATTGCATGTGTTATTATGTATTATGTACCAAATTATATTTCTCTAGTAATAATACTAGTCACAAAAAGAAAAAAAATACAATATGCACATCATTTAGTTGTTTTAGATATAGTTTTAGTAACACAATTTGAAGTTTGAAATACCAAATGTGGCAGTTAAGTTACAAATAAATGCTCAATGTTCGCATATGAGGGTTATATGGAGATGATATATGTAGTATAGTTTATCACATTAGCTTAGCAAGAGGCAATGACTTTACTGCTATGTACAGAGAGAAGTATAAGCGTAGTAGAGACTAGAGTGAAATAGGCGATTGGAGGGTGTACTATTAGGACTGCTGACTTGTCATTAAGGGGACACCCATTAGGACCAGTCTCGTCTAATGGACACACCCTTCACCACCCTTCTAGTCCTCGCTGACTCCCGTAATAGACATTTGCTTTAGACCCCTCTAAGGCTTCAGACAATCTTTTGAAATACTTCTCACTAGAGAATACTAATTATGAAATTCAACTAAGCAACAGTTTTTCTAAGTAGCAGACATCAACTGTATACCTATCTGTTAATCATACTTTTAACTAACACTTATATGCAAATATAAATACATATTCTCAACAAAGTCATGTGGAGCATTTCAATGAAATCAGCGATTACATTGTCGAATAAGTTAAATAAACTTCA
Source organism: Hermatobates lingyangjiaoensis (assembly GCA_026182355.1). Taxonomy (NCBI): domain Eukaryota; kingdom Metazoa; phylum Arthropoda; class Insecta; order Hemiptera; family Hermatobatidae; genus Hermatobates; species Hermatobates lingyangjiaoensis. The sequence continues at coordinate 484,078 of JAPFBL010000274.1, read as the reverse complement.
CCAAAATCCTGGTTTTCTTTCGTCGTATTCGTCAGAGTCAAAAACGAAAGTTTATAGGGACTTGGTCAGACCAAAGCTGGCTGAATCCCGATAAACTTTAGTTTTGTTTCTACGTCACTGACGGAGTCCCGATAAACTTTAGTTTTGTTTCCATTCCACAGACAGAGTTCCAATAAACTTTAGTTTTGTTTCTATTCCACTGACCGAGTCCCAATGAACTTTAGTTTTGTTTCTACGACCGTTTGATAGAATAGGTGTGTTCTCTAATCGGGGTTCGGTCAATTTTCCAGGATAAAAAATCAAACTCTCGTTGCCAACGTTTCGGTTTTATTTAAAACCTTTTTCATAGGCCTACAAACAAAGGATAATAAGAAATCACATATCAACATCAAACATATACACAATATGAAAATGGATTGTTACAACTCATGAATATTACAAGCAGAAATATTTCAGAGATACATAAAACAATATTACTTACAGAAGTAAGAATTTTTTAACTAAGAAAATGAAATTTACATTATTTAAAGGAACAACAATGTTAGCCGGACAAAACCTTCGACTAGACTAATAAGATAACATTACAAATAACCTCAACACTGTTCACTCAAGGGAACTAAATAAATCAAATTTCACTAAACCTCAGCACAACACTCCAGAATAAATATTACTTAAATTAGTAATATCACTTCTATGATTAATCGAACTTAGATCCTTTTTAATATATAACATCTCAAGTGTCTTCCTTCTTTGCTCATCTTTTTCTTTTTCTATTATAGTTGTATCTTCAAAATCGAACGTGTGACCTTCGTTTATTGCATGCCCAGCTAAGGCTGTTGCGTTACTTTTATTTGTTCTTATGGAATAATTATGTTGGTACAACCTTTCTTTGAGAAAACGACTAGTTTCACCATAGTAACACTTGTCACAGTCTTTACATTTGATGACATAAATGAGGTTACTTTGTAACTCCTTCGGTATTTTTTCTTTCAAATTTGAAAATAAAGATTTATTTTTTCTTTTATTATAAAATGCCAGTGTAACTTCACTATACTTCTATGTGTACTTTTGAAATAAGTAGTCCATGTTTTTTAAATGAAAATAAGAAAAGGGTGAAATTATTGTTACAGAAAAATTGTTATCCGAAGAACTTAGTTGAACGATATTGGTTAAGATATTTAAGACAGCAACCAGCACATTCAAATGAAGATCATGCTGAACTGGAAGTTATAAATAGGAAGTATTTCAAATTTCCTTATGTTCAGGGCTTATCACAATCAATTAGAAAAGTGTTCAAACGAAACGTACCTGAAGTTACACTGGCATTTTATAATAAAAGAAAATATAAATCTTTATTTTCAAATTTGAAAGAAAAAATACCGAAGGAGTTACAAAGTAACCTCATTTATGCCATCAAATGTAAAGACTGTGACAAGTGTTGCTATGGTGAAACTAGTCGTTTTCTCAAAGAAAGGTTGTACCAACATAATTATTCCATAAGAACAAATAAAAGTAACGCAACAGCCTTAGCTGGGCATGCAATAAACGAAGGTCACACGTTCGATTTTGAAGATACAACTATAATAGAAAAAGAAAAAGATGAGCAAAGAAGGAAGACACTTGAGATGTTATATATTAAAAAGGATCTAAGTTCGATTAATCATAGAAGTGATATTACTAATTTAAGTAATATTTATTCTGGAGTGTTGTGCTGAGGTTTAGTGAAATTTGATTTATTTAGTTCCCTTGAGTGAACAGTGTTGAGGTTATTTGTAATGTTATCTTATTAGTCTAGTCGAAGGTTTTGTCCGGCTAACATTGTTGTTCCTTTAAATAATGTAAATTTCATTTTCTTAGTTAAAAAATTCTTACTTCTGTAAGTAATATTGTTTTATGTATCTCTGAAATATTTCTGCTTGTAATATTCATGAGTTGTAACAATCCATTTTCATATTGTGTATATGTTTGATGTTGATATGTGATTTCTTATTATCCTTTGTTTGTAGGCCTATGAAAAAGGTTTTAAATAAAACCGAAACGTTGGCAACGAGAGTTTGATTTTTTATCCTGGAAAATTGACCGAACCCCGATTAGAGAACACACCTAATATATATATATATATATATATATATATATATATATATATATATATAAAAGATTTCACATAAACACGTGAAACAACAATCAATGATCAAACCACAATAAGAAATGGAAAACAAGACTAAGATCTTTCAACCGTCTTACGAAGACCGCTTGTTACGGTTGAAAGATCTTAGTCTTGTTTTCCCATTTCTTTTTGTGGTTTGATCATATATATATATATATATATATCATAATGCTAGTTATGTGGTGGACATAAGTCCACCATACAAAGTTAACCAGAGAAGCGCTTGTGGAAGGAACTAGAATAAAAAAAAAAAAAAAGAGAACAGGACCAGCACAGACTCAAATTAACAGAAGCCAAACTCATACAGAAAACAAAGCCATATATTAATATCCAGTTAGAAAATAGTGAGAAAGTGTTAAAACTATTTAGATTAACCCCAGGTCAAGTGGGACCTCTCCAGGTAGAGGTAACAAACTCCTAACCAGGTCACTCAACCCAAAGGATTCAGAAAAACAACTTTAATCCCCCAACCTCCTCAACACATTTCACTTCTCTTATATAAAGGAACAATCTATTTCAAACTCAGTTATGTCTTGATAATGGCTGAGGACAGCAGAAACATGGACTCTTGTAACATGTCGACTATCGGAAGCATATTGTATACTCTTAATATAATAACAAGAACTATATTCAGAAAACTTGAGAAACTTATTAAGAAGCATGTTTCAGCAAAATATGGTCATATTTTTAACAATATATATATATATATATATATAGTAGGGTAAAAAGCTAATGAAATGGTCTCCACATATAACAATTTAATGGTATAAACAACAAGTTTCAAACATGTAGTGTTGTTCTTCGTAGAAAGAGTAAATACCACATAATAACTGATTGCACTACGTTAGAATATATATATGTACAAACATTTACTCACACACGAATTATATATGGAATTACAACTTCAAAGTCAAAACGCAGAAAAAAAGTCCAACTTGTTTGACTTTTATAGTTTTATAATTTATTTTAGTATATTACTAATATATTACTTTGTTCTGTATATGTACTTATATTTGCATATATGTGTTGGTTAAAGTATCCAACGACCAACGAATATATCCGTGCACTATAGTGCACATCGTAACTAGCAGTTCCAGACCAGAGGCCTTCTACTGCTTGCTTACTGTGCTACTATAACTTGGAATGTCAGTAATTCATGTCAGATATTAAGTTCGTCTGTACAGTAATGATGTCGTATTCGCGGTCATGTGGTCTTGTTGAGGTCATGGTTTTCAATGTTTTTAGTCATCAGTTGGAAAAGTAGTCAGATAGTCGGTGGATGAAGTAATTGTTCAGTGAGGTTGGTGGCAGGATTTAGAGTTTGTACAAGGAGCTTTAGATGAGTACATAGTTTGTTGTCTTCATTGGTAGTAAGTCGGGTGATGTAACTATCTATGGATTCCATTTTCAAATCATAGTGAATATCAAAATTACGGGCGTACCAAGGAGCCGGGGTTAAAAGTATGATTAACAGATAGGTATAGAGTTGATGTCTACTACTTAGAAAACTATTGTTTAGCTGGATTTCATAATTAGTATTCTCGAGTCAGAAGTATTCCAAAAGATTGTCTAGAAGCCTTAGAGAGGTCTAAAATTATTTTTTCTAATTTTTTCAGTTAAGGTATTAAAAAAAAAAAAAGATAAATGACATTTTTATCATTCTTGTCCTGAAGATGGCTCTAGGAAAGAGTTGAAACATGCTGACTGTTTGCTGAAGTATGTTTTTAGTTTTTAGATCCGGGAACAAAACGTTATTCAGAAAGACTGGGAAACTTTTCAAGATGTAAATTTCTAGAAATGTTGTGACACTTTTAATAATATATATTTATATATATTACAAATGTTATGTTTAGGTATGAAAAGTAATGCTATTCCGGGGAAAGCAAGTATGACTGTTTGGCATTACAAGCAGAAAGAAGCTAAAAGTATAGTAATAAAATGTTATTTAGATAATTCATGCTATTGGATTCAATCAAAATGTTAATATGATTTCGGTTGTCGGAACATTTTTTTATCCTTTTTGAAGTAAGTTTAATAGAAGAACAAGTTTGTTTGTGGAAAATATATTTACTTATAAATTAGTAGTGGTCGAGTAGAGGGTTAACAACTATACATATCAGTAATTTACGATGTTGAGTACGTTTTACGATGATCAGTAATCAGTTTTATGTTGTGATTTATTTGTAAATTCTATCTACTCTGAGAAATATTCCATGATTAGAAGTCTTGTATATTAAAAGCGTCTTCTGTAATATTTTTTTTAAATGGTTTAGTCAATAGAGCTTTGATTCTCTATTATCTTGTTGGTGATGAATGAATTTTGTCAAAGAAAATTGGATATTTGTTTTAAAGATAAAAGTATCCCTTCAAAATTTTCTATTTTCATGGGACTAATAACAATCTCCAATGGTATGCAATTCAAGCTAGTTGACCCTTCTTGTTTTTGAGGCCGCAGTGCTTATATATGATTAATTATTTATTATGTAGGTACTAAATTTGCTATCAAGCAGTTAAGTCAAACTCTTATGCCTCTTTTTATGTGGCTCAAATAATTGACTCTATGTAAAAGAAAAAAAATGAATATTCTGAGAAATGTATTTATGACACTTATTTTTTTTCAAAAATGGAATTTCACAGCATACATGTGGAATAAAAGTCAGTCTAAAACACCTTATAAAATGTAAAATTGGGATCTTTGAACCAAAACAATTGAAAGAGTTTTCACATCAGAGTCTAACGTGAATTGTAGATGTACTCAGTATGACGGCTCCTCTGGAGAAAAGCACTTGTTTTCGTTGATTGCTCTTAATATCATTTCTGATTCTTTACTGTGGTTGTATTTTACAAAAGAATTATTACTTAAATCATAATAATAAATGTTACAACGAGAAGGTTGTGATAGAATTTCTGGAAGAGTGAAAAATTAAACCCTATCAGGAAGCAATATGTAAAAGGTTAATGATGGAAACAGAAACTAAGGGATTTAGTTAGCTAAGGGAAGATGGAGGCAGCGGTTGATATCTGTTCATGGCAGAGTTGGAAGATGGCCGGATATTAGAATAGCTTGATCAAAGATCTAGCAACTTGAGGCAAATTTCAACTATACATCCGCTTACGGAATTAGCAAATAATTGAGAACAAGCCAAATAGCAGATACAAAATGTTACCTTTAAACTTCTTGCAAAGAGATAGACAAGCAAGTTAGAATTCAGTATTCACAGTTTGCTTTGTCTTCATATTTCTAATCAAAAGCAGCAACTTTCATACAACTTGTTCCTATGAATTGGCTCCTACACTGAAATCTTATTTCATTTTTACATTATTTGTTTTTAATAATATGATATTATTTCATTATATTAATGGAATTATTAATGTTCGTTGGCACTCAATGCTGTTTTATTCCGTTTTTTTTTCTCTCGTTACAATTAAGAGTTCATTCAAAATCATTCCCTTAAAACCATATCAACAAATGCATAGTTCACAAGTCAGAACTAGTGGTGGACATAACCATTAAAAAAACACCTCAAAGAAGCAAAATGACTTTTTGACAAAAAAACTAAAAGAAAATAATGTATTAATAGGCTTAATGGGCTAATGTATAATTAGGCCACTACTAAAACAAAAAAAAATCTTAAAAATGCCTGATGAAGAACAAAATTGTGAAAAAATAATAATAATAAAGACTCTTTACAAATGTAAAATTTAATTGAACAGAAAATTGATTAACAAAAGAAAAAAAAATTAAATAATAATAGGAATTTTGGGGAGAATTAAGTGAATTAGCAAATGAAGAAAAAATAGGTTATAAGAAAATAAATACAAAAAAATAATTAAATTCAAACTAATGTTTAATATTTCAGGTTGGACTCAGATGTGAATGAGCTCCTCGGAGCCATATATGGGCTTCCTCAGAAGGTCTTCAATTAATGTATCTATTGTGTCTCAGGACTGTTCTTAATTAATTTATTACAAGTTGAACCTCCTTAATCTGGTATTCCTTCACCCGCAACACCTTTAATCCGGCCAAATTGTTATTTCTAATATAACTTCAAGATAGAGTACCTGAATCTAACTGTGATGGGTTCTCAAGCCGTGATAGTTGTGAAGTGTTCCATAGATATATTTCAATTTCTATTTACTGTAGTTATTTTCTTTACTTCAGAATTGTTTTGAATTTCACTATTTTATTAAATCTGTAGTTTTACTGCATATCTTGTTCACTCTTAATTTTTTATTTCTTTCCCTCGTGTTATTTTATAATTTCCTTACTTCCAGGTGAACATAATTTTTACACAAGTACAGTACTGCCACTATTTTGTTATGTTATATAATTCTGTAACAATCACTGGCCATGATGCATTCTATATTATTTTCCTTACAACATATCAGCTTGTCAGCCATAAAAATAAATCCATAAGGATTCCTTCAACGTGTTCTTCTATATACTTCCATATGGTATATTTTCATACAGTACAACTATCTATATCAAAACAATGTTACAGCTACACTTGTACAGCAAAATATAGGGTAGGTACATGCATATGAAGTGTGTTTTGGTGACCACCTATAGTTTGACTTTTTCCATGGTTCGGCAAGTTTAAGGTCCGGTGACTACCGGATTAGGAAGGTTCAACTTGTAATAATAGTAATAATTAACACTTTACTATTTCAACACTGAATCATTCATGGAAACATCGACTATGGAAATTTACTATGGAGTAGTAACTGGCGGTGTACAATCTCGACTCAATGAGGACCTATCGTTATTCATCCGTAAGCTTAACATGGCTGCTAAACCAAACCCATATAGAATCCATCACACTGAGTACATTCCAGACTGTAGACACCATCAAGAGAAGTGCATGAGTTAGAATTATATATATACCAACAGAGTCAGGGCTAAAAGGAGAAATAAAATTACTGTATATATGTCCGAACTGTATTTGTCCGTTTCGGATCGTCTTCCAACGAAAATATGTGTATATATATAAATAAAACATTAAGTTACACAAAGCACGACATAGGAAAATGAATAAAAGACACACTTACAGAATTCTCAATATTTCTAACTGTTGTTCGTCATCAGGAGTAGATTAGAAGAGAGGACGAAGTGAGAGAGATCGCCCCACGTCGAAGGACGGATCGCGAATAAAGCAATGTATATATATATATGAATATATAAAATGATTTCACATAAACACGTGAAATAACAATCAATGATCAAACCACCATAAGCAAATAAGAAAACAAGACTAAGATCTTTCAACCGTAACAAGCGGTCTTCGTTTTTGACACTGACGAAGACCACTTGTTACGGTTGAAAGATCTTAGTCTACTTCTTTTACCATTTTCTTATTGTGGTTTGATCATTGATATGTATATATAGTGCTAAGAAGTAAACATTTTTAAAATAATGAATTCATAATATTTATTTGACCAATAAATAAGCTGAATAACAGGAAAAAATAAATCAGTATTTGACTTGTATATATGAGAGACTAACTGTGTAATATCTAAATGATTGACTAACCTGTTATTCAAACTTTCTCCTGTTAATTAGGCAAGCTGATGAAGTGAGTGCTACCTTATGAACAGCAGTGTCAATTATGATAAGACAATTTCACATACCTGAAACAAAAAAAAAGAAATTATTACATATAGTTGCACTTATATAAATAAATTTGCTTTAGAAAAATATTCATGTTATAATTTTGAGAAAAAAATACTGTAACATTCTCATTGAGAATGAGAATGAGAGACACCTATTCGATGAGCCTAAGTAGTAGATTTCTCATAAAAGACATCATTTTGTATTTGTTTTAGTTTGGCCAGCATTTAGACCAGTTATCAGTTCATATGGAAAGTATTCTTGAATTAATAGACAATCATTTTAACTACACCATTTCATTCAATATAAATCTATAAATTTTTCTGTTATAGGAAAACTGGATTTACTGTTCTAGAAGATTCCAAAATTTACTTCAGGCAAAATAAAATAATTTTTTTTTTAAATGGTCCCTACCTCTTTTCTTATGGTACCTTATGAATTTTTATATTTCAATATTCTAATGAGGCAATGCTTAAAACGAAATTTAAATTCTTTAGATTCAGCATAAAAGGTGTTTAAAATTAATACAGTTTTTGTCATAGACTACAATGTACGTCTTCTTTGTTTCAAAATTAATTGACGACAAAACAAGTACAATAAAATAAAAACAATATAACTAAATTTTAAATTAAATTAAGTATTAGTAAATGGTGCGACTCCTGGATTGTTCAAAGTAGGCAACATTTGAAGACATCCTCTTAGTCATAAACAGACTGCATCAAAAACATATTCAGCTGAATTGCAGACCAATTACTCTACAGAAAATTGAAACTTTTTCACTTCATCATGACTGTGTTTTAGAATGTAAAAAATTAAGGAGTAAAAATTCATATACTGATTGCATTAATTATTATTAAAAATAGAACTCTTCCATGATTTTATAGAATACCATATGCTAACGTTAGGTTAGGTTGCAGTTGTAGTTCCATACGGGAATATACATTGAGCGAACATTAGTTGTTCTTTATAGTACCACAAAAAGAAAGTTTAGGAACCCTAAACTTTGCCTAACTCAAATGTATTTAGAGAATAGGGATCTTTAACGAGTACCTGACATCATGCAGGCTCGGGACCGACGGTATAACGTCCTTATCACCGAGGGATGACATACCCAGATTTTTTCACCTCCTATGTGAGTAAATTGAAGGCCAAAATGAGTATCGAACGCCGGACCAACCACTTAATCATCACCATCTTAAACATCAGTAAATTATTGTTGATTTACTTAAACAATCAATCACATTATGAAGCCTTAAACATCACATTTAGGCAATTTATGTCATCTACATTCTTCTTTTGTTGAATACTGAAAGAGTGTAATCTGCATCGTAAAATTAAACAGAAATCATCGTATCGCTATTTGGCGTTAGAGAGTAGATGCCTTATTTTGATGTATTAACTTCTTTAATTTGAAGTAAATACGAATTGTAATTTTGTTTGAAAATAACAAAATGAATGAATCAGTTAGTAGATTTACATTTTAAATGAATGAAGTATTTGGCTTAATTTTAAATGGGTTGGTTCACATGACAGACCAAAGCAAAGGCCTCGGTAGGTTTATGTTCTTGTTCTAATTAATACTGACTTAACTTCCATATTCCAGATAGAAATGAGTTTGTTCACTCATGCGAACACTACTTTGTCAGAGTTGTTTGTCCTGACCAACCTCCGAGTAAACATAACTTTACTACTCCAAAATCCATATTAACAGACTAACATATATTTAAAACATCTCAATGATATATATTTATGCATATAAAACTACATATATATATATATATATATAAATTCAATAATATATCAACCGTTGGATAGAATAGGTGTATAATGTAATCGGGATTCGGTCAATTTTCCAGGATCAAAATCAAACTCTCAATGCCGACGTTTCGGTTTTATTTAAAACCTTTTTCATAGGCCTACAAACAAAGGATGACAAGAAATCATATATAAACATCAACATATAACTAACATCAAAATGGAATATTACAGTTGTGAAAAAACAAAAATATATATACAAGTAGAAGTAATAGAAAAGCAATAAACATTTTTATGAACTTACAGAAGTCAGAATTTTTGAATTAGAAAAATGATGAAATTTACATTATATAAAATGAAGTAACAATAGATAGTTAGTGAACTAACATCTTAACTGGTCAAAAACTTGGACCAAACTAACTGATTACAATTACATGTAAACCGAAACACTGTTCACTCAAAGAACACAAAAAGGAACTAAGGAAATTAAATTTCACTAAAATCAACTTAACACTCCTGAATAAATAGTGTTCAAATTGGTAATGTCACTTCTATGATTAACTGAACTTAGATCTTTTTTAATATATAGCATTTCGAGGTTCTTTCTTCTTTGCTCATCTTGTTCTTTATCTACTATAATTGCTTCTTCAAAATCGAACATGTGACCTTCGTTTAAGGCATGGAATGCTAAAGCAGTGGCGTTACTTTTATTAGTTCTTATTGAATAAGAATGTTGATAAAGTCTTTCTTTTAAAAAACGACTTGTTTCTCCGTAATAACGCTTGTCGCAGTCTTTACATTTGATCGCATAAATGAGGTTACTTTGTAACTCCTTTGGTATTTTTTGTTTCAAATTTGAAAATAAAGACTTGACTTTTCTTTTGTTATAAAATGCCAATGTAACTTCAGGTACATTTCGTTTGAAAACTTTTCTAATTGATTGTGATAAGCCCTCAACATACGGAAATTTGAAATACTTTTTATTTAAAACTTCAAGTTCAGCATGATTTTGATTGGAATGTTCTGGTTGTTCTCTTGTATATTTAAACCAATAATTGAACGTTATTGGTTTAAATATACAAGAGAACAACCAGAACATTCCAATCAAAATCATGCTGAACTTGAAGTTTTAAATAAAAAGTATTTCAAATTTCCGTATGTTGAGGGCTTATCACAATCAATTAGAAAAGTTTTCAAACGAAATGTACCTGAAGTTACATTGGCATTTTATAACAAAAGAAAAGTCAAGTCTTTATTTTCAAATTTGAAACAAAAAATACCAAAGGAGTTACAAAGTAACCTCATTTATGCGATCAAATGTAAAGACTGCGACAAGCGTTATTACGGAGAAACAAGTCGTTTTTTAAAAGAAAGACTTTATCAACATTCTTATTCAATAAGAACTAATAAAAGTAACGCCACTGCTTTAGCATTCCATGCCTTAAACGAAGGTCACATGTTCGATTTTGAAGAAGCAATTATAGTAGATAAAGAACAAGATGAGCAAAGAAGAAAGACCCTCGAAATGCTATATATTAAAAAAGATCTAAGTTCAGTTAATCATAGAAGTGACATTACCAATTTGAACACTATTTATTCAGAAGTGTTAAGTTGATTTTAGTGAAATTTAATTTCCTTAGTTCCTTTTTGTGTTCTTTGAGTGAACAGTGTTTCGGTTTACATGTAATTGTAATCAGTTAGTCTGGTCCAAGTTTTTGACCAGTTAAGATGTTAGTTCACTAACTATCTATTGTTACTTCATTTTATATAATGTAAATTTCATCATTTTTCTAATTCAAAAATTCTGACTTCTTTAAGTTCATAAAAATGTTTATTGCTTTTCTATTACTTCTACTTGTATATATATTTTTGTTTTTTCACAACTGTAATATTCCATTTTGATGTTAGTTATATGTTGATGTTTATATATGATTTCTTGTCATCCTTTGTTTGTAGGCCTATGAAAAAGGTTTTAAATAAAACCGAAACGTCGGCATTGAGAGTTTGATTTTGATCCTGGAAAATTGACCGAATCCCGATTACATTATACACCTATATATATATATATATATATATATATGACTATGACAGGTTGACTGCGCAACCCTGCCCTCAAATTATTATATTGGGATGACAAATACTAAACTTTCAAGACGATTGAGCATGTATTTAGTGAATGGGGCCCCCAAGAACCATGCAAGAGAAGCCCATGGTATGACTTAACCACGTAAGATCTTAGAAGAAGGAACAACTATTTTGCAGATGAACAGTGACAGTAATAGATTAAAAATAATTGAAGCTCTCTATATTAAAGATTTGAATCCTGTTCTAAATTCACAAATAAGTGATATGAATGTTATACCTAGCTGCAGAAACTTTGATAGCTCCTACAAATTAGTAATCGATATAAGCGAATTCGATGCCCCTGTGAATAGTGATGACCAATCGGCTGAGTAGACATGAGAGGCCGGGCGACTGGTTGGGCTGTCTAGTATAGTCAATCAATCGCATGCGGTGTTTAATGCTTCTTCTATCAATGTCTCCGAAGAAATCAAGAAGAACGTCTACATGCAAAAATAAATATATATATATATATAATTTTGAAAGAAAATTACATGTTTATTTCAGTGAAGCAAACTTTATATATATATATATATATATATATTTGTGTGTATGATGGCAGCAAATCCTCACGCAAACATGTTTCATTAAAGTACACAGCAGCTAAGTTGTTCAGCCCACCGCATGGTTGTTCGTAAATTGGAGCAGACCAGCTTAAAAGTCGTTAACGCAGGGGCTGCTGTGTACTTTAATGAAACATATATATATATATATATATATATATATATATATATATATAATATATAAACTATATTGTCACAACAAACACACAAAAATGGAACAGAAACTCACAACTATATTTCCTCGTCATCAGAAAGATAGATACGAGTCGCTCCGCAGGCAGACAACGACTCCTGCCATGATATATATATATATTAGTACAATAAAATATATTATATATATTTTTATATAATTATATATATAATTAGTAATATATATATATATATATATAGAATATAGATATACTTTGGGAGCAGACCTTCTTTTAAACATACCTCATTATGTTGAAATCTTGAAAAGGTATGTAGGAAATATACTAAACTTAATGTTGGCAAGATATTTAATGAGGTATATATATATATATATATATATATATATATATATATATATAAAGAGAGAGAGAGAGAGAGAGAGAGAGAGAACAAGATTCACATAAAAATGTGAAAAAACATTCAATGATCAAACCACAATATGAAATGAGATAAAATATTAAGATCTTTCAACTGTAACAACCGATCTTTTTTCAGAGTCAAAAACTGAACTGAACCCTTTAAGCTTGGTTGAAAGACCTTAGTCTTTTTTCCCATTTCATACCGTGGATTGGTAATATAATATATATATATATATATATATATATATATATATATATAAAATTCACATAAACACGTGAAATAACAATGAATGATCAAAATAATGTGGTTTGATCACTGATATATATATTATCAAATTGACATTTGAACGTATGAATATGTGGCTTCAGTAGTTTATTTCTCAAGCTAATCTATTTAATAATTCAGATACTCAACTCAAAGTCTCATGATATATTAAGTTTCAAAGATAACTTCCCAAACTAAAAATACCAATAGATTTTTTGAATGATGTTTCACATTGTTTTCTGTTAATTTCTTTTATTATTTATATCAGTATTTTGTAATTTTTTTCCTCCAGCCCTTTATTTTATATTCCGACATCTGGTACCAACTATAGTAGCCTAGCCAAATTCTGATTCCTAGGGTTTACTTGACAGACGTTCAACCAATTTTCCTGTTTATAACGACCATAATCAACATGCAGACGTGAGTAGTATCAGTTATTTTTTTTACTGATTTTCTATGTATATTCACTCTCTCTCACACGTACAAATCACACACACCACAGACATACAGAGCTTTCAAATTAACTAACCTTCTACTGGTTGCCTCCAAGTTACACCCTACTTCAGACTGGGCTGGCTGTAATCTCCATATTACGTTGGCCATAGATATTCACAATGCAAAATCACTATACATTGCACTATAATACAAAGGTGGGGCATTTATTATACCAAACTAGAATTACATACTAAGTTAGTTATTTGACTACTATAACTAAATAAATTCTATAAAAATAATTTCAACTGCAATAGCTAATTAAACACATCCTTTCGGCCTATACATATCTTACTGTGATGTTGCAGTTTTATACATGATCTAAATCTAAAATGAAAACGAAATACATGGACAGTATTATGTCGGTTGAAGCATAAGGCGTACTAACTGAAATGGAAGTGGAAAGGTCAAGTAGGTCGGAAGGGGTGTAATGAACTATGACCTGCTCGCGCTACATGTCTCTCTCAGAAAGCACACTTCTAATTATTTAACTATAATAAACCCACTGGTAATGCTTGTACAACTAGACACTTAATTGGAAGCGCAATTCTAGATGTTAAGATCTGAGTTTAGGTCTTCAATACAAAGAGCTTCTAAAATCTACGGGTTTCTAATAATTTACCAGTAACTTTGATGTTTCGGTTACACAATAAAAGCATTAAAATAAAACAAAAACTCAATTAATCATAACAATTTTAAAATTATCTTTAATTGCAGTAAACTGGAATATAGGCTACTCTCGATTTTTTTTTCAAAATTATGGGTAATTCAGTTGTTTGTTTCCTATTTGAATCATTTTTTTGGTCTCACGAGTAGAATACAGACTATTCCAAAACAATTACGAAAAAAAAATAAATTTTATATAGTGCTTACTTCAAAAAAGATTATGAAAATGATATGCTTCTTTCAGAAAAGCAACATTAGTACACGGATCGTATATTTTTAATGTAGTTTTGTTAATTACCTAGCAGCATAATTTACGTAATTTTTGTTAAAATAATAAAAAAATCAAACATATATTGGGAGAAACAATCTGAAACCAACCGAGTTCAAAGTATGTAGAGCAAGTGTCACAGTATGCTACTATGTTCATGATATATAAAACATATCTTATGATACTAAATACTGAATTCATAATAATTATATCTCTTTATTTGTAGTATGAAAATGTTTACAAAGTTGAAAATAATTTTTTCTCAGACCACTTTTTTTTTAACAAATATTAATCTATAGTTCACCCAGTGACGTGCGGTGAGGTACATGACAGGTGAGGCACTGACTTCATCAGAGTTAAATTTAAATTATATAGTCACAGACGCCACCTACCATGTGGTAGGAGAACTGCGTGCCTCACTTGGTGAATCTTCACAGCAGTTTAATGATCACTCAGCACGATAGAGTACTCACACACATACCATTGCTAACAAAATAGACACAATACATTGGAAATTTAGTTCATATAGCAAAAGAGTTTAAACATCTTAATATCGACATTCAGAAAGACAGAAATACGGCATCACTGCAGATGATGCCAGCACACTTAACAGTCACTACGCGATCATCGAGGGGCAAAGGCGGCAACCTCACCGCACATTTCTTTTAAGTAACTGAAAACTAAATGTGAAATTCCAGCAATTTTGAATAAAAGTAATCTAAAACTAGTGAAGTGAACGGAAAATATCTTAACAGTGCAATTCACTGGATAAATATAAACATCTAACTCAGTTTAACTATTTATTACAAACTACTTTACATTTTTTCTTTTCTAACATTGGCAGGTGAGGCACAACTCCCCTGACTGCAAGTCCCTGAGTTAACCTTAAACTTTTCTAAAAGTATAGTTCTGGAAATCCCCATACATTAATTAACCAAAATTTATACACATAGTAAAACAATTAATTTGTTTTTATTAAATATTCATTGTCTAACTAGTTGTTTCAACTAATATTAAATAATTATTTCATTTTCCTAATACCTTCAACACCAAAAAAGTTATTATTCTCTTGAGAAAAGATTATTAAATAAATCGGGATCAACAACAACAACAATGGAAATTAATCGTTAAATTTGCCATCAAAGAGCTCCTCAACATCAACTGTTTGTTTATTCAATTGACTAGTTCATCAGTTTAGAGTAAATTTTACTTGTTTATTCAACTGGTTAAGCCCCTAATTATTACTAGAGTATCAGATGACTGGGGAATAACACAGCTTAATTTTCTAATTACAGACAGTACAACACATTGATTTTCTAAACGCTTAATAGGTTTTGCCTTATTAATTAAAAATTATGACTGATAAATTATTATAATAAATCAAATTTAAAGAGATTGAAATTTCTAAACGAGTAATAGGTATTTCCTTATTAATTAAAAACTGTCACTGATAAATTATTATAATAATGCAAATTTAAAGAGATTAAAATTTGTCAGCTGAATGGATAAAACGTGTGCTATACTTTTCTTTCTTGAACACATTAAGTTACTGTGTACAAGACACTAATTCCTTTAGAATTCTTAAGGAATTTGATTGTTAATATCTCCATTAACTCACCAACACATCATCAGAAAAACTAATTTACTGTTTACTTACATATAATATTTTTTTGAAGATTATTGTTTAAAATAAATTCTGAACAGAAAAAGTATAATATATCTTATACAGAGATGGTGATGCAGGGTTAAATATTCTATACGTTTATTCAACATTATTGTGTACACATAAGACAATGTGTATATAATTTCCAAAAGGCTTTTATTTTAACCTTTAATAGTCTAATTTTTTCTTATGTATCCAACAAATTTGGATAAGAAAAGTTTATTAAAGTATATTTCATTGTTATTTTTTATGTTGAAATAGATGATGCTCATATAAGCATGGCATATCGGTCATGTATGGACTTTCTACCAACGTTCTTTTGTTAATTACTTGTACATAGAATATCAAGTTATACTATGTAATGAGTTCAAATGAAAAAGTTTTTATAGAATTTCAGAAGGAGATGCACGTTTTATGCTCCATTGAGCCCTAAAACAAAGTAAGTTTCTCAAACTGGTTTTGTATGAGTACTTATATGTAAAAATCGAAGAGTGTGCAGTATGCGTGTCTTCGTCTGTATGTTTGGTGTACGTATAAAATTGCAAAAAATAAAAGGTTTATAATAAAAAAATATCAAATGTATGCTCCCATCATCACTAAATGCACCGAAAGCTTTTCAATTGCACTTTCACAGAGATACTGGATGATAAAATAATTGGTTTTTTAATTTTTTTGAAAGTTAAGAGTTCTAAAATAGTGATAGATAAACTGCTATACGGTTATACTTATATCTCCTATCTTTGTTGACACCTACTTTCTCGGTGTTATGATAAAATCTTGTGCCACCAATATTTACACCTTTTTTCTTCTCCTTTCTTTCTACAATATTTCATCAAATTTCAATCACATTCTTGATAAAGTCATAAAATTTAAGAAAGTTATTTTATCACTTGCGATCTAGAGAGGTGGAATTACTGGGTGGCTTTGATGGTTAGAGGTGATGCAGCTGATGCCTTCGACTCACTTGCTCTATTATTAATAACGACGTTCCTACTCATGAGTAGCGTTAATTATACATATCTTGCAATAGCTTTTGATACTCCATGAACGCTATTTATCACTCGAAATGTAAGCGAGTGATCTCTTCAACCATTCTGATAATTCATATTCTAAAGAGCTTGAGTCAGTCAGCTTCTTATTCCTGTATATGCAAATTGTCACTTTATTTTATTCATATACTGTATTAAAGTCCAAAATTTTAAACAAGGATCAAAAGACAAATGCTTAACTGTATGGGCGCATGATGAAGCCCACATTTAGTCATTTGCGTCCCGCAGCAAACCTCATACAAATTCATTTAAACAAAGAAGATGTGTTACACTGTTATGTTTTATTTGAAACTATTGATTAATTAATCTTTTCAATATGTTTTATTTTTACTTTTACGATACATTCGGTTATTTAATCTGTGTCTATAGTTTATTGTGAAACGTATATATATATATATATATATTTTGGAAATGACAATCCATCCATTAGCTACTAAAAAATAAGATAGAATCCCCAACAAAACAAGACAATTACTGTAATTGATATTTCGGACGGTAGTTTCTCATCAAGCTAAGACTTAGACAGAATACTAAGTAGGAGACTTGTTTTCTTTCTCTCTAAAGTTCAAATGAAACATCCAACATTTTAGTTTTCCTTGAATACTTGGTTAGGCAAGAACATAAAAATATTTAATTAAAACTTTGTTAACTTTTTTATTATAAAAACCATGTGAAACAAAAAAAAAGCAGAATTCAATATATAAATGGAAATTTTCGAATTTATAACAAATATTTATTGTAGAGATATGTTTACTGGTAATATTTGAATTGTTTTGTTGTTTTACTGCTGACCTACAATAATTATGCTTGATGCAGAATGTTTAACCTTTACGGTAGGAAGTTTGGTGGTGGTCGAGCGCACAGGGTGGTAGATTTATGGTTGGGAATTGATAGCGGGACACAGGCGTGTTCACTCAGTGCTATCAGCCATACATGCAGATACAACGCCTTCCTGGCCCCTCCCTTTATCATTACAGCCCTACATTGCCTTTTAATAACTCTATTGGTTTCATCTAATGTAATACAAATCATTTCAACATTAACACATGCTTGGCTGTTTAATTCATTTTAGTCATGATTAAGCAGTATTGTTTCACTTGGTAATCTTTAATAGTTTTAACAAGATTATGCCCCATTCAATCCACAGTGTCACATATTTACATTATAAGGACAGCAAAACGCATTTAAAAGAAACAGCTAAAATAATATAGAGCAAATTGATATTTTTAGTCATTATTTCAACTAAATAAATAAGCACCGCATAAAACTTTTGATTCTACCTTTAGTGGTACATAAATATGTATTAGGAAAATACGGCTTTAAATCTATATGTATGTAAACTTTTTTTATGTATTTGCGGCATATTGACCAATATAATTAATGTTTAAAAATGAGTTTCCTATAAGCCTTGAAAATAATAAAAGATAATATCATTTGGAATAGAAGTGATATTTTAACTAATTTCTCAAATTTTTAGAATTGAGGACCAACTGAATCATCATAACATTTTGGCAGTACATTGTGAGAAAAAATTGTTTAGTAAAAAGTTTTCAACAGTGAGAAGTTAATATTATAACCGGTAAAACTAATTTAAATTATGCTATATTTTGTCATGTTAATTTTTCTCTGGATACAATCAAATAGAAGGGAGTGCGTCAGTGAACCGTTTGAAAAAGTATGAAGCTAAACAAAACATTTGTAGCTTGGATACATTTTACATCTAACCTTTCTCAAGGAAGCATTGGATAAATTGATGTAACTAATGTAACTGCAGCAATATGAAAAGCTGTTTCCAGTTGTACATACGTATTTCAAAACAATTTTTTTTATTATTTGTGCGCTGTTGAAAAAGTTGGAAACCTATCAGCATAGTGTATGTGAAAACGAGAAAATTATCCTTAGCAGTTACGGTTTTTCTATATTTTGTTATCAAACAGTATCAAAAATGAACAAGAGTGAGAAATATATTTCTATTAACAAATATGAAGTTTATTAAGAAACTTATGATCAATTGTGATTTCAGAAATGACAAAAATCAAACTCAAAAGAACAGATGTGACCCTGGTACACCTGATTTTCATGAGACACAAGGTTTAGTTTAGTAACAATAATAAAAAACAACAAAAAAACAATACTAATGATATTTATCAGTTTGTTAGAGATCAATGATTTCATGTTTGTAATAGCTGTTAAAACAGATAGGACCAAATTGAAACAAAAGCAGTTATTAAATTCGCTACATATGAGTTTTGGCAATGCTATGCCTAAAAATTTAAGAAAATAATATTCACATTATTCAATTCTCAAATGTTTTATATTCACATTAAAATTAAGCGAAAACTCAATTGATAGGCAAAGAGTTTGATATTATGTTTACTTAAAGAATAGTTGATGGTAGGCCACTGCAGATTTTTTATAAAAGTACAATCCTCGGTGATAAGCATGCTAATAAGTAACCTTAATATGTCAAAATAAGTAGTGATAATAAAGAAATAAATTATCCATTTTCAAAAAAATATCTTGAATGCAATATATTTAATGGTTTATGACTCGATTTCTGCAGGCATTAATATTTCTATGTATTTTTAACTTCTAGAGAAGACCAAATATTTGAATTGGAATTCAAATCTATGTTTTGACGTTTGGCTGTGAAATATGACCCGACTAGATTTTGTGCTTCACTTGTCACTTGTGGTTAGATCCAAGGCCTCAGCAACCAGTACGTTATGAATACCAATGACGATTTCTAATTCTATATCATGCATCCCACCTCTACATTTTTATTCCGACGAGTTTATTAGACCCTGTTTTCCATTTTTTTTTTTTTTTACAAACTTCAATGCATAGGCGAATGCTATGTTAATATTTCCTGGTATAATGTATGTCACTTCACTTCAATGTACTTTTAACTGAGCTCAGATTTATTAAGAATTTCATTTAAAATTGACGTGGATATTACTTTAATAGCGTAAAATTTGCGAGGTAGTGTAAAAAAATATATCATATCACAGTGGATTATTAGTTAGTTTCAAAGTATTAATTACATCACATATTTAAAATAAATCAATCTTAAACTCTACAACGAATATGCAGTGTAAAGAAGGCCATAAAAACAATTTTTGTGGTTATATTTACACAATTTTATATTTACAACAAGTTATACAAAGGAAAAGTATATATATATGGATTAATTTACCACAATGAAAACAATTTTTGAAACAATGTTCTAAGGCCTTTCGTTAACACATCTTCAGAGAGCAAGTGAACTAAAAAAACAATAAATACTTGTTAACTTGGCTGATTGAAATTTCCAGAATTGATGGCAACCCTGAATGTGTTTAATGGTGAAGTCTTCATCTGTTTAATTATCCCGTTAATCAAAACTTCATCTAATTTGTAGAGTCCTAGGCTATTGTTCATCAACTTCTCATAAAAGTTCTTTATTATGAAGTTTTGATTAACGTGATAATTAAACAGATGAAGACTTCATCATTAAACACATTCAGGGTTGCCATCAATTCTGGAAATTTCAATCAGCCAAGTTAACAAGTATTTATTGTTTTTTTTAGTTCACTTGCTCTCTGAAGATGTGTTAACGAAAGGCCTTAGAGCATTGTTTCAAAAATTGTTTTCATTGTGGTAAATTAATCCATCTATTATATCAAGTGTTATTTTGATTATTATATATATATATATATTTATTTGGGGAGCAGGCCTTCATTTATACAAGTTTTATTAAAACTAGTCCCTAGTTATGAATATGTGCTATGTGGACTCGTTATGTTTATTTTATTTTAATTGTTATTCACTTTTAGATTATTAATAATTTTACGTATGGTATGAAACTTTATATATCTATTAACCTTGAAAATGGTCAACCATGACCGAAACATGTCGGTATACAATAATAAAAATTTTGGTGAACTTATGTTTTTAGTTCCAGACACATGGAAGTCAAGTATGAGAAGACTAGAAAAACTAATAAGACAAAGTGTAAAACTCCAATTAGGCATTACTTTTAATAAAACTTGTATGTATATAAAAGATTTCACATAAACACGTGAAATAACAATCAATGATCAAAACACAATATGAAATGGAAAAACAAGACTAAGACCTTTCAACCGTAACATGTGAGTTGAGTTCTTGACTCTGATGAAGACCGCTTGTTACATTTGAAAGATCATAATCTTATTTCTCATTTCTTATTGTAGTTTGGAGGCTGATAGATTTTTCAGGTGTTTTTTTTTTGTGAAATCTTTTTTGAAAATATGACAAAACTATAACGCTATAGTTTGAAAAATTACTACAAAACAGGTGATATCAATATTAAAGAAACACAACATAAAAAAAAGAGGTTTTTGAATCCAATTACTTAGTGGTAGCATGTGGAACTGATTATAATTAATAGCAATTGAAATTTAGAGTTAAACCACGTAATATGACGAATCCTAGTATTGTTGATTTATAAATTATCCTTAATTTAGAATAATACTTCATTATATTTTATAATATCAAAATTAAAAATTTACGTTAATATTCAAATGATTTATAATGTATTATTTGGATGGTCGGTACCCAAAAAGTAATTAGTAATGTTGTGTTAAAGAAACTATTTGTATCAACTCCATCAACAATCATACTGGAATATAGATTTCCATACTGGAATTGTCTATTAATTATTTTAGAATGAGTTGGTATTTCATAGTTACATGCATATTTAATTTAGGTTGGTAGCAATGGCAGTACATTCCTAAAACGTATATGATTAACTCACCTCAGTAGATTTGTATATATCTATTATTGCTTCAATAATATTGATAAGATAATATTGCTTCTTATCTATTGATAAGAGCAAATATCAATCGTCATCATACCAAAAAAAAGTAATTAAATTTTCCAACCTGATTTAATGTATGTCATTTGAGATCTAAAAAAATGTGTTTAGGGACAATAGGATGTTCTCAAAATGCATTTATTTTCCTGTCAGTTGCCTGGCAGTCATAATACGCTATTAATTTTTATACCCTTGACATGAAAATATATTTCCACCAAAACATGTTGATTCAAACATAAAATCATAGCTCTCTTACATACAAATATGTAATTGTAGAAATAAATTTTTGTAATAAATGACTTCAATGAAAAGTATTATTGAGTATAATTTTGTGTTAAAACGAGGAAATATACTATACAAAATGAAAATTATTAATTTGCATGAGATCAACGAAAAAGTAACTTTATATAAGCTAATCTTTTAATTATTAAGAAATCAAATTCAGATAATATTTAAGTAACGTTAGTTTCCGAAATTTAATGACTGCAATAAATATTTACAGAATGAATTTGTTTAATTTTTTCAAAAGATATTAAAAATTCATGTTTTTTTTTGCATAGATAGATTCAGTTTTTGACCCGATCATTAAAAATAGATTAGTTTGGAGTATCTAAGTATCTTAGTAATAAAGAAATTTAATTGTGTATGTATTAATGAAGGTCTGCTACATAACTACACTAATATATATATATATATACATATATTCGTATATTTCGGGAGCAGACCTTCGTTTATGCATGTCTTGTTAAATTGTATGCCTACTTTTAATCTCACAACTTTTCTACTGAATCTCTCGATTTCTCTAATACACTTTCTCCATTTTATCTCTCGATTTCTCTAATACACTTTCTCCCGAAATATACGAATTTAAGACTTTATGACCCAGCAAAAATGGAGAAAGTGTATTAGAGAAATCGAGAGATTCAGTAGAAAAGTTGTGAGATTAAAAGTAGGCATACAATTTAACAAGACATATACATATATATAAATAAATTCAATAATATATCAACCGTTGGATAGAATAGGTGTATAATAAAATCGGGATTCGGTCAATTTTCCAGGATCATATATATATATAATATACATATACAATATACTATATATATCGAATATATATATATATATTATATATATCGAATATATATAAATATATATAAAGTACTCCTGTAGCATGATGCTAACTTATTCTTACTTTGAAACCATTATTTCATTGGAAGCATTAATTACTGAAGGCAATCAATATGAGAATTCAGGATAGGAAGTAGACTTCATTTCATTATATTCTTAAATATCCCTTTATAATCATAGTGGTTACCTCTTGAACAATTAATGCTTATATTACAGAGCAGTTGTGTACACACAACTGGCTTTCCAGTATTTCACGGAACTATCAAATTTTAATAAATATTGATTTATTTATTATTGAGAGAAATAATTACACTTGAATATAAAAGTAGTCATCTGACAATCGATAATGATGTGATAGCATAGCACGACTAATTAGGAAATATGGTGACTTTGGAATAGGG
This sequence comes from Hermatobates lingyangjiaoensis, assembly GCA_026182355.1. Classification (NCBI taxonomy): domain Eukaryota; kingdom Metazoa; phylum Arthropoda; class Insecta; order Hemiptera; family Hermatobatidae; genus Hermatobates; species Hermatobates lingyangjiaoensis. The sequence goes on along the minus strand of JAPFBL010000274.1, from coordinate 460,547 downwards.
AGCTAAATTACACAGACATATATTTAATACCACTGAGGTTAGTAGGAATTACCTTAAGACATTAATAAACCATCTCTTACTCTATACTTTAGCTGCATTCCTTTGAACGGTTTGGTTATTGTACATTGTAATAAGATTTTCATAGCCGTATCTCAGTGTTACTCTGATTAACCTTATTATTTCTATTTAGCAGTATGTTTTTTAAGTAGTCAGTCTGCAATTAAGTAAATCTGCAAACATATATGATTTGTTTTTTACAATTTTTATTTATTTTGTATATGATTTTTAGATTTTTAAATAAGAAATCCTCATTTTTTTTTGTTAATGTAATTATTTCTGTCAATTTTTGAGTACTTGTTTTCTGATTTCCTTTTAGTACAACAACGTTCATTCGCTTTTTGTAGGGATATTTTTTCGAAAAACACTTTTTTCGTTTTTTTTTGTACATTTTCATAATTTTAGCAGCTTAGTTAGGCATTATATAATTTGATAAAAAAATTATTAAGCCAAATTTAAGTGGTAAGAGTTAGTATATTCTAATAATGTGACTAAAACATAATCTCAGTCATTGTGGCACGCAATTAATATGTAATAAACACCAAAAAAATATATATTTCTGATACTACAGATATTATTGGAAATTATATTGTGAAATGTGAAATCGCTTTACCATATGTAATATCGCGTAGTATAGTATTTCACTGGAATTATTTAACATGGTTTGGATTACTTCTATTTCTAGTACATGAAAACAGCTTCCTTTTCTTATTGTAAGAAAAATTAATATTGATTTCCTTTCATTAGCAAAATATCAAAATAAGAGACAGGGTTGCTCAATAGTTAACGTACTCGACTCTGGACTGGTAGTCCGGGGTCGATCACCACCCGCGATTCTCGCGGGAGGTGAATATATCTAAGTATGTCGTCCATCGGAGAGGACGTTGAGCTGTCGGACCCGAGCCCTTTTTTGAAATGCACTTGTTAGTCAAAATCTAGGACTCCCAATGTAGAATCTGTAGAATCACTGATCAAGCAAAAAGCCAGTAAACGACTGACGTTATCACCCACTAGGAGATCGGTTAAAAAAAAAAAGTACCAAAAATGTATTATGTCTAAAAACATTCACATTATGTCTAATTTAAGAGCAGCATTTTTATTCTTTCGTGAAATAATGAAAATTTTAAAAATATATATGCGATCTAGATTTATAAATTTGTCTACACAATAATAAACAGTTAAAAAATAGGAGATATTTTTATTATTTGTATAGTCAAGATATTGTAATTTGCTGCACTGGTTCAACCAATACAATTATGAACTAACCACCTCATTTAGACTGAAGTCAAAAAGTGGTGATTATTAGCACAAACGACTGGACTCCGTTATAAATTTGTACTATACGACTGGAACTAGGAATACAAAATCTATTGACAATGTTATGTTGTTAACGGAGGTACTATATGTTTAAAATCAAGGTAAAATTTGAATATTAAAATAATAATTATAACAGCATTAACAACTTTGTAATAAGATATTATTATCAAGCGTCATGCCTCGTTTATCACTGGTGAAGTCACCCGACCGGTTTCGCAATGGCTGCATCAACAATGGGACTAAAATTTAGGCATATATATTGGCACCATTGAGTTAAAATAGGTATTTATATCTGTGATTTTGGAAGGTTACATTAGTCCCATTGATAATGCAGCCATTGCGAAACCGGTAGGGCAACTTCACCGGCGATAGACGAGGTATGACGGTTGATAATAATACCTTATTTACTAACGTCTGTGGTACCAATAATATGCATGTATTTAACTTTGTAATACAGGATACAGTAATCTGCCCCAACCAGGAAGGCGTGGATTTGAAATGCATAGTGATCTGAAATCAGTCTTCTGACTGATTGGTTGAATTGACCGTAAGAAGAGTATATCATAGTGTACTTTCTGCCATTATTAACATTTCATAATATTTACTGACATTATAATTTTGATCTTAAATTAGCAATTTTTTAAAGTATATCATAACTCTAGCATTGAATTTCTTTATTCAATTCAAACTTTCTAGCAGTTTGAAGCTTTATTGCTTAAACCGATCCCCAAAACACAGAAAACTGTTTGGACAACTCCCATTCCGGTATTTGAGGCAGATGACATCATTTACTAATGTGATTTCAACTAATTTCTATAGTATAAGCTATGTGCGTATATATTATCTGATCAGAACAAATCTTTAAAATGAAATATTTAACATACATATGGAATCAATTAGAAAGTTTTGAAAACAGTATAGTGTTTTCAATTAATGTGGAGGATTCAGCGGTAAATTGACAAAAGGCAGTCTGGAAGGTAGCCTTTAATTAGGAAAGTTTGGACCTTTAGGGCAGAGCCGTCCACAGGGGGTGTTGAGGGTGAGTGGTAGAAAAATCCAATAAGAGAGTTCGTTAAAAGTTGAGAGGAGCAGGAGGTGGTATAGCGCTCAACTGAAATCTCCTCTAAGACCAGTGTGACACGAGCAGGTTAATTGCAGGAGGAGAGAGAGAGGTTCGTGACCGAGCTCAGCCTGGGGGATTCAAACCTTGCCTCTTCATTATGTTAATTTCTTCTTTATCGCCTACATTCCCCCCCCCCCCCCTTCACTCAATTATTGCCTTACCCCTAGATCCTCTTGATAGCTAAAATACTATAATAAAACTCTCCAATGGCAGTTGGCTATTCTAAACCTTAGACAAAATAAAACCCCCTCCTTCTTCATGTATAAATTCAAAAAAAAAAAAAACTAAATTTACACCCTTTCTCACACCATCCAAAAAAAAAATATTTTATTTATTATTCTGAATTGTATACTTTTATCCTAAATCTGATTTCAGTAAAATAACTAACATGATTACAATTTGTTCTTTTTTTCTTCATACACAATAGTTAAAATTTACAACAAAAATTTAAGTTTTATTCATTGCCTTTCTCATTGAATACATAATGCATTTAAATTTACAAAAACAACATTTAAATAAACAAATACCTAAATAAAAATGTGTAAATTAGATTGTCCTAATTGTGCTTTCAATGATCTAGTTCTAGCTAATGTGATTTTTGAAGTTTGTTACATATACAATGAAAACTTCAATAAGCAATGAAGTTTCGAATTAGTCATTTTGCTATTCTGTTATTCTAACTACATCTTTTAACAAATAGTCAAGCATTATAAAATACATATATTATTAAAACATTTTTTTATACTAAATTTTACAATATTATCACAGAATGTATATAAAACTTAATACTTAATTACTATAAAATTTCATCTCTGAAGAAAGATGAATTGAGGTATTTTATTTTAAAATTAGATTAACAAAACGCCATTTTGGTATATTTTATGTTTTTATAAAATGATTTTTTAACACTAAATGACTCCTTCAAGTACAATGAAATATTGTCGAAAATTGATAAAAAATTTACTAATCTATAAAAAATGTGAAATTTGAATTGCAATAAAAAGGAATAAAACTGTAAAAAGTGAATATTCATCCTGAACTAATGAAGTACCTACTATACTTGTGGGATTTCTTTACATTTATTTACATTGTTAGCATTCGCTTAAAACTTTTTTAAGTAATTCGACTGAAATAAAATTAAAATTTAGAGTTCTAATGAGTTAATGTGAAATGATTTTATTACTTAATATGAGATGTACGACGAATAGATATCTAACATATATAAAGTAAACGCCAATCAAACATATAATTCTTGATGTTTTTCATGGTATGCTAGATTTGTGTAAAAAATACTCAAATCAATCTTTATGTTTCACCCTTCAACAAAAGTTAATATCAGATATAATTTTTTGTGTGTTTCTGAATCACTTTATCTTCTAGTTATATATATGTATGAGGAATGGACTCATTCGTTCTATATTATAAAACTGATTGTAATTTTAATCTAATTCATATAGTTGTCAAGAAGTTCAATATTATGTTACTTATAGCAAAGTAGGGGTAGTAATGGAGTGATTAAGCGCCACTAATAGCCTCTAACACTCAACTCCGACTTTCAGCCTTCACGAGGCTACCCTGTTAACCTGCTATATGCAGGGACAAACGAAAGAGGAGGAGAAGGAGATCAGGGCTGGGCCTGACCACCTTCCTTTCCCATCCTTCCTAATCCCCAAATCCCCTCCTTTTATCGCAGCCCCAATCTAAGGTTTTATGCGATCCGTGCTGAAGGATGTATGATACAGGGGTTACTGTATTATGAACGGAGCCTCAAGGGTACTAGGCAACCGCCTTGAGTAAATAGCCTTACTCCGGTATGCGGTGATCTGAATACAAAATACCAACGATATCAACCAACGTTGGTATGTTGATATCAACCATATATACCAACGAGCTTCAGAAATTTCCACTGTAAGGAGAAGGAAGTGCGGACACCGTCCTCCGGAAGCGCAGAGGGTTCAAAAAAAGCACTAACTGGTGGTAGCCAACCTCCCACAAGTGCACCTGAGGACCCAAAAAATACCATGCTGAAGAAGGAGAAAGGAAGTGACTTTTCTCCCGAAACGTAGGGAGCCTGAATGGACATTATCAATGATGGTTTGTGAAGATTCTGCAAAGAGGAAGAAACACCGGTGCACCTGCTGACTGACTGCAAGGGAACCTTCCAGAGGTAGGTGCTCGGGACACTCAATAAAACCATACAAAAACTTATACCGTTGGAACCAGAAAAAGTGCTGAGTTATTGGAGGCGTTGAAGCTAACTGCTGGGGTACTTTGGTACAGAAGGGGGTGTAGTACAATAGTTTTTTTTTTAACTCAGTGCTATAGTCACCATCAAATTATAATAATAATAATAATATGGTAAAGTAGAGTTTAGGCCGTTTTGGATTTTTATATATATTGCCATTCTGTGTTTTTGCGTATAGCATTTGTTTCTGCCACTATTTGCGTCGATAAACCTTTAAAAAAAAGATGAAACTGTAGTCATTTCAATGAGGCTAGATTGTACTCATTCATAATATCGTTCTCTCTCTTCCTACAGCCTGTTCATCTGATTCCTACTTTCAGAAAACAGATTACTAACAATCGGATTTTCATGCATGTAATAAAACTTTGTTTTTAATATTTTTTTATTAATAATAATCATTTGTTATATTGCTAATATTCATTCAACCAACTTTTATTGCTTGGAGTACTAGTGTCTATAAAAAATTTTATGAATATTACTTCGTCCTTTTTAACAACTTTTTAATTTCTTGGATACTCTTTTAAATTTTTAAAAAGTGTTTATTTTCGGTGTTGTTAGTAAATGCCTCTTTTATTGCATTTATATAGTTCCATTATCTTCCAATTTAGCTCTATTTTATATGTACTATATAATAGTGTTTTCATCACCCCACCTTTATAATGTTTTGTAAGAAATATACAATATACGATAATATTGTGTCAACATACACAGTTTTTATGTTTAAAATTATTCCCTTCAATCATAAATCCATTAATAAGTTACCTATTAATAATTATTAATATTATTTAATTAATAAGCTATTAATTGGCAATTAAACAAAATCAACACACAACAAATTTATATAAATGAAAGAAAAATTTTGTCTGTACATGCTTAGAACTGAATCATTTTAAGATATCTTTACGTTTTGTACATCACAAACCGAATTCACCCTTAAAAAAATTTTTGTCGGTTTATTTGTCCGAATATTTTGTCACAAATACACTCAGTCACCATAAGTCATAGCAAGCTGAAACTTTGACAATAGATTTGTGTATGCCTAACCCAAAAGCTAAGATTTGAATGGATCGGAAATTCAACGAAGAAGCGAAGTTATTATGAGGTTAATAAGTGCCTCTTTCGTTGTGTTTATATAGTTCAATTATCTCCCAATTTGGCTCTATTTTGTATGTACTATATATTAGTGTTTTGATTACCCAACCTTTGTAATACTGGAGACATTCACGCAGAGCATTAAGATAGGAAGTAGTATTTGACGTATACTTCCCTGAAAACTGAATTGTAAACATTTATATACTGTAAATGTATTTAGTAGCTCTGATCATGAAAAACACAAGACTAACTGAAGGCCTACTGAAGCTTATATAAAAGTATCGACTGTGGAATAGAAACAAAACTAAAGTTGTTCATTCAAACTACAGTTGTTGTTGAAATCCACAGAGTATTTTTCTTTGCAAAATAATTTGTAATGTAATACTTAGTTTTTCTGTTTTAAAATGTATACTTCTGTAAGTTTTCTCACTAACCTATTGTCAAAATGTCTATTGTAATTTCTTAATTGTAACTAATTGCACAATTTATATATATATATATATATATATATATATATAAATTGATAACCACATCATTGCCTACGAAACCTATGTAAAAGATCTGGGTTTTTTTGTTAGACACCAGATTGACATTCAAACAACACCTCTATGATAAATGCAAGCTTGGATGGCCTTTGGTCTGAAACTGCCAGTTACGACGTGCACTACAGTACGCGTATGTTCGTTGGTTGTTTATTGGAGTTCCGACTTCAAGTGTATTTAACCCTGAGGGTATAAAATAATTAAGCACTAAAAACCAACATGAACTTACACTAGTCCAAGTGTCATAAGAGTGACTATGTTACAAAATTCACGAAATATTTTAAGCAACTGAGAGTCATATACTTATTTCAAATGCTTGTCTGGTCGATTATAATTTTTATTTATCATAGAGGTGTTTTTTGAATGTTAATCTGGTGTCTAACAAAAAGACCCAGATCTTTTTCATAGGATTCGTAGGCAATGATGTGCTTTAATAATAGAGTTTAATAGGAATACATTATCTATATGCCAAATTGTTTTTAAAGTTTTCTACTCTTCAAAGGCAACCAATTACTCCCCACCACTGAAGCTAAAACCCACTGCCGATGAAACCATGTTATTCATGTTGCTCAAACACTTATTAAGTTACTGCAATTAACAGAAAACATGAACATTACTTTACACTGACTTTCAAGTTTATATCTCTTATAATTCTTCTTGTTAGTTGAATCTATACATAACTGCAGATATTTATATTAAAATTTTTCTAGTTTTATTTAGTGTACTAGTTAAGAAACTGTTGTTACAATGACAATGACATATAAATGAATAAAACATCTAGCTTAAAACAATAGTAGCAAAAATTAAACTCAAAGCCCAAGTTTAACTTGAATATCAACAAAACAAATTTATGATTTGAGGATCACAGATTGAATTGAATGGCCGACCCCCCACGAGGGTCTACAGTTTTAGGTCTACCACAGGATCCATCAGGATTCGGTCGACCCTCTACAAGAGGGAAAGTACCCGTTACCTCGGGATCAGGGGTTGCAATGAATTGACTCCTCTGGGCCCCGTTTTGGGTGCTCCTGGAGTAGATGTTAGAAAAGAAAGGGATTAAAACCCCTTGTCGGCCAAACGCCACCCGGCAGTAAGGACTTGGTGGGAGGAGATCTTGTCTCGCTCTTGGTTAGATTTAGTGTTTGAGGATCACAGATTAGTTCTTTAGGTCACTGAATATTTCATTCATGGACAATATTCATTGAAGTTGGTGCAACATTTTGCGGTTGCTGGCCAATGGTTTATAACCCGTTTTCTAAATTATTTACTTTTCGAGCGACAAACTATGTTCAAATTATTAAACATAGAGCGACAAACCCTATGACACCAGTGTTTACTGCACGACCCTGTGAAACGCCTAAAAATAGAGAAAATAAAATTTGTCATACCTGTCGACTAATTTTACATGCATCTGCCTATGACCTTTATTAACCGTGACTTCTGCCATCTCGAGTATATGTGCATATGTTCCTCGTAAACACGTTCTTATTTATTACAACAGTGTTTATTACGAATTGTTCAACCTCTAATATTAATCATTCGCTATATAAAATTACATTATATATATATAATTGTTTTCAAAATAAATGAATCAATATCTTCTAAAATCGGTCAGGTGAATTAAGTAAAAACATAAAAATTTTGAATAATATTCATCCCATATATTAAAATTGTCTTAAAACCTAAAATAAATTAAACATCTTCTAAATCATTAGCACACTTTATGCATTTATACCATTTTTTCAAACAAAAACTTACTAGGACAAATTTATCTTTGTAATTTAAAAGGTATAAGCGAGGTTAGTAAAACTAATTTAAAAGTTTGCCTAGAGAACACTTAAATGATAGTGGGAATGTTGGACCGCTCACTACATTTTTCTTGGTTGTTGAAAAGTTGTTAGTAAAATTTTTTTTAAGTTGCTCCCATGTAGAAGTAGATAAAACTACTTTAGGGAAAATTTATTGTTGTATATATAGTTATTCTATTTATATAATCCTTTAAAAAGGTATGACATTTTACTTAAATGTAAGTTATATCAAGACTGATTGAACAAAAAATTAAAGTGCTCAGATATTACGTATTGTTAGAGAATGTTACAATCTACTAAGGTTGATCTATAATATAGTAGTTCATATTTTTAGCAAAGAGTAAGTTACAAAATAACTGGTTATACAAGCAAAAATCAGACTGCTACAGCCATCTGTTAATATAATACAATAAAAAATCAAAACTGACTAAAACATTTTAGATTTTCTAATTACAGGTAGTAAAATATTCGTGAGTAAATCTCTCTCTCTCTCTCTCTCTCTCACTCCGTGTGTGTGTGTGTGTGTGTGTGTGTGTGGTGTGTGTGTGTGTGTGTGTGTGTGTCTGTGTGCCTGTAATGTCTGTGCATATCTAATTGCATTATATATTACTCAATCGATTTTCATTCTATTTGGCTGAAATATTAATTGCAAAGAATTTAATTCATTGTTTTTTAAATTAATTCACCTGATAGTACTTGTTGAGCAATTGTATCAGTAAAAAAGTGGTTATATAGTTTGCATTATTCAATTTCAATAGCATTTTGCATGTTTGCGCACGCAGTAATTACAACAATGATAGAAAAATTAAGGAAATTATTATGAATTCGATGATATATGTGACATCAAAATAGTGCAAAATGCCAGCTTATTGTTTAATACTACAGATATTAGTGAACTTCATATTATTAGATAAATCCGTTTATCTCGTTTATGGTCGTTATATTTATGGCTGTAGCAGAGATCACTTCTCACTTGAACATTCCCTACAGGCAAACTGGTCACACGATTACACCTATTTACTAATGATAAATTAATAATTAAGCAAGAGCAAGAAAATTAGGTCTCTAATGATAAACCGACGACGCAAACATCAAGAATATCAAGTTTGCTTTTTGTGAAATCATCAGTATCTTCTAAAGAATACTGCAATATTGCTATAGATATTGTTAAATACCATTTTGGACGAAAAATATAACAAAATCTAAATTTTCTAATAGATAGCCTTAAATACTCGTATTTATAGTTATTGTGTTTGAATAGTGGCGGATATTTAAAGTTATATAACTTAACTCATCAGTTAACTAACTGTCGTTATTATTAGATAGTTGACATTTGTATAACCACATTATCTCATAATTATTAAGTTAATATCATTAAGGGTTTGTTAGGTACGGGTATATTCTACGATACATCGTACTACATTAAGTGAAAGACCATGGACCGGTCAATGTGACATCTATATTGACCTTAATATAGAAATATTGACGAAGAAATAAGAAAAAAATGTCAGAAAAACCCGAACAATGTCCTGTACAAAACATAATTAATAGCCTGAAGGTACGTCAAGTACGACACGCAAGTCACGCGGGTCTTACCCATAGAGGCACTTGTTAGCCAATCAATGCCACCATATGAGAGTTTACTAACTACTCCCATGAAAAATGAAATTAAAACAACGTCATCTGTTATCATGACTTACGTTGATTTTCTCAGAAGCAGATTGAATAATTTCATATAAATTATTTATAATGAAATATAACCTTATTTTATCTCCTTCTAAAATGGATGTTCTAAGGATGTTAAAGGAATCGAAAAAAAAAAGAAATGCTGGGATATCAATTTCTAAAAAAAAAAAATATAAATTTCAAGTATTTACGAAAAAAACAAAAGATTAACGTAGTTTTTAAACCCTTGTATTGCAGTATACGATGAGAGAAAACTTGTTTTTAGTCCACTATAAATAATAAAATAAAATGGTGGGGTATTAAAAAATGGCTATTTTTAATAAATAGTGAAGTTACTATTTGCAATACATATATGGAGAAATTAAATGACTATAACACGCGAATTTATTGTAAAAATAGTGTAATTAGTAAAATATTATAGGCATGTAAGCATAACAATATTTATCTTTAATCCAAAATTCTCAAAAAATTAGACAGATAATATTCATAATAGGTTTTGTAAAATAAGTGCAAGATAAAAATAATTTAATATTTTTTTAGCAGTCTTGAAGTTTGCTCTGTAACAGGAAAAGATTATTTGTCATACTGTTAAAAGTAAATTTATTCATTAATTTGTGATATAACTGTGATATTAGCAAGTTCAACATAATACAGAACAACAGTTGTTGTTGCCATGTTTTTTATAAATTCCCTGAATTGTGTCAACACTCTTAATAAAATTAAGACAGTGGAGTTGATAAGACAGAATTACGATATAAATGTCGAATTGTCTACATTTTTCGTTACAATGCATTCATTAGTAATAAATTTTGAGTATATAAACAAATAAATATAATATACAGTACCTGTAAATATAAACATTTTGTTTTTCTTTGTTTGTGTGACATTATTTTTGATAAAAATGACCAAATGATATCCTGATTTAAGGAAGAAATCTTATTTGCTAAAAACTTCCACTATTTTAAGTTTGGTGCAAAAACTTATTTAAAAATCTATTCGCTACAGCAAGTAAACTCTTTTACATTAACAGTTTTTTTTCAAAATTTAGATCATTTTAACGGGCAGTGCTTACTGTACGCATGCTGTTAATAACTTAACTCTGTCCCATTCATTCATTAACGAAGCATCATTAACGAGTTCTATATTCATTATATCAAATTTTAATTTGTTGAATATGTATTCAATATAACATACACAAATATTTAACTTATAATTATTTGAATGAACTGAATTTAGTAAAATCTGATAACATATACTCGTAGCTAATAAAATTCTATTTTAAAAATATCAATTCAAAGTATTTTTTCGTGACTCTATCCATGACATCACTATATTGAGACCTGTACAATACACAGTATTAATAATCAGGTATTCTGACCGAAATGGTTTGTGTTAATTTTTAAGAAAAAATATTAATTTTATAGGTTTATTTTACATTTTGAAACAGAAAGACATTTGCTATTGACAACTAAGCAGAGTATTTTATGTCTTGTCATTCATATGTTTATTGACACTATTTCATATACATACCTGTATTATTAACTGTATTACAGAGGTCTCATTAAATGATAATCAAGGATTAAAAACAAACTCAAGTTTAGTTCAGTAACAACTTGAATAGTTGAAATTCATTTCTTTCATAAACAAGACATGAAAGCTATATAAAACAATGTATTAAAACATATACTTCTAAAAGATATAGAACCTATCAGGACTGCAAATTGATGAAGATACCATCATAGATGTACAAATGTTCGAACATTGAAAGTACAACAGCTATGCTAAATGCAACGGATACATTATAATGATCAAAAATAATTGGCCAGTCTTTTAGAAGCAGAATGTCGAGTGTCAGAAATGTTATGAAAAGGAGAAAAGTGGTGACCATGATATTCACATTTAACATATTATAGATAAGTAAAGTAGGTGAACGTAATTCTGTTATTAATTAGCACATTTTAAAAGAATCTAAAAATTTCAGACGGGACACTCTTTAATGATGAATATTATTTTCTGTTGATTGACAGGTCAATTAATTGTGACCAACAACTGACAAAAGTTTTGTCAATTTAGTACAGATAGTTTTTACTGAATTAATCGAATACAGATACGTAAAAAATTAATTTTCAAGGCAAAGCTAATGTGCAGTCAACATGTTACATAATATGTAGTGGATATTTTATAGAGAAATGAAATGATTTGTTATTATTAAATTTAAATAATTCCTATAATGTGTATTATTTTTATGTTTGAATAATGTATTCTTTGCATGACACTTCTTCGATACTATGAAACTTAAAAATAATAATCTTCTATGATATTATTTAAAAATAGTTAACCTCTTACTAATTTCTTATGAGCTGTACCATTAAATAAAAACAAATCATGCAAATCTATTTTACTCTCTCAAATAATTTCAAATTCATAAGTAATTTTTTATGTAAACTGTAAATCTTTTATAAGTTATCACTTAAATTATTACCATTGTTTTCAGTAATTTCTTTTTATAATTCTAGCAATTTTGCAAATTTACGACAAACAAGAAATGGATTACTACCTCATAATTTAAAAATTAATATATAAGGAAATTATAAATTATTATTATTATTTGAAGAGAATGTTGTATTAAAGTTAATATTAGTTGTAAAGTTACTGTAACTGCTATGTAGTAACAGAATGGTTTGTAAAATAACATACCTAGCTACTATTCCAGTAGAGCTATTTAAATGAAGTACTACATTAACAAAAATATACGTTCGTTTCATTGCTGGGTGAAGGGTAGAGCTTAAAGCAAATTATGTAAATACTTAAGCATATTTCGTTCTGTTTACTTAAAACTATGTATTGACACGGTTTTTAATAAATGCATGAATAACAAACTTAAAAAGGAAAAGAACGTACACAATTTATTCAATTAAAACTAATTAAATGATTATGATCAATAAGAAAAACATTCTTCTGTAGGATCATAAAACCAAGCAGTCATAAATAGAAAAGAAATGCTAAAGTCAGAATGCAAACAGTCAGATTTTCAAATAAGTCTGCAAAAGAAACTTTAATCAAAGGGAATTATTATTCCTTCTTTTGAGGTGTACAGTTATTCAGATATTTATACCTGATTTTTCTTTACTCTCTCTTTCTCAGTATGAATTTTAAAGTCAAAATGTTTGTTCTGAATTACAATTAAAACCAGTTGTATTTATGTTCAGTAATAACTTTCAAAAACTAAAGTATACCAGAGTATGCTTAATCATCATGACAAGTGTTGGAGGTGCTATCATTGAAATACATATAGTTCAATGGAAAGGAATGTTTCAATTACTTTGTTCCTGGTGTCGTCATCTGATAAACTATAAACGATTTCATTTTTCAATTACAGATACAGTAAACTCTTCAAAGTAGATCTACTCTAGAATAAGTTCTATGAAACGTCATAAAATTAATAAGAGATCTTTTATAAGCCTATAAACTTATGTACTTATTCTATGCTTAATAGCTTGCTGAATACCTTGGTATATAAATTTAGAAAAATCATTATTTAGAAAAGAGAAATATTTTTTTCTAGTATAGGTATAAGAATTTTATGATTCTAGTTCACAACAACAAAATTGATTTGTAGAGTCATAATGAAAGACAACATATCGTTTAAAATGATCCCGTTTAGTAAGCAAGATTATGATTAGAAAAAACGTTTCACACATGTAGTGTTTTTTTTCATAATTTTTAAAAGGAACTATAAAATGAATAGGTATATAAAGAAAATCAAAGGTCATTCAAGCTGTCTCATCGTCAGTGACGTTTGATATTATAGGCTCACTTTCCTACTTCTGTTCACTAAAACAATACACTTTTCAGGACATCTTACATTAGAATTGGTGACATCTCAATCATATATAAAAGGTCTCAGCTTGATCAAATCTATTCGCAATTACCAAATTTCAATGATTTTAAATAGACTATTATTAATATAAACCACTTGAAAAACATTTCTTGAACATTATTATTTAGTCATTGATTTAAACCATGTTCTACTTGCTTTTGAGTCAGAAAGCATCAAATTATTCCTTTTATAATACCACTACCTACTCTTTTTCTACCTATAATGTTAATGTTATTGTTTAGAAGTTTTTATACATTTTGTGTACTTCTTCTATTTTTAATGAGAACGCAAGAAATCGTTCCAGTTTAAAGAAAACCTTTACATTTATTTCTCAAAAAATCCTAACCACGTGAGGAGAAACAGATAAGCACACTTGTTTCATTATCCATCTAATCTTTCTTTCGCTTTCATTGAAAGAAAGAAATCCTACTCCATTACTATTAGAATTTAGAGTGAATGCAGTGTCTGTTCTTTTTTTGTATGCTGCATTTCTTTAACAGTGTTAAACTTCAACTGAGCTAAACCTACTTAAACAAGTCATAAAACTTCCATTGGTGAATATAGCAACATTCTCATTATTACTTTGTAAACTCTGATAAATTTACTTAAAGCTACTACTTTTTGTTGAAATAGTTAATCAAAATCTGGACCCTAACACTCATGTTACCTTAAAAGCTTTAGAGAAGCACATATTTGCCTACTTGGTGGAGGAATTATGCTTCTTATCCAAGAAATTGACCTGTTAGTAATAGGTTAAAACTAACAGATATTCTGAGGTAAAATGAATAACACAACTGTTGTGTTCACTGGACCAACCGGTCAGTACCACATCCTTGGTGTCTACCTGATGATGAACACAAAGTGTTCGAAACGCCTTGAATAAAACTTCATTTGTGTGGAGACTTTTGTTGTTTTATCCATTTTACCTCAGAATGAGTAAATACAACACAATTACGGATTGCACAACTAATGATTTAAAAAAAACTAACAGACATATTACTCTATTGCCACATACTATTAGCAGTCTGCCCGCGGTTCACATTCCTATTTGACCATTTGTCTGTGTATTTATTTATTTTTTAAATAGTCTGATTAATCTACAGAAATAATGACATGCTTGCTATCATTTATAATTTACTTAATTAAGATTTCAATATTAATAGAACTGTGATAGTATCTAACTAAATAATACAAAGACTTTTTAATAATGTATATTACAATTGATACCTATATATGTAGTCTAATTGGTTTATGTTGAATAAATTTCGAAATGGAAGATGTTGGCTCAAAATACATAACATAAGGAAGTTTGCTTTGGCTGACATTCAATATTGGTTTGTTTGTGGCGAGAAAAGAAGACAGTAGGGAGAGTAACAAATACGGGAAAGATAGCAATAAATCAGTGGGGGTCGTGTTCGGGGTTGAAAACAGTATTTTTGGCGTTCCGTAGTCAGACCGCACCATCTCTGTGCCGGGAATATCAAATAAAAAAAAAAAAAAAGAAACTTTTGCTCCACCTGGGTCGGTAATTGCATTTCAATGCGTCCTCTCTCTAGACTAAGAGAAGTAAAAGGTGAATAGTCGTGCTCAAGACAAAACAGTAACTTTCACTCTTTTAATTTGTCTATACCACTGTGAGTACAACTCTATCTAACCAGTTAGAAATATGAACAAAATATGTTTTACGCATTCACAGGGATTAATAAATATGTTTAAAAAAGAGTATACATACTAAGAAGCGTATATTTTAATCAATAAAAGTATTAAAATTAGATGTTGATAGAGGATACAAAACAAAAACACTCTGCACAATCCATATGTTGAACGGTCGTGTAGATGACCAATTCATATTTATCACCAGTTCATCAGAAGAAAACTAGAAGACAAGGAGAGAGAAAGAGGGAGAGAGAGAGAGATGGATAGAAAAATACACTTTATCTGGATTAACAGACGTAAGTGTGTAACAGGATTAACAGCCAATAGTTCAAGCACAAACCAAAGCTTTACCCACTCTACACACATCTTGAACGTTAGAACCAGAAAACAGTACGTAAAAAAAGTAAAATATACAAAAAAATTAAAATGTATGAAAAATATAAAAAGAAACTATTAAAAATCTACTGATTAAAAACAAATAATGATTTAATTTATGGAATTTATTTAAGCCTGGTGTAAATGGACTTCCAAGAAACAAATATTGTACATTTTCAGAAGCTTTCAATGTCAATATTTTATAGTAAACTATAAGCCTTTAAATTCCTTCTTTGAATCAGTAATTCAAATTGAGGCAATGTCCATTATCATTTGTATTATCAGGGAAATTTATCTGGTATCTTTGACAATATTCACATTATCATCTATTCCTTAATGAATACAAAACTCAGTTCAAAATATCAACTATATAAATTATTTCTTCTGTTGTGTTGTTTGTATTTTCCTAACATTTTTATTGAAACCTGTTGACAAAAGTATCGACGGTGAAGTACAAACAAAATAAAAATTTATCAGGACTTGGTCAGTTTTTCAGTTTCGAATTAAACTCTCAATTCCAACATTTCGGTGTTTATTGAACACCTTTTCCATAGGCTTACAACAATAGAGGAAATGTTGGAAATAACAATCATTCAAAAACCAAACATACATAAAAAGCGCAAAAAGATACAAATAAGGAAATACAATGGAAATTTTGACACTAGTTTAGTGAGAGAACTTACAGAAGTATAAAATTATTGAAAGAGAAAAACTAACTATTACATTAGAGATTATCTTTTAGAGAATACAGTTTTGGATTTTAGAAACTAATATCTAGTTTGAATGAACATGTGACATCGAACTGGAAACAAGCAAGGTAACCAAATTTCACCAGATAACAAAAAAGTCACTAAAACAGTTTTGTATCGAGCAACTATGTTTAGCTTAAAACACCGGAATAAATACAATTTAAATTTGAAATGTCAATTCTATAATTAACAGATAACTGGTCCTTACTGCATTTCCCAAGTAAGATGACATTCCAACATTTGACATGATTGGAGATTTAGAAAAGATTTTTACTTAATGAGAAAAATTTTACTAAAATTCATTACTTCTGTAATCTATTATAGTATAGTATTTTTACTCACATTGGGGAATTTCAAAAATATAAATATTTTTTTATTTAATTTTTTTTTATTATTATATTTTTATTTGTGTGAAGACGTAATTTTTGAAATACTCCATTATTTTACTAAAATAAATTGTGTTGTTAAATTAAAGAAATTGTTCTTAAAATAAGTGTTTAAGTACCGTTGAAGTTAACCATTAATAAAAATTGTAACACCACCTTACATAAATCAAAAGGTATTTGTCAATTCTAAATGCTACAAAACCAAAAACAATAATACCGCAAGGTAGCTAAACTAAATAATATTTAAATTGTTTGAATTTTATAAAGATAAATAAATAAAGAAGCACTCAGCTTTGATGGGAAAGCAAATACTCATTGGAGAGAAAGCTACTCTTATAGATTCTTCCAGCACTATAAAAAAAATAACCCTTTTGCTTTTCAATAGGGCTTATTCCTGAACTCAGAAAAATAATCCTACTTATACAATTAAGTATTAATCCTAATATAAATTGTCTAAAAATTTTATTTCATCCCTTCTTAATGAAAACAGTTATTGTTTAAAATTAGTTTAGTATGATTTATTTGATTGGAGAGAAAATAGTTTCATTTCAGGAAGGATTCATTTGATTTAATTGTTTCAATGTTATGTTGTTACATCAAACCAGCACTTTTCAATCAGGATAGCTCATTCTGTTATTATCATTAATGTTTGATACTTCATTTAGCTAGTGATTAAAATTGTGATAACATGTTTTGATCAATGCTTAACCTGCAAAATATTATATTGTTATTGTTAAGATATTGCATATTACTTCTTGGATTCAAGATTTAACTGAGATATTTGAAAAAATAATTTCATAACTAGTAATTTTGAAATATTATTCAATATTAATAGACTTAAATAGTAATATAATCATGGAATTCTTAGGTACATAAAATTTTAATAAATTTAGTGGTATTCATCTTATCAAGTGATTCTCTTCATAACAGAAGCTCTCAATATTTAGGTAAATATAATATATAAGTCAACTTTACTATTACAGTTTACTTTCCTAAGAACATTTGGGCTTCTTTACTGAACTGAAGTGTAGAAAATGTAGTATATCAGGTAAAGTCATTAATACAGGAAAACATTATTTCTAAGGTAGTAAAATAATTTGAAAAATGAACCAACTTTAGTTACGTTGAAGAACTGGTTTAAATAATAAGAATTTTTGACTATAAATGAACTTCTGACATGAATCAAAGACGGGAAAAAGGTAATCTTTAAAACAAAAATATATTCTTTTTTTGCATATCATACTCGTATATCATAGGGAATTTAATTAGAAAACCTTGTTTCAAGTAAAATGAGAAAGAAACTATATCTGTAATAAAAAAAATGCTGGTACACTATTATTAGTATTAGAATTAGTAATAATACAATCCGTCATACCTCTTAAAGTCTCAGGAAAGCTCGACCGGTTTCGGGTATGTCTGGATCCCATCTTCAAGAGCACCTAACTGACTGCCTTGAAGATGGGATCCAGACGGACCCGAAACCGGTCGAGCTTTCCTGAAACTTTACGAGGTATGACGGATTGTATTATTACTAATTCTAATATTACTAACCTCAGTGGAACTAACCCATTAACTATATTTAACATTTATTAGAGATGAAGTTGTTATTATTAACTGTAAATATGAATTATTTCATGTTTACAGATTTCATTGGAAAGCAAAGACTCATTGGTGAGAAAACTGCCCTTATAGATTCTTCCAGTGCAATAAAAATAAAATACTCTTTTACTATTTCAATATCGACTATTCTGAAACTATGAAAAATAATCAATTAAGTTTTTATATTTTATTTTATTGATCGAAATGTTTTGTCAGTATTAGTAACAAAATAATAAAATATTTTTTTATTTCTATAAAAAATATAGCAAAAAATTACAAAGTTCATAGCATTGTGATCTCTTTTATAGTTGACAAACAAGTAAATTGTAGAATACAATGAAATGAAGGAAGTAAGAACAAGCTAGATACACACATTTTCTAATTATACGATTTTTTTTTTTTTAAGAATTGAATGAACTGCTGTGTTTTTAACTATTTATGAGCAGTTCTCTACATATGAGAATGCTATCAGAGCTAAAAGTGGTAATCAGGTTGATTTATATTAAACGCAATGTGATCAATTAATCTATTTAACACAAAATAGATTTAAAAAAAAATATTTACGCATTATAGAATTCTTTTATATTAATTTATGAATAATATTTCAAATGTTAAACAAGAATGATAACTGGGATCACCTGATTACGACTGTATGGTATGCTCTAATAGATACTCTAATATTATATTTTTCTAATCTCCTACTAGAATGCTAAACAAGAATGATAACTGGGATCACCTGATTACGACTGTATGGTATGCACTAATAGATACTCTAATATTATATTTTTCTAATATCCTAATAGAATGTTAAACAAGAATGATAACTGGGATCACCTGATTACGACTGTATGGTATGCACTAATAGATACTCTAATATTATATTTTTCTAATATCCTAATAGAATGCTAAACAAGGATGATAACTGGGATCACCTGATTACGACTGTATGGTATGCACTAATAGATACTCTAATATTATATTTTTCTAATATCCTAATAGAATGCTAAACAAGAATGATAACTGGGATCACCTGATTACGACTGTATGGTATGCACTAATAGATACTCTAATATTATATTTTTCTAATATCCTAATAGAATGCTGTTAAGATGAAGCCAAATTATAATAATAAAAGGAATGGAAAGTTGTAGTTTTCTAATAGCTTCCTAGATAAAAATGAGACTTAAATCCGTAAAGTAGCTGGGACTGAGAAAGGTTTTAATTTAAAATAACCATTTGTTTTAGCTTCTGCTATATTTTCTCCTTTAAACAACAATTTCTTTTCTTTTTATCTCATTGTATATGTTATTTAACCTTTCTATCTGGATAATAAAATCATCAACTTTTGTAAAAGTAAAAAATGACGAATATATTTTACAACACTCGTTTCTAAGTTTATTCAAATCATGTTTTAAATACACCTAAAACTTAGCCTTTTATTTGTATGGTATAATATATGATGACAATATTATATAGTATATATCAGGTTGAAATTGCCTTGAGTAAAGTACGAGTATTTTCTGTTTCCAAAACTAAAGATATGACTGGGTGGTAAGAGATTTGAGTCGATCTAACAAGTCATTACCGAAACAAACGCGTATTTTGAGAGCTTTGAGAAGCGTATTATTTGGAGGGAATAAAAAAATTAGAAAAACACTGGAATTAATATATCGAGCTAAAGGGCGACTATGTAGAAAAATAAAATATTTCTTTGCCGAAAAAATTTTGTTTTATTCGAAAAGTCACGGACTTATCAAACCGCCCTCGTATTTCTCACCCTCATGATTATACGAATGATATTCTTGAACCGTACTCTTCATAGAGACCTAATAATTGCTTTTATACATAATTTAACCACTGATCGTTCCAAGGCGCGTTTCATAACAAACTTTCCTCTCACCCAAATCAACTCATACAAAACCTTGCTCCTTCCTCACCTTTCCAAAATCTCTCAAGATGACTTAAGAGAAGATGGCCTAGGGACTTACTGCCATGATGATCCAGAATCAGAAAACGAAGTGAAAAGTTGAACCAGTGGGGTCCATTCTTTGCTCATGTTTATCAAAGTTATTTGTATTACTCACACGACATATGCTTGTTACGCAACATATGCGCAGGTGTATATTTAAAGAAATAGGTTAAAAAAATATTCTTGAACATCATATTTTCCCAAAAATGATTCTATTTCATTCTCATAGAATATGGTCATAGACTTCCATCACTTACAGACAAAGTCTGTATTAACAGCATAACCATATGCTGTTAATTTCATCTTCCATAGGTAGTACGTAAGATAGCAAACACTGGTGAGATATTTTACATATTATTTCTTTCTTCAACAGTTTTGTCATTTAGAAATGTAGTGTGTGTTCTACAAAACAATTTGGTTTGCTGAAAAATTGATTTGCTCTTCCTATAAACAGTCATCTTCATAGCATCCATATCATTTAGTATTGCATCAACTGTAATAAAAATGTACTTATATCTCACATGTTCAATATGATATGATATTATTTGAACAATATTTAGTTAAACATTATATATTCGTTAAATTGGCTAAAACGTTCTTAATTTGTAACAGCTTCACTATTTACGAAATTGGACGTATTAATCTAATATATTTAATAATATATGTGATAATAATATTATATATACATGACATATTCATTTAGACTCTAAAAGATGAATGAAAACGAAATTCGATCGAGTAAGTAAGTGGATATAGATCACAAAATGTTTAATATTTCATTAAATTATTAAAATGATATTTATAACTTTAGAAATAATATATTGAAATAATTTTCAAGTAGCAATATTACTGTATTAAATATGAAGAAAAACATAAAAGTAATTATATATTTTACTAAAAGACAATTTATCGTCTTCATTGTGTTTAGAAATAGAATTGGTGACGTTGTTTCCGTGAATTCCCCGGCTTTATTGAACGTAGTGCTGTGTTTGGTGACATCTAGAGGCTGTCTTCTACTTTTATTACAGTCTGCCCATGATAAGTAAAAACAATGATCTCAGTTGTAATACTTGGTATGAAAAAAAGAAAACGAAAAGCAGTAGGACCACATATAAAACCCTTTTCACACCTTTAATTACATTTTTTCTCCTTTAATATGTTAAAATAGTTTTATTTATTCATTTTATATTAGATATATTTAAAAATTATTACCAAACTTACTAATCTTTAAGTCTATATTCATGCTATGCTATTATTACCAACAAATTCAGATTTTTTTTTAAATTACTCTAAAATATTATGAAATAGTTTATATTTGTATTTCATAATTACTATAGGCAAAATGTGTAATTAGTAATTCTTTTAAATAACATTATTAATTTATATTAAACACATTGTTTTATCATATATTCTTAAAATCTGTAATTCATTGAAAACAAACTTTTTATTTTAGTGTAACTAATGTATAGCTGTCATGAAAAAAAAAATTGATCTCAAAATTTTTACAAAAAATCTCAGATTTGTATGTTTTCAGAGGTGTGTGTGTGTGTGTGTGTAGTGTGTGTGTGTGTGTGTGTGTGTGTGCGTGTGTATGTGTGTGTGTCTATGTCTGTGCGAGGGTGTGTATCCAGGAGCTTGTTGGCACGATGTAGTTCACTCACACCGTTTGATGGATGAATTATATGTTTAACCAAAAAGTGGGTCATTTAGTGTAAATATAAATATCCTATTCTTTGGGTCAAATATATATGATGATATTTTTTCGGTAAATTGTGGTTTTAAACTGTTATTTTACTCTTAAACCAGCAACCCTTGAATCTTGAACTATTACCATTATAATGGTTATAAGAGGAAAAATAAACAAGAAAAAAATCATCAGATAATTAAAAAAAGTGGAAAGGTATTTCTACAATAAAGAGGATCATTTTTAATTGTGATTGAGTCAGAAAGATAATGAGGAGAATATAAGCCATTGTATTTTAGTGATCATAATGAGACTATATTTAAAAATTGTACCTTATATGGGAATGGTTTAGGGATTTTTTTTTTCAAAATGTCATTAACTGAAAGGGACAGTATGTTACATTCTATGTACCATATTACTCACATAAATATTTAAAATAACAGTCAATGATATATTACCTTACAAATAGTGTCATTAAGAAGAAAAAAATAAAAAATAAATTATCTCTACCTAAGTTATGTAAGTTTAATGACTCCAAATGCAGAATCTATTACCGATATGAACCTAACTAGTTATTTTCTACGAAAGATATTTGTCCTACTTTTGGACTTTTGTTTAGATGATGTTTTTTTTTTATTTCAAATACCAGCTGTTAGTCCTAGTTATACAAATGTATAAAAGAAATTTTATTTTATAAGAATCGCTGAGTTATCTTTGTTTAAATCTTACTTTTAATGCCAACGTTTTGATATAAAACTCGTGTTTGAAACCTTCGTATTAACCATATGTATGAACTTCCGAAAGAATATAAAATAAATCATTACATTAGAGGTTCAAAAGAAACAGTTTTAGGCCGAAGAAAGTTGAACATAAATGTCGGCTTAAATACAAATGTTCTAAGGCAGTGTTTCCCAAACTTTTTCGAGCGACCTCAATAATCAGAATCTTAGACTAAATAACGAAATGAGTAACATTTTAATAATTAAATTAATATAATGACCAATCGAATATTTATGTATAACCCAATATATGTATTGTTTCATACCATATTTATGCAGAAGAATTAACACACAATAAAAGAAACTTAGATGAGAATATCCTTTTAACATAAAAATAAATTATTAAAACAAATAATTTTAAGAAAACTTTTCCTAGAAGTTTACATGTGGTGTTTTCACTTAAATTTAGAAATTATATTGCATGAACATTTTCAATTTATGGAAATAGAATCCCAACTCCTTTTTGCATTAGCGCCCCCCCCCCCCCCCCCGATATCAAAGCACCGCCCACTTTGGGAAACACTGTTCTAAGGTAATATTATAAAGACACATTCCTTTCATTAAAGGTATTTTATCCTGGGTAAAATAAATCGAATATTTCAATTTACAGGTTTTGTCTGTTTTAAATGTACTTGATTGTATATATGATTTGAATTGATGTTTTATTTATTTATGTCATAAAAAAATAATTTCTTTCACTTTCAAACTACTATGTTACAACTGAGAGAAGAAAACCACATATAAGAAAATTATATATATTATCTATGGGCTGTATACAAATAATTATACTAGTAAGTATGTGATTCAACAAAAATATGTATACTTGAATGTTTTAATAAGATCGGGAGCGGAAAATACTTCAGTGTTAGTAAAGATAAAAAAAAAATGAATTGCACATTTACAGTCTTTAATTTTTAGTTTCAGCCACCTTCAGGAGAAGAAAGTGAGAGTCATTGTACAAGGCTCAGATGTTCAGCACGAACATTGTAGCCGTGTACGTGTTTTGTATTAATTTAAAATGCTGTCTTCAAAACAAACAAAAAAAAAACAAAAAAAACCGAAGGTTTCAGAAGGAGGAAAATCAAATAAACCCAAAGACCTGAATAACGACGATCGGTCCAAACAGGCAAAAAAAAATCAAGATTAAACGTATACACAAAAAAAAATAAGAGAGAACACCCACTTGTGTTTCTTTAGAATCGCTATTTTTCCGTCCTTAGCAATATAGGAATACAACGTAGAAAAAGTGAAAGCGTTCATAGACCAAGACGACTTTTAATTTCTTTTTCAATTTTTAACTCTTCGTTTTTTCTACTCTCCCCTACATAAGTGTGCCATTAGTGCAGTGTGTGACATTATGCTTCGGTCTGAAAGTGTCTTTATTCATTTTTCTTCACTTATAATCCTGTGCATATAGTATGGAATACCGAAAATTCAGAGAAACACGAGGATGTATTTTATTTTATTTTTTTTTAATTTTCAAGATAAATATAGTAAGAAATAAATTTTGTGAAAAAGAAAACTTTAATAAAAGAAAGGAAACAATCCCAGTCACTACCTTATAATTGAATCATTCGCAATACCATTCGTAATAACTGAAACAGAATGAAAAAGTAGTATCTAATGAAAAGTCTAAGTGCTGGTAATCAGGAAAAAGAGTAGAATAAATAAAAAGGGACTAGGACAATGTTAGGAAGAAAAGAGTTGAAGATGAATAATTTGAATGAAAGGAACAGATAATGGACACGACATTGCGTGTTGAAAAATAATAGCAATATATTACCAATTAATGAAAGAGTAAACCAGGATTCTTATTAATCTGTTATATATTATTATATTAGACATATTAAATAAAATATATAGAATAAATATGAAAAAATAAGAGATATAAAAAAATAAACATAAATAAATTAAATATATAAATAAAATGTATTTCATCTTGCAATTCATTATCTTCCCAAACTTTATTTTTTACAGTTATCAACCATGCAGCGTATATTGCTCTCTCTCTCTCTTTACCCTCATGAAGAAGGTAGTGACTGGGATTGTTTCCTTTCCTTTATTAGAGTTTTTTTTTCACCAAATTCATTGCTTACTATATTTATCTTGAAAATTTAAAAAATAAATAAAATACATACTCGTGTGTCTCTGAATTTTCGGTATTCCACACTATAGGCACAGGATTATAAGTCAAGAAAAATAAATGAGGACGTTTTCAGACCGATACATAATGTCACACACTGCACTAATGTAACACCTAAGTAGGAGAAAGTAGAAAAAAACGAAAAGTTGAAAATTAAGAAAAAAAAAATTAAACCTCATCTTGGTCTATGAACTCACGTCTTTATCGTTGTTTATTACTATGTAGCTGAGGACGGAAAAATGTCGATTTTAAAGAAACGCAAATGGGTATTCCCCATTTTTGTTTTGTATATGTTTAATGTTGAATTTTTTTGCCTGTTTGGACTAATCTGCTTTATTTAAGTCTTTGGGTTTATTTTATTTTCCTCCTTTCTGAAGTCTTCGTTTTTTTTATTTATTATTTTTTTTTTTTGACGATAGCATGTTACAAACATTGTTACAAATCGTCAGTGATTGTGTTAATTTTGTGATTTTGAGTTTAAAGTTTTACTTATATAGAGTTCAAACTTTAAACATATATAAGTTTTTCAATACAAATACGAACGATGACTATCCATGCACCATGCAAATCAAAAATTAACTTGAAATATCCATCTCTAATCTGAATATAAACCAGATCATTACTTGAACATATATCAATTCATTAGCTTTGAGGAATGTTTATATTTAATATATATGTATATAATAAATATATTAATATATTTTTGCATGCGAATAAATATAGGTAAAGCAAGAAGTCTGTTGTATGGTGCAAACTCATTCTTTCTTGCAGAACGTTAATGATTATATGGTGTAATGGTTTTGGTATGCTCGGGGATATTATTCGGGTATTGAAGTTTGGGGCAGAGCACGTTGATGAAGCCACTTTGTCCCAGCAGAGGGGTGGGGCATGCAATATATTTCCTGCAGGTCCTGGCTCGACCACACTTTCACCTTCCTAAAGACCTTAAATTCTTCGCCTTTTACCAATATTACAACCGATATAAAACTTTATGGATCTCTTTAAACTGTGAAATTAACTATATAGCTGGAAGCTAGCCAATCAGGTTTTTTACATGAATATTTTCAGAACTAACTTTTTATTAATAAAACTACAAGTAAAAAATGTCGTATTATTATTTGAGACAGATCAAAAAATTCAATTCATCCCTTGATACACAGAAACAAGTATAACTTGACTAATCATTGATTTCGATTAAATATAAGCGACATTATTTTTCGGTTTAACCGTCCATCAGAATAATACAACATAATAATCTAATTATATTTTAAAAATAATTAATAAAAAAAAATTTAAATATTTTAAAATAATTGTTAAGATACCCTGCAAGAAAACCAAAAACAAAAAAATTATAACGAAATGACCCTAAAACTAAATATTTAAGATCAAGTGTCTACCAAGATTGTATTAAAACGTAACTGGTTTTTAGTCACAAAGTAATTCTAAATGTACAGAATCAAATACAGGTTTTATTTTATAAATAATCGATATAAGAAGAGTATTGTAATGCATAATCGACAACAATCATCAAATGATACAAAAAGTATATTAAATAAATAAATGAAATTGACACATGTTACTGAATGGATGGTGTTAAGATAAAATTGATACCTGACATTTACAATAAAGATAATATTGTCTTTAATGGATGGTGTTGTGAGCCTAAAATACTATTCATTATGGGCTAAGAGATGATTATTTCAGGCAAATAAAACAAATAGCGACAATTAGAGCTGGCTCACGGACAATCGTCCGACCAGTAACTGAGAACCAGTAAATGAGACGATTACATCTGCTGTTTTGAAAGTACGAGAGATTTATATAATAATATGAATATAATATTTATTAAACTATATAAACGGTAAGTTTCTTCAATAAATAAGATCCGTATAAAGCATTAAATATAGGCATATCGTTAGTGCCACAGAGGTTAGTAAATAAGATATTATTATCAACCGTCATACCTCGTCTATCGCTGTTGAAGTCGCCCGATCGGTTTTGCAATGGCTGCATCATCAATGGAACTTATGTATAACTCAATAATGCTATTGACACTATTGAGTTAAAATAGGTATTTATATACGTGATTTTGAAAGGTTATATTTATATTAGTCCCATTGATGATGCAGCCATTGCGAAATCTGTCGGGCGACTTCAACAGCGATAGACGAGGTATGACGGTTGATAATAATATCTTATTAAATATAGCTTAATTTAGTGCATATAATTTATAATTAATTTCTAAATAACACTTATAAATAAGTAACATCAATCAAGTACATTAATATTGACAATAATTGATGAAATTTTGTTATCTAGTATCCTTAAATAAACTATTGAATGCCCAACTGCTGAGGCTTAGGATAAATTAAGTTTATTTATTCTGCTATTGTGTACTAATTTATTTAGAATTAGAAGTTGTAAAAAAAATAATATATAAAAAATTTTTTCAAACGTTTTTCGAAAATACAGTAAATATTTTACTGTGTAATATCTTCTAAAAACTGTAGAAATTATCTACACTCTAAGAACTATTTTTCAGTGAAATGAAAATTTGTTCCCTCAAAAGGTTGGTTAACGGATTTTATGAACTAGTTTTGGATACACACTAATTCACCCAATCAAGAAAATACGAACATAATGAAAAATATCAAAAATGACCCGGAGGATCTCAAAACATTTAAAAATCTAGACAATGATTACTTCATGATCATTATGTTTTACTTATGGTACAGTAAAAATATAAACAAATTATTGTAGGTTATTTTTAGCTAATTTTCATTTCTGAAGTTATTCTTCAGAAATATTAATATGTATTAATATTATCAGTTTTCAATTATTATTTCATTAAAAGTATGAGTCAAATGTTCTTGTAACAATGTTCTTAAAGTAATGTTAGTATTTTTCTGAAGAAATAAAAATGAGACGGTACTTGAGTAGAATAATTGAATAAGATAATCTTTTATACTCATTTCAAAAAAAATTTTTGTAAAATGCATGAAAAAAAAGAAGGAAACTTGATAAAATTGTTGAACTCAATAAGAACCAATAAGAACTTCTCTTTTAGTAGTCCCTTAATGAATATTTCTTTGCCTAACCTATACAAAAAACTAAAAGAAAATTTTTTAATCAGTTAGAAAAATACCCTAATATATAATACTTCTGTAAATTATAACTTAGTAATATAACTAAGAGAATTATTTTATTTTCATCACGACAAGGCTAATTATTTTCAGTCAGTTTTTGCAAGTTATTTTGGGTTAATTAGCAGACTAAATTCCCCTTCGCCATTACAATCTTAGTTGGGCGAAGTGTCGTTAAACTTCTTTAATAGTAATGGAAAATGTTAATCCAGTTTACACTACCCGTAGACACTTTATTAATAAGTTGATAACAACGTTATTTATTGAAAAGTTGACTGTTGAACTATCTTTCTTAATAATTTATAAAAATTCTTTTAGCAGATTTTTTTTTCATAATTTGTTAAGACTTTTCACTATAGTTATTGTACAATCTTCTCTTGATTGTATTCATCTCCTACATTATTTGTATATATAATATGTACATTTTGTATTAATTAAACGTAAAAGTAATTAATTTTTTTTAATGTTAGTTTTAATATGTTTTCATAATGTTGCCTTAATAATGTGGTTGTTTTTATTGGAGATATATACAGTGTTTTATACCTGAAATGCTATTAAGGTTGACTGTTCAGACAAGCAATGACTAAGTTTGGTATTCAGAACCGGGATGAAAACGTATGATTATATCCGTTATACAAATACACTAGGGTTTATAAAAAAAACCGACATTTTAGAAAACCGGTTTTTCTAAAAACATACATACATATTCATGTAAGGAAATAATAACAATAGCTCAAGATTGGACATTGAAATGTCATTATAAATGGTATTTTAGTGTACTGGCGGTCAAAATCATTAAATTAATCAAGTTAAAAATACATAGTAAAAATTCTGAATTAAGAAACAGTAAAGATAGTTTGGTGCCCAGGGATCAGAATTCATATTAGCTTGGGAAACAGTGCGGTCCTAATCGCATCTAAATGTTAATACGCCCCTATGATGTGATTACAGATCGGGTGACTCTTGAAGAATAATGAATATTCATTAGAGTATTAAATTGCATCAATTTTTTTTAAAATCGATGATCTTAAGTTATAATAATGATAATAACTTAATAATGATTTTAAGTTTATTATAGAACGCCGTGTTAGTAAATCAGAATCGATGATATTTTACTAACAAAGTGAAGTAAATGGTTAAGACGTTACGGTATCAGTGAAACGAGTAGTAGATCAAAGAGAACATATGACCAGCGTTTTTCTTTATGATTTTTTTTTTCTAAGTGACTTTGCTGATAGCAAAGGAAAAGAGAAATGAGATATGATTGTCCCACACGTAGATCTGGCATAGAATATATAGACTGGATTTGTAAAGGTAAGGAGGGTGACACTGGAAGGCAATGATTTTTATCGAGAAATGGCGCCCTTGTTTGGTTTATCAGAGAAGCAAGTAGTGATTCATTACGGTTTCGTCCAAGTGAAGCGGTCGTAGGATGGATTGCGGCCCAACTTTATCCGACCTGCTCCCTTCTCGACAAACGACTCCAGTCCTTTTTGCCATTATTCAATACTCCTTACCACTCATTCTTCAAAGCTGCTGTAATCAACAGTCATTTTTCACTGTCAATCAAGTCGCCACCTTGACTTTTGTAACAATTACCCCAATTAATTTCATCACTAATATATAATATGGTCCTTTGTGGTTACTCATAGTAGTTAAAATCCATAGCCTTAATATTAATTCTGGTCAAACCAGAAATCTATTCAGTTAATAATTAATTTTTACTAAAATGTATCTCTTTAAAAATGAAAACTACGAAGTATATTAGATTAGTTAATAGTTCCATATATTATTAAAAATGTCATGGTTCAATATGTTGTATAGAGTTTAGTTGGCATGTTATGAATAAATTATAAAGTTACATGTTTAAATATTAAATGAACACTTTTATTTTAAAAAGTGTTTTAGATTATAAAACATTTTTATTCAAAAAAATCATAATTATTCGAATAAAAATAAGTCTAATGAAAAATTATAAAAAATGTGAAAAGTATATAAATTAAATTAAAATTAATAAAGTAAAAGTAAAAAAGCAATGAAAAAAAATTATGATTTTTACTCGTTCCTATTACGTCTTAATTTGGCTCTTCATTTCCTTCCCTCCCTTCCCGCTTGATGGTAAGTGGTGGGGTACTGGCTACGGTCACCGAGTTCAGTCACCGCCCTGCCTTCTTGCGGGACTCTTCGCTCTTCACACCTCCTGATGACGACGATGGTCGAAATATCGATGTAAGCTATGTCTGTGTCTTTCTGTGTGTTTCCTTCGTTTTGAATTTATTTTATTTAAAAATTTCCGCTCGACCGTTTCTTTTAATTGTATATATATATATATATATATATATATATATATATATATATATATAGAATAGAGAGAGAGAGAGAGAGAGAGAGAGAGAGAGAGTGAGAGAGAAAGAATAGAAAGAGGTAGAAAGGCATGACGAGTATGAGATTATACCAAACAACACTACTAACCCGCTAGTATAACACTATTACCTAAGCTCACCGGGAGTTGTGATTGCACATAGATTATGGTGAAGTTTGGATGCACTTTATCAAAACTACTTGAAAGTTTTTTATTTTAAATTTTCAAATGAAGTTATAACTTAGTAGTTGCTAAGAACTATACGCTTTTACTTCCTGTTTATATTAAATTTATTTTAAATGATTATACTGTTAGAATAACTTTTAGAAAACAAAGATGTTTTATAGTAATACATTTTAAACATTTTTTACTAATAATAATAGAAATTAATATAAGTAAAAATAAATTAGCTTTATTATGACAGTTCTATTTAAAATTTTATTTGTCTGTGTAGGCCAAATTTTAAAACCTGGTTTACGGCATCTTTTTATTTTTGTTTGTTCAAATATTTTAATGCCGTCATTTTTTAGTAATAATTATAAAAAAGTTATCTAAAGTATAAATATTTCATGAAGTATTGGTTGAATTGTATTAGTGGAAGTAAGTTGTAGGCACCTGCTATTAAATTTAGCAACAATGTTATGACAAGGAGCAGGTGGCGGTGAGGTCGTGAAGGGCAGCATGATGGGGGTGATCGAGTGGTTGATTGGGAGTGCAGGGTGTCAAACACAACCTCCATTTGAGATGACATGGGCCAAAATGTCTGATGGTCTAATGCAAGCACGAAAAACTGGTAAACCAATCATGGTTTTTGGTAAGTAAAACTAGATCACTGATTGCTCTTACTAAACAGGTTATTTAATGTGCAGTTACCAGCTTTGTTTCCAATGTATCAATGTTCATTTAATGTTGTAACTACTGTTCAAATATTAAATCTTATTCTTAAGTTTTTAATATTTCGCATTAAAGAAATTCATTTTAAATAATTTCAATCTACAGTAGAACCCCGTTTATCCAGCACGATCGGGGGGGACACCATGCCGGATAAAGCGTTTTGCCGTTGTTTTGAGTGTTACTCTTATAAATACACACGAATTAATTAAAAGTTAGAAAATAGCAAAACAATCATAGAAAACACACTCGTAATTACCTTCCAAGAGCGTAGGCTTGACTGTAGACTGTAGAATGTAATGTAATTCATTGTAAAGGCACTTTTAATAAACGTAAACTT
Organism: Hermatobates lingyangjiaoensis; assembly: GCA_026182355.1. NCBI lineage: Eukaryota > Metazoa > Arthropoda > Insecta > Hemiptera > Hermatobatidae > Hermatobates > Hermatobates lingyangjiaoensis. The sequence continues at coordinate 428,721 of JAPFBL010000274.1, read as the reverse complement.
TATTTTTCGTATTTTATTTTTCTTAGGGCAGGGCAGGCATATTTATAGGCTAGTCGTAAACTTATATTTGATACTGTATTTAACTCTATTTTTTAAACTTATTTTCTTATTTCTATACTGTATTTAACTCTATGTTTTCACTTATTTTCGTATTTATCTTACTGTACTAATGTCCTTATGTACTTAATTGTCTTGTTTTTAACTTTACATTGGAGGGGGGTCGTCAGGTAATTCTTCGTCAGATCAGGGGAGCTTCGCGCGGCGTATTTAAAATTACGTGGTTGTACATTTTTTGTGTTTTTGCATATTTTTTACCCAATATTTTCGGGAAATTACCCTGGTCAAAATTTTGCCATTGTTTTGAGCGTGCCGGACGTTTGGATACCGGATAAAGGGGGTTATACTGTATTTACGTTTATGACGCCATACACTTGTCAATTAAGGCGTGATTCCAATATATCGATACACAAACCGTCAATATGCCGGATTTATTTCAAGCCAACATTTTACACCTCGTACCCTATTCTACATTTCTACCAGTTTCATAAGCAGAAACATACCTGTTTCATGGGCAGAAGTATAAAACTTTGAAACAGAAAAACTAAGATTATGTTTGAGATTTTTTACAAAGAAAACACTTTGCAGATTTCAGAAACAACTGTCCAGTTTGAATTAACACGTGTTAAATGTTTTTTAGTTTAGTTTCAAAACATAGCTCTCGAAAAACTTACTAAATACTATATATATATAATATTCACAAGTAGTTCTTGATCTCTTCTTTCAACTTAGTAATATGTAAGTTTTCTTGAGGGCTTGATCTTTGGAATTAAACTTCTCCTTCATGTGCCAACGATTCGATATATATAATATATAAATAATATATATATAAATATTGATAACAGTATCGACCGTGGGACAGAAACAAAACTATAGTTTATCGGGACTCGGTCAGTTCTTCAGGTTCAAATTAAACTCTCATTGCCAACGTTTCGGTCTTTATTTAAAAACCTTTTTCATAGGCCTACAAAAAAGGTTTTAAATAAAAACAGAAACGTTGGCAATGAGAGTTTAATTTGAACCTGAAGAACTGACCGAGTCCCGATAAACTATATTTTTGTATATATATATGTATATCAATGATCAAACCACAATAAGAAATGGGAAAACAAGACTAAGATCTTTCAACCCTAACAAGCGGTCTTCGTCAGAGTCAAAAACCCAACTGAGTTGGTTTTTTGACTCTGACGAAGACCGCTTGTTACGGTTGAAAGATCTTAGTCTTGTTTTCCCATTTCTTATTGTGGTTTGATCATTGATTGTTGTTTCACGTGTTTATGTGAAATCTTTTTATATATATGTATATATATCGGAACGGAAGGAAGATGAAGCAGCTCAGATACTTATAAAATATATGGTATATGCGACAAGAAATATTAATATAATATTAGGATCATTTATAATTTATTTTTTATTTTGACTATATTGATTTCAGAACCAATTCTGAAATTTCATGTTTAGTTTGATATTGGTCCTTATTTTTCTTGTTTATTATATGTATATATAATTTGTATATATGATTATATATACTTTTGTATTTAATGTTTCCAGTAACCAGTAAGAACTGTGCTGCTTGTGCTCCACTAAACAATGATATAGAGCAAGACAAAGAACTTCTGTCTCTGTGCAAACATGTCATTCCTGTGAAACTGGAAGAAGATATTTCTGAATTAGGAGAAGCTAGCCTGGCACCAGACGGTCCTTACATACCAAGAGTATTATTCTTGAACTCAAATGGAGTGTTTCTAAAGCAGTTCTACAATATGTTAGGCAACCCTTCTCGAAAATATTTCTACACCAACACTTGGAGTCTTGCTATTACTTTGAAAAAAGTCATCGATCAGTTTCCTTCGTCTCCAATCAAACCAACAAAAGAATATTTACCATTAGAAACTGTTGAAAAGGTCAGGTCAACCTCAGCAAAAATCAGAGCTTAAGAAATTAATGATTTCGAAGTAAAACTGAAAATCTGATTTAACAAAATTGATGAACTCCAGAATAGTGGTTCAAAGGCTGCTCTTTTTTCCTTCACCGTTAATGAATAATTGAAGACAATTATATTATTAAATTATTTAAACCATGTAAGCAAAATTGCTGTTTGCACGTATTCCAAATATTGTATATTGTCCTTAATATTAAGACTAAATATTTTTTTATTTAATTTATTGTTATAACTATGGATTATTCTTAACAAGTTTAGAAATAAATTTCCTCCTTTTCAAGTCTGAAGAGGGTGCAAATCCGTTATCACTCTTGAGTACATTCTATGATGTATAGTTTTGGTCAAAAACCGATCAAATGAAAAAAGTAAAGAGTATAGCATTGATCAATAAATGGGTTACATTTAACATATCAACCAGATTTTAGTTGTTTAAGAAACCTCATGCATGTGACTACATAGTGTTTATTATACATAATACCACTCCCTGTCAATATATCATAGCATATAATTCGTCAGGGTAAACACGAAAAGGTATTACAGTAAAAGAGCGTTACGTGTAGGTCTAGACCAGGCGTGGGGAACCCGCGACCTTAAGGCCGCATGTGGCCTTTTGAACCGTGAAATGTGGTCTTCTACAGTTTGTTGAGAAAAATATTTCAAAATATAAAGAATTAAAAAACAGATGCAGAATTTAATGACTTAAATTATTTTCATTATTTAATGAAATAATAGATCAATTGTATTATTTCTGTTTTGATATGGATATTTTGCTCTATGTTTCTATATGAAGAATAAGCATTCTTCTGTTTTAAAAAAAATAATAATACGATTTATACGAGTAAAAAACATATTTTTTTAAATTTTAGCCCTCAAATAGGGGACGTATTACTGGAAAAAGTTTTGAAATAAACAATGATAGCAATCAGCATATTTTATTATGTATTTCTTAGTTTTGTTTTTGTCCAGTTTATTAAAAAATATTGTATCTTAAAAGTAATGTTACTTATTTTGTATAGACAGCTTAAATAGATGTTTAATGCTTTAGAAAAATAATATACGGTGATTCAATTTAAATAATGAACATGTATCAAACTAGGTGTTTTCATACTTTAAATCAGGGCTTCTCAATATTTTTTGCCATATAGCGCATTCATGAATTCTGTTACACACCTTTGGTTTCAATATAGGAAAAAGTAGCAATGAAACGTAAGTAGTGTTCAATTAGTGCCCAACCATTGCTCTATAGAAGAGGATAGCATAGTGTTTGTATAGGATGACAATCAATGATATCCTCACGAAATAGCTAGATAAAATGTCTTTCTTCTAATGTGAAAACAACCGACCTGGCATAGCAAAAATATCATAAAATTCACTCAAATTTCTTAAATATTCTCATATAATCGTCTCTTTCTATGGGAATCACCTGAATATCTTGCTTGGCACTAGTGCGCCAGAGTGCACCGCTTGAGAAGTCCAGCTTTAAAGTAACCAACATATGTTCATAAATGGAACAAATGTTCCAACACATAGTCAAAAACTTTTATACTGTATAGGGTATATGTTTAAGCCTTTTATACTCTATAGCTTCACACACACTATGAAACTGATATAGACTAACATTTATTTTTTGTTTCTATACTCATCAATCTGTTAATTGACAGTAAATAATGATATCACAAGAATCACCTGTAAATACTGCTGTCATTTTGTTTAAAATATTCAAATGCTCTCGACAGTTTGACAATTGTCAACTCTAAATATTTTAATACCAATTTTGTAATAACTATGATGAAAAACAAAACTGATCAGAACAGTTCTAATATAAAAATCAAATATTACTTTATCATGCTCTAATTATAAAAATTAATATGTGGACACAATATTTTTAATAAACTGAGATATTAATAATTTATGAATGCTTTTGTTGCTTATTTAAACATAAAATAAATTTTGGAGGTTTTGTTAATTTACATCTAATAAAAAATTGATACAATTAACTTTAGCAAATGTTGAACATTTTAACGTATTAACACATTTATATTTATTAATGAATAATATTCTAAGATATGGCTCTTAGGTTCTCAAATTTAGCAAAAAAGAAATAAATACCAACAAATCAATGTGGATTGAAATAACAATTGTATTTTTAATGCATACATTGCTTATAATTATATATGTTGCCATATTCACACCAGTTCACATTCGTATTTCATGTGTTTTAATACTGGTTTCTTTTGTAATTTGTATTAAATGTTGTTCTATATTAAAAGAATTAATTAATACGAAGTATCGAGAAAATTGAAAAAGTAATCAGAACATGACTTGGCTTTCTCAGCGTATTGATCAAAGCTGGTTGTGAAGGGAATTCATGGTGAAGCAAACTTGCAGGACGCTTCCTCTACAGGGGAGTTCTTGCAAAGTGCCTGCTACTCAACTTAATGCAAAATTTATAGCGCTCTAATAAGAGCAGAGTTGAAGGAAATAATCAGCCTTTCTAAACAGCTTTCCAGCTCTTTACCAATTAGAGCTTTTCCGCATAAACCATTTTTCCCTTGTCATGCATATATCGATACCTTCTGTTGATAATGAAAGGCAACGAAAATTCTTTTTTTTTTTATCAGCAAAACTATAAATAAAGCGGTCTTTAAAAGTTGGAGTTTGAATGAGAAATCAACTGTTTTTTTTTCAGCAGTATGATACTCTACAAAAATTTTGATTAAAAAAAAAGGTTACTAATGTTTTTAAATGCCAGAGTAGTCGAGTGATTTGCATGCTCGTCTTTAGACTGGTAGATCCCAGGTTCGATTCTGACTCTGGCCTCGATTCTTTCACGTGGGTGGTAAAAATAATTTATATACCGGGGCCATAACTGTATATATTATTATATATATATATATATATATATATATATATATATATATATATATATATATATTTATAACTGTACCGTTTTTACATTCGAAACCTGGTAGAATTACGCGAGTAAATTGATTGGTAGCATCGCGGTGCCCGCCTCCGCGAGGTCCACCTTGGACAACCCTAAGTTGTTTATGGCAAATCTGGGGGTGACGAAAGGGCAACACGCAAAAAATCGTCGGCCTGATTTGATTTATTGGTGTTATGGCTGGAAAACTAAGGTACACAGCGATCAAAACAGGCAAAAATAATTTGAGCTCACCATCCGTTAATGACGTTAAGCCTTCAGTCCTGAGCCTGTATGATGCAATGTATACATTAAGGATACCCATTAATATACTTGACCATGTTAAAGTTTACGACTCTCAATGTAAAATCATCAGACTGAACATACTCTGGTACAGTATATGTTCTAGGTAAACTACCACGTAATCCTAAAAGCATCAGACTGAGCATGCTCTGGTACAGTATATGTTCTAGGTAAGCTACCACGTAATCCTAAAAGCATCAGACTGAGCATGCTCTGGTACAGTATATGTTCTAGGTAAGCTACCACGTAATCCTAAAAGCATCAGACTGAGCATGCTCTGGTACAGTATATGTTCTAGGTAAGCTACCACGTAATCCTAAAAGCATCAGACTGAGCATGCTCTGGTACAGTATATGTTCTAGGTAAGCTACCACGTAATCCTAAAAGCATCAGACTGAGCATGCTCTGGTACAGTATATGTTCTAGGTAAGCTACCACGTAATCCTAAAAGCATAAGACTGAGATTACTCTGGTACAGTATATGTTCTAGGTAAGCTACCACGTAATCCTAAAAGCATCAGACTGAGCATGCTCTGGTACAGTATATGTTCTAGGTAAGCTACCACGTAATCCTAAAAGCATAAGACTGAGATTACTCTGGTACAGTATATGTTCTAGGTAAGCTACCACGTAATACTAAAAGCATCAGACTGAGCATACTCTGGTACAGTATATGTTCTAGGTAAGCTACCACGTAATCCTAAAAGCATCAGACTGAGCATACTCTGGTACAGTATATGTTCTAGGTAAGCTACCACGTAATCCTAAAAGCATCAGACTGAGCATGCTCTGGTACAGTATATGTTCTAGGTAAGCTACCACGTAATCCTAAAAGCATCAGACTGAGCATGCTCTGGTACAGTATATGTTCTAGGTAAGCTACCACGTAATCCTAAAAGCATCAGACTGAGCATGCTCTGGTACAGTATATGTTCTAGGTAAGCTACCACGTAATCCTAAAAGCATAAGACTGAGATTACTCTGGTACAGTATATGTTCTAGGTAAGCTACCACGTAATACTAAAAGCATCAGACTGAGCATACTCTGGTACAGTATATGTTCTAGGTAAGCTACCACGTAATCCTAAAAGCATCAGACTGAGCATACTCTGGTACAGTATATGTTCTAGGTAAGCTACCACGTAATCCTAAAAGCATCAGACTGAGCATGCTCTGGTACAGTATATGTTCTAGGTAAGCTACCACGTAATCCTAAAAGCATCAGACTGAGCATGCTCTGGTACAGTATATGTTCTAGGTAAGCTACCACGTAATCCTAAAAGCATCAGACTGAGCATGCTCTGGTACAGTATATGTTCTAGGTAAGCTACCACGTAATCCTAAAAGCATAAGACTGAGATTACTCTGGTACAGTATATGTTCTAGGTAAGCTACCACGTAATACTAAAAGCATCAGACTGAGCATACTCTGGTACAGTATATGTTCTAGGTAAGCTACCACGTAATCCTAAAAGCATCAGACTGAGCATACTCTGGTACAGTATATGTTCTAGGTAAGCTACCACGTAATCCTAAAAGCATCAGACTGAGCATGCTCTGGTACAGTATATGTTCTAGGTAAGCTACCACGTAATCCTAAAAGCATCAGACTGAGCATGCTCTGGTACAGTATATGTTCTAGGTAAGCTACCACGTAATCCTAAAAGCATCAGACTGAGCATGCTCTGGTACAGTATATGTTCTAGGTAAGCTACCACGTAATCCTAAAAGCATAAGACTGAGATTACTCTGGTACAGTATATGTTCTAGGTAAGCTACCACGTAATCCTAAAAGCATCAGACTGAGCATGCTCTGGTACAGTATATGTTCTAGGTAAGCTACCACGTAATCCTAAAAGCATAAGACTGAGATTACTCTGGTACAGTATATGTTCTAGGTAAGCTACCCCGTAATCCTAAAAGAAAAAATAAGCTAATCAGAAATAAAACTTGAATTAGTTGACGTTAATTGGAATGTATGAAAACTTTTAGTTGAATATACAATGTAGTAGGAGTTTTTCGCCATCAACAAACAATATACCAAATATGGTGTTAGCAATATAAATTAGTAAATAAAAACATACATTAGTAAACATTAGTAAATAAAATCTGCTATCACCTCTAAATGTTCATAATAGTTTGCTTAAATCTGGTGAATGATGCACACTACTCTTATGAACTAATTTATGTGTAAACTTATTTCAAATGTCAAATTATATACATTAATATAACTAACAATTTCATACTTATGATTAAAAAAAGGAATTCTTAACTTGAATAGTAACTACCAATACTGATGATTAACCCATTGCTAAAAAGCATGCCAAATAAAAAATGAGTCCCACTTTCCACCCCTAAAAGAGCATTAAAAAGTAATAACCTGGGAGTGGCATCAATAGGTGATGAAGAAATAAGTTTCTTTTAAAAATTATTACTTTATATATTTGAAAAAAAATGTATTTGGTACATCTATATGTGTTTCCAGAAGAAAATATAGAGTATTGATTAATGTTATGTTAATTATATGTATAGCTTTGAATGGGGGAAGCGAGAATAAACTTTTTTAGAACAATATTACTCATTAGATCACCGAAGTAAAAGAGCGTTACGTGTAGGTCTAGACCAGGCGTGGGGAACCCGCGACCTTAAGGCCGCATGTGGCCTTTTGAACCGTGAAATGTGGTCTTCTACAGTTTGTTGAGAAAAATGTTCAAAATATAAAGAATTACAATTATGGTAATAAAGACAAAAAAATTCTGGCATTTAGGAAGAAGACTATTCATTAATCATTGCTTGAAAAGTCTAAGCTTATAGAAAATAATTTTCCTGGGATAACAAATGTAATAAACGAAGGCAGTAAGGACACTACTGAATCTTTTGAAAGATGCAAAACAGATTTAGATGTACTGATCTACTAATATAATAATAGATCAAGTATTTTACAATATAACTATCATATAAGAATTTACTTATCTATTCTTGGCGGCCTTTTGGGGAAGTGGATGGTGCTAAAATGGCCTTTAATCCAAGAAAGGTTCCCCACCCCTGCTCTTGAACATAGACAAGCGATTCCCAATATGATTAAACGACGAAAAAGTTCACGCAGAACATTAATCCTTCATGTATAATTTAGTGGTGTATATCTTTTTAGTTAAGCTTCCAAGTATTTTTAAAATAAAACTAAACTACCCCCTAAACCGTTGGGTCATCAATCACCTTGGTTTTTAATGCAATGATGTTCACGTAGATGCAGATAAACTCTAAATGACCCTACTGAGAGCAACATGAAACTTGTCATGTTGAAATACTGTATTACCTAAATGAACTAAAACTTTCGGTAAAATCTCCCGATCAGACTTATGAATAGTCATGGCAAATGCTAACTGAATTGAAAATTGAATCCTTGAAAAAGAAATGTTCTTTTTTTAGAAAAAAAAAAACAAATTTTAATTAGGGAATCAAAATTATTTTTCCTTAATTTAACAAAAACATCATCATAAATCTCTTCAGTTATTAGTCCTGTTTCATTATATAAGCTCGGTAGACGAGCATAAACGATCTGCAATATTAAAGATAGTTGTCGAGTCTATTAAACCTAAAGATTGACTACCACATTCTTAATAACTCAGTAAATTACAAAAATTTAGTAATTACCTAATAATTACAAAAACATAAAAGTTATTCCATTTCTCTCAGGTAAGGGAAAATAACTTTAAATAATTCTACTTTTATAATGAAATATCATAGTTGAAAATTAAGCTGTTCAGAGATCACAGAACCGATAATGTGATCATAACACAATAAACAGAAAATGGTGATAATTATAATTATTACATACAAAAGGAGTACCTTATGTATAATGACCCATCTAATGCCCATTATAGTTTGCTGAAATCTTGCGTATGTTACACGCTACCATTATTTAACTAATTTTAAGTTTAATTTATTTCGAAAATGTAATTAAATTCCTTAATGTAATCAAGAAATTAATACATATGATTACAATAAGAAATGATTAAGTTGTATGGTATCTATATCATATAATAGTAACTATCAATGCTGATTATTAAAATTTTAAAAATTATTAATCAAATTAAAATGATTTAAAACAATCCACTGATTATATTAATTTTTTTGGAAATTTTGAACATTGATTTTCTAAGTTCATAGGAACACTAGGAGTGTTTGTAGAATAATACACTCCTATGAGTGTTTGTACAACGATACACTTCTAGGAGTGTTTGAAGAAAGATACACTTCTATGAGCGTTTGTGGAAAGATACACTTCTATGAGTGTTTGTGGAAAGATACACTTCTATAAGTGTTTGTAGAAAGATACATTTCTTGGAGTGTTTGTAGAAAAATACTCTTCTTGGAGTGTTTGTAGAAAGATACACTTTTATGAGTGTTTGTAGAACGATAAACTTCTATGAGTGTTTGTAGAACGATACACTTCTTGGATTGTTTGTAGAAAGATACACTTCTATGAGTGTTTGTGAAAAGATACATTTCTATGAGTGTTTGTGCAAATATACACTTCTATGTATATATATTCTATGTATTATATTCTATGTATTATATTCTATGTATGTATCGTTTTTAGAACGATACACTTCTTGGAGTGTTTGTAGAACGATACACTTCTTTGAGTGTTTGTAGAACGATACACTTCTATTAGTGTTTGTGCAAAGATACACTTCTATGTATATATATTCTATGTATTATATTCTATGTATGTATCGTTTTTAGAACGATACACTTCTTGGAGTGTTTGTAGAACGATACACTTCTTGGAGTGTTTGTAGAACGATACAATTCTATGAGTGTTTGTAGAAAGATACACTTCGGTGGGTGTTTGTGGAAAGATACACTTCTATGAGTGTTTGTAGAAAGATACACTTCGGTGGGTGTTTGTGGAAAGATACAATTCTATGAGTGTTTGTAGAAAGATACACTTCGATGGGTGTTTGTGGAAAGATACACTTCTATGTATATATATTCTATGTATTATATTCTATGTATTATATTCTATGTATGTATCGTTTTTAGAACGATACACTTCTTGGAGTGTTTGTAGAACGATACACTTCTTGGAGTGTTTGTAGAACGATACACTTCTATGAGTGTTTGTAGAAAGATACACTTCGGTGGGTGTTTGTGGAAAGATACAATTCTATGAGTGTTTGTAGAAAGATACACTTCGATGGGTGTTTGTGGAAAGATACACTTCTATGAGTGTTTGTAGAACGATACATTTCTTGGAGTGTTTGTAGAATGATACACTTCGATGGGTGTTTGTGGAAAGATATACTTCTATGAGTTTTTGTAGAACGATACACTTCTTGGAGTGTTTGTAGAATGATACACTTCTTGGAGTGTTTGTGGAAAGATACACTTCTATGAGTGTTTGTAGAACGATACACTTCTTGGAGTGTTTGTAGAATGATACACTTCGATGGGTGTTTGTGGAAAGATATACTTCTATGAGTTTTTGTAGAACGATACACTTCTTGGAGTGTTTGTAGAACGATACACTTCTGAGTGTTTGTGGAAAGATTTGTGTTTGTAGAACGATACACTTCTTGATGTTTGTAGAATGATACACTTCGATGTGTTTGTGGAAAGATATACTTCTATGAGTTTTGAAACGATACACTTCTTGGAGTGTTTGTAGAATGATACACTTCGATGGGTGTTTGTGGAAAGATATACTTCTATGAGTCTTTGTAGAACGATACACTTCTTGGAGTGTTTGTAGAATGATACACTTCGATGGGTGTTTGTGGAATGATATACTTCTATGAGTCTTTGTAGAACGATACACTTCTTGGAGTGTTTGTAGAAAGATACACTTCGGTGGGTGTTTGTGGAAAGATACACTTCTATGAGTGTTTGTAGAAAGATACACTTCGGTGGGTGTTTGTGGAAAGATACAATTCTATGAGTGTTTGTAGAAAGATACACTTCGGTGGGTGTTTGTGGAAAGATACACTTCTATGAGTTTTTGTAGAACGATACACTTCTTGGAGTGTTTATAGAATGATACACTTCGATGGGTGTTTGTGGAAAGATATACTTCTATGAGTCTTTGTAGAACGATACACTTCTTGGAGTGTTTGTAGAATGATACACTTCGATGGGTGTTTGTGGAAAGATATGCTTCTATGAGTCTTTGTAGAACGATACACTTCTTGGAGTGTTTGTAGAATGATACACTTCGATGGGTGTTTGTGGAATGATATACTTCTATGAGTCTTTGTAGTACGATACACTTCTTGGAGTGTTTATAGAATGATACACTTCGATGGGTGTTTGTGGAAAGATATACTTCTATGAGTCTTTGTAGAACGATACACTTCTTGGAGTGTTTGTAGAATGATACACTTCGATGAGTGTTTGTGGAAAGATATACTTCTATGAGTCTTTGTAGAACGATACACTTCTTGGAGTGTTTGTAGAATGATACACTTCGATGGGTGTTTGTGGAAAGATATACTTCTATGAGTCTTTGTAGAACGATACACTTCTTGGAGTGTTTGTAGAATGATACACTTCGATGGGTGTTTGTGGAAAGATATACTTCTATGAGTCTTTGTAGAACGATACACTTCTTGGAGTGTTTGTAGAAAGATTCACTTCTATGATTGTGTATAAGAAACTCAGGGACCATGGCCTTTAGTTTACCTTAACGACTGGAAATTTAAAAATAACACTTTGTTGACTATTATATAAAGACAATGGTGTTATCTTAAACGTAAAATAACTGTAGGTTAGATAAATTGTTAAAATATTATTAACAAATATTAAGGAATAAACAAACAAGTGCATTATTATGATTATAACGGGAAACTAAACATTTACAAGAACGTCTTCTTAAAGAAGAAAACTTTTGTTTTGAAGAGTTATCGAGAATTTCCCCGTTCAAAATGCTGCCTTATTTGTCAAAACTAACTTCTTTGAAAACCTCTTACTATCAAGTCCATTAAATTAATTAGATTGTAACTTTATATAAATATTACCTCCGGACTTGGACATTGCAAAGAAAAAGCAATGTAAATAAATAATAATGAACTAGATAGAAATTTATTAAAACAATAAATATTTTTTTTATGTAACAAATGTTTACAGAAAAAAATAAGACTATGTAAAATTAGAATGCTATATCATTCAAAATACTAAATCTAAAATGTAAAAAATCCTTACGAATCAATTAACTTATAATGAAATCATTGAAGATATAAATTTCTTAAAATAAATATTCTTACTTAGATATGGTTTCGTTTTTTACTTAGAGATAAATTAATTGTATTAACTAATAATTCACACATATCATTTTACTGATAACTTTAATATATAATATTAAAATGAATACATTTCTCTAGACCTTTGTGCTATAAAATAACCCATTTCTTCTTTCACTCGCACGCTTAGCCTATAAAACAAAATATGTTAATAAGTGTTGATATTATCATTAGTAATAAAAAATTATCGTTAATGTATTATTATGTATATTATAATGTATTAATATATATTTCATTGTATATCTTCATTATATATCTAATGTAATATATATCTCTGTATGATATGTAGATATCTATGTATATCTATGTAATTATATCTATTCATTGTATATCTTCATTACCAAGTAGTCACTTTATTCAGTTTTACTGCGGCATTTAGTAAACATGTCTTACTTTTTGAGCATATAATAAAGTTAAGTTTTAGAAACAGCCCTAATAGTATAACTGAATAACTGAAGGAAGAGTCGTTGCTAAGGACTAAGTCCAGTCTACCAGCACTTTCCTCTTACCAAAGTCACCCAAACTAAATTGCTACTAACTTGCTTCTTCCTCCATTCAACAACTCACTATTTCAACTATAAATCCACCTGCATTTACAAAGTGTCACTATGGTAGCTTTTGGCTTTCATGAATATAATTTCATTGAACAAAAGCAAAAAATTAAAGAAATAAAATATATTCGAATAGTTAATAAGTTAAACCACAAAGCTAATTTGTATAAAATGACATTAATAGATACAAAATAGAGCTCAAGTTAATCAAAAATAAAATACTTTGATAATTTTTTTATAATATTTTTATATAAAACTATGTTTGTTTTAAATACTCATATTTAAAACACTTTAATTTTAGTGAGGTATTAAGGATGAAAAACAGAGAATCATTTTTTGTTATCACAGTTCTAATCGATCCAAATTATTGTGTTCTTTCTACACTGGATATTCTAAATTTTTCCTTACTTATTATTATTACTGTGCAGGGTTATACCGAGTACCGGAGATCCTAGGGACACAAGAACTGTTTGGTTAGGTCAAACAGTTCTTAACTTAGTATTGGTAATACTTAATTACTTTATAATTAGTAAATTTTTAAAATTGTTATTTTCTAAATTTATAGGTGTATGCAAAAAAATTCATTCTATTAGTATAAATTTAATTGTTTCTATGGGATCGTTTCTTTCCCCTGTTATTTTGTTCAGACAGTCAATAATATGGAAATTACAAACAGATATTAATAAATTTAATTAAATTTATTTAATTAATTAATTAAATTTGGTATAATATTTTTATCTAAAACTATGGTATGTTTGTTTTAAATACTCATACGTAAAATACTTTAATTTTAGTGAGGAATTAAGGACGAAAAGCAGAGATTTATTTCTTTTATCACAGTTTAAACTGGAATTTTGAACAAAAGAACTAACAATTAAAATAGCGCGATTATAATTTTTGAACTGTAGACAGCTGCTAATTCAATATTAATTTCAAATATCAGTAATTTAAGTTTATTAATGAGTCAATTAGATTTGTAGTAATATAAATTGTTTTTAAACAAAAATTCCTAAATATGCTTATGAATTTAGTATGTAAAAAATAGTGAAGACAATTATCTACTCCTAGTTGGGATAAACACCAATACTAAAATTTTCGAACAACTTAATAAATCGAAGCAATGCAAAGTTAAATCAGTTTTAGTTTGAATAGACTTTGTAATAAGTAGACTAAATGTGGTCCATTCAAACATGAGGTGTATGGTCAGTGAATGCAAAGAACGGCCTAAAAGTTAAGCACCCAGTTTGTTTTGTCGTGGAGTAAATGTGTTCTACACAGCCCTTAGCAATCGCTTTTGATTAATCTTCAAAACAACCTAATATATATTTTTTCTAATATGAATAATGGTATATTTTACAAACTATATTAATTAGTAATTTTTTATTAAATATTTCAAATTGTTTATTTAACTTCATTGTCATTACTTCTGCGTTCTTTTACATTAAGCTTGTATCAATATGGTACATTAAGTACATCTTCAAAGAATAATTAGTTTTAAATCTACATTGGATATTTTGTTTAATTAATCAGTGTCAAAATCCGAGTTGTAACTGAAAATTTATAGATATTTGTATCTTTAAGTAAGTTATGTCAATATATAATATCGACTTATTTTATCATTAAAATTTTAATGAGGCTATATTTCCAAAAAAGATATAAAACATGACTCTTGTTTTAAACTGATAGCTACATCTGTATATCACTTTGTGATACGTCATAGCGTATCATCAGTTTATGATGATATGTCATGATACTTCATGCTGTATCATGGCTAATGTGAACAAGGTACCATAGGTATGGAAATTCATAAATATCAGTAAAATAGGGTTTGAGAAACCTAAACCAAGAAGCTGTGGAAGACCAAAATTTGATAAATCATTATAAAAGATGAATAAAAGATAGTTTCTTGTATGATATTAAACAAAAGCAACTCACTACAAAAATAGATGAAAACAGATGTTACAAACGATAAAGAAATATTTAAAAAAATATATTATTACTATTGATACCAGTTTCAATATAAGAATATGTTGACAATTAAGTTCATATATAATAATACAAATAATTATTATTTGTTGTACTCTCGTTTAATGATGTGCTGATTTGCTAGAATAGTAATTGTACTTTTTTGTTTTCCTCTAGAGGCATTCTGCAAAATAGTCTGAAGCCAGCACACAGATGTATAGCGCATCTAACCAACAATAATATAATGCTTCTGATTGGACAACAAAAAAATGACATTCGGGTTCTATATTGCATAATCAAATAGTATAAACTGCAAATAAATGACTGTATTCATCATTTTTAATAAAACAGCAAAAAAGTGGTTTAAAAATATTCTAAAGATGAAAAATAAAGTAAAATTTTTTTTTTGCTCCATCAAATAGTTTTTGATTTCAGAGAGCACGAATTGGCAAAGCAACTTTTATTATGCTTCACTCAAAAGTCGAAAACTTTTTAAGTCTCTCGTAATTGCATAGCGTAGGATTGGAGTTTAAAACTTTTCTGACGTAAAACAGATAAATATATTTCTTTAGAGAAACCTTTAAAGGCTCCTTATTCTGAAAAATTCATTTTTTTTTATTTCCACTTTAATTTATAAAGTCTAAAGATAATTTAATTTAGGATTTGGACAATTTTACTTTACGAGTCTTAATTTCAAAAGTTAGTGGTATTGATTCTGATCAAACAATGTACACCATACAAGAATGGTATAAGCTACTAATTTAAATCTTCTTAATGTAACTTTTTTTCTATTCTAACATATATATATATATATATATATATATATATATATATACACTTTAACACAGAAAAGAACACAGAAAGACACTACAGAACTCGCTTCGATATTTCGAAGTGAGTTCTGTAGTGTCTTTCTGTGTTCTTTTCTGTGTTAAAGTGTTTATTGTCCACACGGACCTTTCATTATATATATATATAATATATATATATATATATATATATATAGGTGTGTTCTCTAATCGGTGTTCGGTCAATTTTCCAGGATAAAAAATCAAACTCTCGTTGCCAACGTTTCGATTTTATTTAAAACCTTTTTCATAGGCCTACAAACAAAGGATAACAACAAATTTGAAACAAAGGATAAGAAGAAAGATTTCTTGTTATCCTTTGTTTGTAGGCCTGTGAAAAGGTTTTAAATAAAACCGAAACGTTGGCAACGAGAGTTTGATTTTTTATCCTGGAAAATTGACCGAACCCCGATTAGAGAACACACCTATTCTATCTAACGGTCGATATATTATTGAATCTGTTATATGTATATTTGTATATACTGGCAGCATGTCTTGTTTTAAACAAATATTATTGAAAAGCATTGCGGTTTCGCCATATATTATCTTATTAGAAAGATGTTCTTTTTGTCTTATCATTTTCTTATAATCTACTGGTAGCTCATATCTTAATGTATCTAATGCCATAATAATGAGAATAGGAAAAACAACCTTAAAGAAACTCGTAAAGAATATTTGTTTCACTTGTTTTTTTCACTAGTTTTCTTTAAGATTGTTTTTCCTATTCTCGTTACTATGGCATTGGGTAGATTAATTTACGAGCTACCAGTAGATTATAAGAAAATTGTAAGACAAAAAGAGCATCTTTCTAAGAACAAAATTTATACTGAAACCGCAGTGCTTTTCTTTGAAATCAAAAACTATTTGTTGAAGCAAAAAAAAAATTGCATTTTTTCAAAAAAAATTTACTTTATTTTTCATCTTTAGTATATGTTTAAACCACTTTTTTGCTGTTTATACCATGATAAACGGAAATGGTCCGGCAGAATAGATTACACTTAAAATAAACTGTGACACAGACAAAAACATAACAAGGTCTCACTTTTCAATATTTCGACCGTAAAGGCGGTCGTCCTCAGGAGAAGTGAATTGACGGAGGAACGACAGTCAACTGGTTGCTTACTCGTTGCATCAGTTGACTGTCGTCCTTCCATCAATTTAATTCTTTTCCTGAGGATGACCACCATTACAGTCGAAATTTTGAAAAATGAGTCTTTGTTATGATTTTTCAATGAATCACAGTTTATTTTAAGTATATAAATAACCCAAAGTGAGAAGTTGAACCAGTGGGTTTCATTCTTTGCTCATGTGCATCGATGTCATTGTGTAATCTATTACTAAATATGCTTGTTACGCATAATATGCGTAGTTTTATATTTGTAAATAAAGATGGTTACAAAAAAAAGTATATAAATATAAACTATATTTCACAAAGAACACTCAGAAATGAAACAGAAGCTCACGAATATTTCGATGTCCTCGTCATCAGGAAGATAGAAACGAGTCGCTCCGCAAGGAGACAACGACTGATATATATATATATATATATATATATATATATATATATATATATATATATATATATATATATAACGAGATTTCACAATAAACATGTAAGCAAAAATCAACTTTCAAAAAATAATCAATATAGTACGATAAAAATAGTTCAAACTATAATCAGAAAAAAGGCTAACAACATCTTTCAAGAACAAGCAGTCGTTACTGTCCTCGTCAGAGTCAAATCTCCAATGAAATTAGATTCTGACAAAGACCGGTTGTTATGGTTGAATGATCTAGTATTTTTAACTCTCAGATATTGTCTAATAATCGTGACTAAAGAAGTCCGGTTGTCTTAAAACAACATGTAAAACCCTGAAAATCTAAGAAGATAAATTTTTTCCGTATAGCTATACTCAATTATAGTAAAGTAAAAATAGCCACCTAAAAAATTTAATTGCTTCTGAGTTGAAATAGTTATGTACCAAAAATTGGGCATTTTATTTATTCTCATGAAATTACCAAGAACAGCACTAATGATAACTTTGTCCAATTACAAGCAGTAACAACAATATAAAAACATAAAAGCATCTTCAAAAAAATGAATTAAAGTCTATAAGGAATTTAAAAACGATAGCATAAATTAAAAACTTTTAAGAATCATTTCAATCAAGACAACATAACTTCTCAAATTTATCCCAGCATTAGCATAAACATCTATAATGGACGTAAAAACTGCTACAATTAATTTTTATAAAAATAAAACTAAAACCTATTTTGCCTTCATTTCTTTTGACTTTAGCTTTTAAATGATTATGCATTTTTTAACTCAATTGTGTATACTGGGTACGGATTACTGAATACAGAATGTAACTAATGATCTGTTTTATTGCGCGATTAGTATCCTGATAATGTGGTTAAAATATTATAGCAGTTTTAGTAAAATATTGCGAAATGAAAATCGTATTATTACTTATCAGAAAAGATAAGTTGGTAGAAGAGTTGATTGTAATTTTAAGTATAAACAGATTACAACAAAATACGTACGTTCAAAGGAAATATTTCAAGAGTGTATAGCAACTTGAAGTCCTTGAAAGGTATCTCTTGCGTATAAGCTATTAAGAGAAGGAATTCATTTTGAATTTTACGAATTTCATGAACAGAGAGATCATTATACTGATTAAATACCGGAGAGGAATATTCAAGAATACATTTTAGAAGGGAACAGAGAAGAATGTTTGGTGAGAAATAATTACATAATCAGAATAACAGTATATTTATCCAAGGATTTTAACGCTAGAATACTTATATTGACAACATTATTGTGTAAATTATATGCCTGCAAAATACCATACTAATGCCATTAGTAGTGCATTTAAATAACATTAATTTTCTTATATGGTGCGTATTTTATTTATTTCTGGGAACAAAACACACACACACAAAACGTATATATATATATTTCAGATGAAACTACGATCTATAACGGATAAATAAAGTTTAAAGTTGACAAAGATGCATAAAGGAATTAATAGCACATACTTACAGTTTGTGTGTGTTTTTTGCTTCGTATATATGTATGTACATCTACCAATTAAATGAAACGATTCCACGAACTAAATAAACTACATTGACATAAGAACACACAGAAAAGAAACAGAAACTCACCACTATATTTCGATGGCCTCTTCATCAGGAGGATAGAAACGAGTCGCTCCGCAGGCAGACCACGACTGCTGTCTGCGGATCGACTCGTTTTTATCCTCCTGATGACGTTTCATCGTTTCTATCTCCTGTAGAAGTGAGTTTCTGTTTCTTTTCTGTGTGTTCTTTATGTCAATGTAGTGTATATATCTATATATAACAAGATTTTCTGTTATATATATTCACAGTCCCATATTAATTATTTTATTCTTCAGTTCTTCACTTTCTTAATTTATGTTTATTACTTTCTTGAACCGGGCACGCATTGACAACACTGTTTATTCGCAGGTGCGTTTGGTTTAACTACCTCTTCTCTCCTAATGACAGTTAAACCGAAAATTAGAGTCTCTAAGTCTGTTCTCTATTTACTTTTCTTTTCTTTCTATTTTCAATATTGATAAGTAGGTCTTTGTTATGTTTCTCTCTATGTGTCAGAGTTTATTTGAAGTGTAATTTGTCCTGCTGGATCACTTTCGTTTATCTTTATATATATGCAACAGAAAAAAACAACACGTAAAAACGAAAACACTTACTAGGATCAATATTTCGAAACGTAGTTTGTCATCAGGAAGGGAGTAAAAGGGAAGAAGAAGAAGAGTTATGTACGTTCAAGTCAAAATTAACGAGACATTATTGTAGCAGGTACCAAAATAATGAAAAATGAAACAGATCATCGCAGGTTTAAAATTATTAAAGCGGTATATATACAAACAATGAAATGACATATCAATATTTGGTTAGAAATCAGTCATAAAATTTTGAATTTATTTGGAACAGAATACCAAATAGACCCTAGACAGGTAGTAACAGCAGCAACCCTTAGGTCACTACCCCCCCCCCCCCGCACCGGCACGCTTTAAACAAAGAACCTTAAACCTCTTAATTGACTCTACATTGCCTATATAAATCGAAAAAACTTTTGACAATCATTCTCAGCCCGAAGATGGCTCTAGGAATGAGTTGAAACAACTGTAAGAAGTATGTTATCTAGTTTAGATGTAATAACGAAATAGTTATTCAGGACGACAGAGAAGTTTATTAAAAAGCATGTTTCCGAAAAATTATTATTACATTTGTTATAATATATATATATATATATATATATATATATATATATATATATACATATACATATTAGTATAGGTTGGCAGCAAATCTTCTTGGAGTCATATTCATTTGGGAATTACCACCTTATATTCGTAAGACTGTCAGGAGACTGGAACAGCTTAGTTTGAAAGTCGTTAATACCGAAGCTGCGGTACATTTCAACAATATATATATATATATATATATATATATATATATATATATATATATATATCATTGAGGAGAAAATACATGAAGTTACTACAAAACTGTTCTATGATATTTTATTACCCGTTTCCCTAGGAATATGAGGTAGTAATCGAAGTGTCCTTTGAGCCGATGACGGCTCTTCTGTTAGTATCAATCTCATTTTTCTCTATGTTCTTGTGTTCCTTGATCAGTCGAATAATTTGAATTGCATGAAAAGAATATATATTGGCTAACCACAAAATGTGCTTATTTTATTACCATATTGAAATAAAGAGAAAATCAGCTTTTTTGAAAAAAAAAATCATTTAGCTACATATAGTGATTTTTAAGAAAAAAGATGATCATTTAAAAGGCTTGAACATGAGTTTGATAGAGGTTAATTTATATTAGTCGATACATAAATTGATTTACTTATACATTAATTGGGAATGTTTAAAGTCAATTGATAGAACTCAAAATCAGTATTAAATAAATTCCTCATAATAGTAAACATAAAAGGGAATGAATCAAATAGGGTCGAATGTTTGTTTGGAAGTCTTAAGCTGGGTTTGTTGAATGTCACCAAATAGTGACCAAGGGTAAACAAGATGGCGGTCATGCCTGCAGAGTCTATTCACAGAGTTCTCTCAATAGGACAGAGAAGCCCAACTGATCACACAACTACACTCAATTCATTTCGTCAATGCAGCATATTCTTCAGTATTTTAGAGAAAGAGACCACACTACATCATGCTTTCACTTTAAATCATTAATGAAACAAGCCTAGTTTTTTTTTTCCCCTTATATAATTTTCAAGATGAAAGATTTCAAATAGAGTTGACATTATTGAAGTAATGATCTAAAATGGTTTATAACATTCTTTTCAGATGTATGTTCTCTGATTATTTAAAAAAATATTTATTAACAGTTTTATCAAATAACTTTATCAGTAATTAATGAAATAAAAATTTTGATTAAACTGAAATATAATCGTATTAATTATATGAATATATTTCCATTTAATTTATTCCATATAATAAAGTAATTATTTTGCATTCTCGAAATCAATATAAAAACGTCAAAATTTGGATCAATATTTACTGTAAAGGCAAGGACCAAACAAAAAAGAAAGGAATAACCTTATTTTAGAGACGATGTTTCTAACCCAAAAAAACAACTACCAAGTCATTCATACCACGTACAAAAATTAAAGCTATTTTACAATAGTTTATACAAGTACTTTTTTCTTTTAAAGAAGTGCCTTTACTTACAAGAACTTTTACGCGTCCATTTTTATACTACATGTGTAAGGTACTAATAATAATTTGCAAAACGTTCTAACGCAGGGGGCTAGGGTATCTCCGTGACAACGTGAATGGTAAGTCCGGGGTTCAATACCCACTTAGACCCTCGATTTATTTACGTGGGAGGTGACTAAATCTGATTACGTCATCCTTGGAAAGGACGTGAAGCCGTCGGTACTGAGACTGAAAAATGTCAGGCACTCGTTAATGATATCCCTACTTTAAATACGCTTGAATTAGGCCCAGCGTCCCAATGCAAAATTAGTCTTCTTTGTGTGGTATCACAAAGGGCCAGTGTTCGGCGTTTGTGTGTTTCCTTGTGAGGAGCTAACACTGCAACCTAATCTAACTAATATTCAAACACATGTTCGGATTAGCAATGCTGTACTATATGGCAATAGTTTTAGGAATAATTTTAAAAATATCTATCAATTCGAATGTTTTATAACCTGCATGTAGCATTAATTAAATTTTTATTGTTGTAGTTTTTTTTTTTTGGTAATACATCATACCACAAAAACTATAACGTTTTATTAAGTCATAATGGGAGAATCAGCATGCTGATTTTAAGTTAATAATGTAATTTTAGTTACTTTCCAAGCTAAAACTCACTCACTTTCCGTTAAGCTGACGCCTATTCTCGCTATAATAAAATACCAATGCTTCGAAAAAAACTATCGTTTTTTTTTCCTTTTTCAGTTATGAAATCATTACTCGAAGAGAGCAGTTAGCAGGTTCAGCAGCAACGTAAACGATATATTGAATCAAACAGCATTTACATTTCAGTGTCAATTCATTTTTATATTTTAATAATGTTTGTTTATAATGGAAAAAAAATATATAAACACGACTTATTTAAACAAAACTAAAATTTCCTATAATTATATTCATAGTTTACAATATATTTTTTAGAAGCAACAAGCAATTCTTAAAATTAGTCTCTCCCATAATAATTAAAAAAAAGAATCAGGAAAAATTAAACTAGATTTTATTAATATTATATAAGTTGAAATAGATTCATATTTTAATGCATTTTTTTCTTTTTTTGTTTGAATGGAAATATAAATTAAATAATATATAGTTATAAGGAATTCATTACCTATGATAGAATGAAGTTGTTGCTAATCTATAAAACTGCAATAGTATTATACCTGCAACAAAAATTTATACATAAATAAGAAAATCTAATATAATGTAAGAATAAAATACATAAAGTTTTATAGAATATATCTGCGAACATAATATATGTACCTAATTATTCGGTAATCTTATTATTCCATGTATGTACACTAGCTGATCAGAAACCATGAAAGCGAATAAAGAAAGAAGTAATTTCATCCTGCTCATTCATGTGGTAGTCATACAAAATTACCAAAACTTACTTTATTCAGTATGTTTTGGTAATTACTCAATAGGTTAGGTTAGGTTAGGTTTCAGTGGCAGTTCCACAAGGGAACACACCTAGGCCGAGTATTGGCCCTTTGTGATACCACACAATGAAGATTGATTCTACAGTGGGAGTACTAAATTTTGCCTAACTCAAATGTATTTAGAGTGGGGATCTTTAACGTGTACCTGACATCGTACAGGCTCGGGACCGACGGTTTAACGTCCTTCTCCGAGGGACGACGTGCTCAGTTTTATTCACCTCCCGCGTGAATAAATCGAGGGCCAGGTGGGGATCGAACCCCGGTCCTATTAGTTCAGAGGCAAGCACATAACCGCTGAGCTAACCTGGCCCTCTAATTATTCAATAACTTCTAAATTATAACACCCTGAAATTGATGTTTTGCTGGGATCCAATTTCGTTAGCTTTCGATGTAACTAATCCGTTACCAATCATTAAAGCCCAAAATTTAAAATATTAATTAATGAAATTAAGATTAAATGATATTATCTTTAGTTCTGGTGTTCACTTTGTGGTTTGTTTCTTCAATGATGAAAAGTGCATAAGGGCTGTTGACTTATGCAGGAAGATCACTCTGACTCCCATATAGAGCCACTCGACAACGGAAGAAGTTAGTGATATTGATTATACATTCGTGTTAACGACATTTGCATAAATAATGCTCAACGAAGCCATTGCCTTTCTGGTTGATTTATAAGAACATTTAAGTGTTTTTTTTTGTATTTCCCAAATAATGTAAGTCGTCTATTAAGAGACATAGGGACGGATGTGATGGTTCACATCTACTTTTTGATAGATTTTGTGAGTGTGTTATTTCCCATTACTAAAGTAAGTAGGTGTAGAGGACTTAAAATTATCTTCCTTCCTTTACTTGTAAGAACGAACTAATGTGAAGACATTTCTGCTCAATTGGTATCAACGTTCTCTGAGAACCTTTCCTTTTAACCAGAAAATTTCAGAAAGAAAGAAAACCTGAAAGAAAGTAAGGTATTTTCATCCACCGTTTTTACTCTTATTGTATCAAACAAACAGCAATTTCCCTGCCAGGTAGTTTAATGTAATATCTCTCAAATTATATACATGATGATATTGTAGTTTCGAGTCCCTATAAACAAAATTTTTTCATGGATAATGAGTTTTGTTACATTAAAGAGTTTTGTTGCTTAAGATATTTGGGTCTTTAAAAAAGCGTGAATAAAGTTTTGTAAAACAAAGTTAATGATTACATATGGAAGGATTGGTCCTTGAAGATCGTCGCAGTACCTGTTAGAGTGAGCATGCATTACGTTTAGGGAAACTTTTCTCTTAGCAGTTAGCTCTCCATGTGGTTTAACTTTGACTAATTGAATAGCAATTCTTTAATTCAGACTTGTCAAGGTAACGGTATTCTATACTATATTTTGCTTGGTTTTGCCACTTCATTGTTTACTCTTCCATCACGTTGGACTCCTGATGAGTTCTGCATGTAAAACGTTCTATCGGTTGCCAGAGTGTTCTGGTTACAAGAAAACAAACTTGCTGTCCCTGCCTAATGTTGCATCTGCATGTGTAAATTTTTTTTTTCTTTCCATGTTTATTTGTTCAGGTTGGGGTCTAGCTCCCCTGGATGCCAAGCAGGCATCCACCCGAGAAGATACTGCTCCTCACAAGTCTAGAAGCTACTGCAGCAACCACAAGGGTCTACCCAACCTAGGTGAGAACACACAGCCACTACGAGTCCGACCTCAAGGGCGGGCTGGAGAGAAAACTCTCCATGGGGCCCCGCCGCCCATAGTACCGACTTATTTTAAGAGTTTCGGATCAAACTCCGGACCGAAGTCCTACTGAACCTGCTCAGCTGCAGGTAGGGGATCAGTGGCCCTTGTTGCCCCCGGTAAACTCACGTGTAGAAGCCAATACAGCTTATGGCAGAGCTGCATGGCCCCGGGAAGTGGCACTAATATTAAAACAAATACAAAAACACGCTACCAATACGCTAACTTACGAGAATAATTAAATTATATTTAAATTACTGTTTTCAAATTTCTGGGCATGCTCTAAATCTGGTCAAACCTACTCGTTGCAATCCAAAATGTACCCACCATTGAAACATATATGTAAAAAGGGTCCAAGGTATCACAGTGACTTGCGTGCTCCCCTCTCAACTGCTAGTTCCCGGTTTGATTCTCACTGAGGTCTAGATTTCATCACGCCAGGGAGATAAAACAATCAAAGCAAGTTGTCTTTCAAAGAGAATGATAAGCCATCAATCCCAAGCCTGTAGGATGTCAGTTACTGTAAATTTACTTAAGTTAGGTGACTCAGTTTAATGCAACTTTGATAAGCTCGGAGTCCAAATAGCAACAGACACTATCTTTGGAAAACTACAATGTCACAAGAATTAAACTGGCTCCCAAGCAAAACTGAACTGTTAACAATTTATTCCATAGTTTTTACAGTTTAACTGTAAAATTAAAAATTAATTTTTAAGCATAAAACACAATGCTTAAATAACATAGATGTCATATAAAGTAGTGTAACAATATAAATATAGTGCAACATGCAGTATAAAAAATGGAGCATGTGAAATATTGTAATAAACTCTCTCCAAGTGAGAGTACTACTTTGGAGGAAAAAAAATGCTTGAGTTAGGAAAATTCAAGACTGTCAATATAGATTAAATGCAGTAATGCGGCTTCATTGTTACCAAAATTGGCACCAAGTAATAAAAGAACCACAATTCCCTCTCTTAAAACAGCGTTAAAAGGTGAATGGCGACAAATTTAGGTATTGGAAAATAAAAAGTACAAGAATACAACTCAAAACTACTATTACAAGACTTGTTTGATGATAATCATCTCGCAATTGACCATGACTATGCTTATAAGAAAAAAGACGAAAAAAACCGGCTGCTAAATAAATTTCAAATAAAATGTTTGAACAACCTATTAAAAGCAATTCAAATAGTAAAAGAAATCATAAGAGAAATTGATACAAACAAAGAGAGACGTATGAGTATTCGACGTGGAATCGATAAACGAGTTAATTGCAACTACAAGATTATGGAAGAAAGGAAAAAAAATTAAATAACTTTTAACTGAAGTTGGATATCTTTTTTGGTAAAAAAATAAATTTCAACTTACTTTATTTATTTTATTTATATCCCTCCATTATTTTTAAAACATAAAATGAGTTTTTAGTGATAAAAAAACTATGTATGTAATTTCAAGATATTTGAGGATTCATAATAATTGTTCCCATTGGTTTTTAAGTTTGATTAGCGTGGTTTTGCTTTACACGGTAACACCCCAGGATTTATTATCCTCGCCAATCAAGGTATTCCTGTATAACTGAATACAAATAAGTATTTTGCGTTGTCTTTTTATAACAGAAATAGGTTACAATTGCCAAAGAAGGGCGAATAAACAGAAACCAAATTTTTCAAATAGTTATTGGCTATGACTACCTGATATACAACTTGTACAAGATACAAATGCCCACAACACCTGAACGCACTCTCAACGTAGAAGGTAACATAAATGCTGACTAACTGTTAACACGTAATGCTCCTGAGCACATACAACCCTATAATGACATAAATGCAAATTGAAAGCTTTCCTGCTTACTCTGGTCAGGGTTGTTCTCAGATAATGTCAGCTGTTAATAAAATTATGTAAAATTCATTAATAAAATTGCATTTTAATACAATTTTAATAATTACTTACATTAAAATACATTAAATAATTCCATACATTAATGTTTCTTCTGTAGCTAAAAAATTATATCGCTTTTAAACAACATTGAACAAAATCAATTTACCAGTAATTACTAGATTGAATTAAAATACTTAATCTCTTTTGACTTCACTGGACTTAAATATATTTGAATAATGCAGGAGTTTTTTGATTGATAGCAAAGAAGCTAAGCATATAGAAATGTTTTATAAACTTTTCTAAATAATATTATAATCCATATAATTAAAAGTATACGTAACAGCCTTAATATAAATATGGAAATCACAATTCCATTAACTAATTAGAACCAGCTTGTATATGCCTAAATTAAGTAGACTAAAAATAAATTGAGTTCTGTTAAATATATATTTCAGAAACAGCTTGATACAAAATAAAGGGGGTTTTAATAAGTTTATCATCCTACACAAGTCTGTGAATATAAGAAAATAAAATATCTAAATCATATGAGTTTCAAAACTATTATTTCAAAATTTTTGTATATAATTAAACTAATCGTCATAATAGTAAAATGTAAAAAAAATGTTCCTTAGCTTTTTTTCTTTTCTATAAATTATTAAATCATTAGTTGTGCAATCCGTAATTGTGTGGTAGTTACTTATTCTAAGGTAAAATGGATAAACCAACAATGGAGTTGTTTTCACTGGACCAACCCGTCAGTACCACATCCTTGGTGTCTTTCTGATGATGAACACAAAGTGTTCGAAACGCGTTGAATAAAACTTCATTTGTGTGGAGACTTTTGTTGGTTTATCCATTTTACCTCAGAATAAATCATTCTTGGTACTGGCTATATTTTAGCTCAACTGTAAATGTTTTCAAAAAGCGGGTTATTCTTTTGCTGTAATCGTTTTAGTTATTTTCAAAAACTGTTTCAATAAGCCTGAAAAATAGAAATGTTAGGTTTGTGGATGATTATTAAAAAACATCATTTTACCAAAAGTAGGTTTTTTTTGTGCCGACTTACTTTCAGCGTACAACTCGTATTATCAGCAGTAAATTATAAATTCTGTAAATAATCTAATTTACCTATTGTGTGTACTGCTCGTGTTCTGTATACAAAACACAAGTCGAATACACATATTCGGTAGACAGAACACAAATTCACTTCTGTTTTGTATTCAGGCAAAACATTACTGGACTGAAAGTTACATTTATTTGTGTATAATAATATGGATTCTATAAATGACGGTTTCATATTGGAATTAAAAATTGTAAAACATAAAATTTTGAATAATAACTTCGATATAGTTGAATTGTAAATCTGTTTCATTCTTATTAATCATAAAACCTTTAAAGAAATAAAAAAAATTAAACTCACTCATTTGTAAAGAGACAAATTTGAGTAAACATTGCGAATATATCATATATAAAATGATAAAATGTAATCAAAAACTATGAAATTTTTTTCAACAAGTGAAACAAACGCAAAAAGATAAAAACCATAGCCAAAAACAATGGATATTCCACGAGCTTTATTAACAAACTAATTAGAAGGAAAGAAAGAAATAAAATAGTCAGCCAGGCATTCCCCCCAATCAGCTCCTCTACAAAAGTCACACAAACCTGGGTGGTGATCCCATACATTGGTGATCCATCCTTCAGAATAGCCAAATTATTACAAAAATATGGCTTAAAGGTTGCTTACAAAAACTCAGGTGACTTAAAGTCCCTGTTATCTTTAAAATCAGTTCAAGAACCCCTTTCTTTTTCTGGTATATATAAATTGTCATGTGCTAATTGCCCTGCACATAATATAGGGATGAAAATAAGGTCATTCAACAAAAGAATAAAAGAACATATGCAAGAAGTAAAACAGAAAACCAAATCCCCCAACAATAAACAATTTATGTCCCATTTTGCCAAACATTTAGTCACCAATAACCACCAATTTTTCCCAGACCAAAATATACAAATACTGCACAGAAACAATAAATTCCGGGAAATAACTGTTTTAGAAGGCTATGAAATCAACAAACTAGTGCGTGATAATTCTTCTACTTGCCTCAACGAACAAATTCCCAAATGTACAACTTTTCATAATTTATTTATATAAAAATAAAAATAAAAAAAAAGTTCTACTTTCTCTTTATACATATATTTGGTTTATATTTCGTTATAGCTCTGTGTGTTATTTTTTCAATATGTTTCCTACACTTAGTCTAAAAGAAAATGTAAAGGCTCAGCCTAACTTTTAAGAGAAAAAAGAAAAATGTACCTGCCTTCTAATAAGAAACAGATGTACCCTATACCCCCACCCATGTCCATTCCATTACCAGTCAGTCTTATTCAGAGGCACTCATCCTTAGGTTCATACTTTCTGCCTTATTTTATTTTATATTAATTTTTGTACTTATTTACTTTGTACTATAGATAACTCTCTGGTGTCATTGTATTTTTTAGTTAATGCCTGAGGAAGAACACTACGTGTTCGAAACGCGTTGTTTATATCATTAAAATTTTTATATGTGGAGACCATTTCATTAGATTTTTACCCTACAAAATTAAATTTTATATTAAATACGTAATATATTAAATAGAAATGACATTTATTTGAAGTTTGTTTTATATATTTTAATAATGATCGAATTGATTTAAAAGCCACTGCAATACTTTGCATATCTCATGTTTTCAAAGAGTACTCTTAATTAGCAATTATAGGTCTTTTATCGACAGTAAAGCAGTAACATAGGAATATAACATTGGTTATTTTTTTTATGCAAATGAAAGAAAATATTTCATATATAAATGCAGAATAGATTTTTTCATACAAATATTTTTGTCTGGCTGGTTGTTTGCATAATGGTTTTAGTAAACAAGTTGTTCGACAATATCTCTTCATACATGACCCCGAAATTTACTTTTCCAAGTAGTTCATTTCATCTTTTTCTTATAAAAACATAAAGAGATATATCAGTTATAAATATTATTGTTTGTGTTCCTAAAAGCTATCAGTATTTCTTGTTATGATTAGAGTATTTTTATATTATTAACCATACATACACTGCATGAACTATATTAATATTTCAATCTTTTATTAAAACGAACATTCACATTTTCCATTTGTATGCCTAGTTTTTGATTATAACTGTAAAGTCGTTAATATAATGATTTTAGAGGAAAAGGAAAATTAATGGAGTGTAAGAGTAATTTTCCTTTGCCTGCGGTCAGGAAGTCTACTTCTTTGGTGTTATTTTTTAAAATCATTTTTCGTATTGTCATTGTTTTGCAAAAAAAGTAATAGATCGCTGCTCCCTTCTATCTTTGCAGAGTTATTAATTTAATGGAAATCTTTAAATTCAGTTCTACACAGTTTTAATGATATTGTGTAAATTTTTACTAAACATTTTTTGTCGTTAAAATTTTAAAATAATTGGTTAACAGGTTGCACATTCATTTTATGATTTCAAAATTGTAGCAATAAATAAATATTTTTGTTGTTGTAGTGATCAGATTCAAAGTTAAGAACTTTTGCTGTTGTTAGAGTTCAATTCCATCCATAAGACAATAAACATATTCAGTTGACAATAAACTTGTAGAAGAAAATGTCCATTAAATAGAAAATATATTTAACACATAAAAAGAAATATTGTGTCACTTGCCCTTTAACGCCTTCTTAAAAATGCACGTATTATTTATAGTAACGTACATTAATCAAGAGCATAAACGTTTTCATAATTTTTCAATAACTGATAATTAGAAAGTTTAATAAGAACTGTAAAATAATAAAATTAGTAACAAAACTAATAAATATATACATATAATTTTTTTATTAGAATAACATGTTCAATACAATTATGAAATAAACCAGAAACGTATACGGAATCAAATAATAAACTCAATGTAAGAATAACATTATCCTATCTCCGAAATAGAGAAGATAGGACGTACTGCATAATTACAGACGTATGTATTATCTTAGTTTATTCTAAATTTTTTCTCACTTAGTGAAGATAGATTATAATTCAGTTTTATAACTTTCTAAGATTTTACCTGCACATTTTTTTTTCTTAGCATGGTTTTGTTTTTTACAATTTATTTTTACAAAACACTCTTCAAAATTAAGATTGAAATTTTATGAAGGCTATCGATTTGAATAGTAGCAAATTACTTATGCTTTACATTGCAAATTACATTGCAAATTATTCGTGCAATGTACGAATTTTTGAAAAATTAGTTTTGAATTAGCTCTAAACTATATGAAGAGGAATTAATTACATGCAATTACCCTATAGAATCTGTATTTGGAAAAAAATAAACCCTGATTAATTAAATTCATCAATAAATGGAGATTTAATTTAAAAATACAAAAAAAAATCTGACTCTCCAGAGTACTTTTGAGGGATTATGGTATAAATAATACTTAAGAAATTGAAATTGCAGAAGCTGATAAATCAGGAGCTATTGCGTTTGTAAACATGACAGATTATACTTCCAAGAAAGAAACTCTATTATATTCTTCTAATACCAAGAGTTATTAAATTCAAACACCATGAAAAATTACAATGGTCTATTCAATGAGAGATTAAAATTCATTTTAGAAGGACAGAAGAATTAATAGCTAAATTGGTGAGTAAATCTTTTTCCTTACCCTGCATGGATAGCTAAGATCCAACACTTAAAGATAATATTGCTGTTAGATAGATTGATAGCACCATTAGATCAGCACGATACAAATTAATAAATTGTATTAATACTATTAAATTAATACTATTGTATTTCCCCTCTTCTGTACTAAAGTACCCCAGCAGTTAGCTTCAACGCCTCCAAGAAGTTCAGCACTTTTGCTGGTTCCAGCGGTAAAAGTTTTTCTATGGTTTGTTGAGTGTCCCGAAGCACCTGCTTCTCTGCAGTAAAGTTGCCTTACAAGTTATCAGTAGGTGCAACGGTGTTTCTTCCTCTTTGCAGAATCTGCACAAACCATCATTGATAATGTCCATTCAGGCTCCCTATGATTCGGGAGAAAGTACTTCCTTTCTCCTTCTTCGTGATGGTCTTCTTCGGGTCCTCAGGTACACTTGTGGGAGGTTCCCACTGGTTAGCGCTTTTGGACCCTCTGCGCTTCCGGAGGATGGTCTCCAGACATCCTTCTCCTTACAGGGGAAAATCATCCCTGAAGCTCTATCGGTGATATTTTGTCCGCTCCGGCAGAGCACCGCATACCAGAGTAAGACTATTTTCTCAAGGGGGACGCCTGGTGTCCTTGAGACTCCGTTCATAATACAGAAACCCCTATATCATCCATCCTTCGGCACGGATCGCATAACACCTTAGATTGGGGCTGGGATAAAAGGAGGGGATTTGGGGATTAGGAAGGATGGGAAACACCCAGCCCCTGATAACCTTCTCCTCCTCTTTCGTTTGTCCCTGAATATAGCAAGTTAACAGGGTAGTCTTGTGAAGGCCGAAAGTCGGAGTTGAGTGTTAGAGGTTATTAGAGGCGCTTAATCACTCCATTACTACCCAATATCCTTCTAATTCTAATGGTGACATCAGAAATAACACAGAATTTGTTTGGTAAACATAGTCTAACTCTTTTCAAAATATTATACAAATGCTCCTCTAATGATTTATTATTTCCATACAAAACAGAACTAAACAAACGTACACAGATTTATTTGTTTCTGTTCCAGTTGTTATAGACTTCATTCGTCTGGGTATACTGAATTATTCTTCTAAAGCCAAGAAAAAATCTATTTGTAAAAGTTAGGCTTGTTGATCGTAAATTGGTTCTTTCTTCTATTAAGAAATATTTGTCTGGAATATTTTGATGTGACATGTCATCAAACAATAACACGTAGTTGTGCTAGCTATCACCACAGTTACAATGTTTTATACATTTGGTGTGAAAATGTTGGTATCACTTTTGATGATATAAAAAGATTTTTTTCATCAATTCAATTTAGAAAAGAAATATAAACAA
Source organism: Hermatobates lingyangjiaoensis (assembly GCA_026182355.1). Classification (NCBI taxonomy): domain Eukaryota; kingdom Metazoa; phylum Arthropoda; class Insecta; order Hemiptera; family Hermatobatidae; genus Hermatobates; species Hermatobates lingyangjiaoensis. The sequence goes on along the minus strand of JAPFBL010000274.1, from coordinate 395,989 downwards.
TAATCAACTTCAATTTCCTGATATACTCTTAAATAGAACTGCTTGCGAATAGAACTTCTGTCCTTATTACTAATAACAACCCTCTTCATTTGCAAATATTGGAGGCATTGTTTATTAAAGAAAAACCACCTCTCTTGTCAGATAAATAATATATTTTCTAATAAGTGGTTCCTAGTTCCAAAAATATTAATCCTAGATTTAAATTTATAAAAAGTGACATTATTAGTTCAACTACTGAGTGACAGTGGCCCTAATTATAGCCTTTCTTGCGTCACCTGTTATCTGTGCACAGTTTTAGCCTTGTTTTAATATTTAATTAATAAATTAAGGTTTGCGCATAAACTTGATTTTAATAGTGTTTTCCGATCGTAATAATGTGGGTAATTAGCTAATAAAAAACTTTCCCAGGGAACTGGTGTCCGGTGGTATTTATAGAATTCTGTAGAAAAGTTGGGATAAAATTGGAAGTGAGAGACAATTCATTAAAAACAATTTTAAAAATCAATATTGCAAGAATTCAAAGCTGTTTTTAAAAAGGAAACAAAGAAGCTAGATAGTTCAGATATGGTAGTACTGAACACGAGTTTGTCAAGTCTCACGCCCACAGTTTGAACCTGTTATGAAGAACATGTCTGAGTGTTCTAGTATATTACAACCTCATCACGAATATCATATTAAAATGAAACTAAATTGAAACTAAACTACTTGATCATCATCGAGTTTGTTATCATGCTAACTTATAGTAATGTTGAGTGTAGACCACCAAAGATTTTTTTAATGAAGTAAACTATTAACAAATAAAATATATGTTAACAAATAACTCTAATGCAAACCTGTTTAGTTATGTAAGAAATAAAAAAAAAAATGGGTGAAATTAATTCAGATATCGATCTGCAGCTATGTAAACAGAGTGTCTCATACCATATGGTCCCTCATTGTTGTCCTCTATTCTTCATAGCAGGTTAATATATATTACATTATGAGTACTATTTAATTAAAATTACAAAAATAATACTATTCTTATACCTGAGTATTTATGCAGTTTTAAACACGTTATCTTCAATATTCATTGGGTTTGTATAAAGTGTTTGATACAGGATCATGTCTACTACAAAAAATAAGAACAAACCAATCATGGTGATAATTAATATGGAAGTGCAATACAGATATAAATGTTATTAATTTATAAATATTGTATATGCACAGATTTTTCAACAAAAGTTCACCTTTTGGTTTTATTATATACTTTAATGAATGCAATTTATATAAATTAGTTTTATATGAACATTTATTTCTATTTTATTTTTGAAAGAAAATAGAGTTTTCTTAAATATTCAAACAGTTATATCAGTCTATTCAAGTTGGTTTATAGCGGAGGTGTATGAACAGGAAAGAGGGAGAGGATGCCAACAAAATTAAGATAGATTGCTGTTATTAAGAAGAAGCTGCCCAACGAGGGAGAGTTATCAATTTTTGTAACAAGCTTAAGCCCCACTCAGCATCATCGCCTTCCAACCTCCCAACAAATCCTCATTTATATCTGAGCCACTGTTACAATCGGCTCTTCTCTTTTCCTGTTTCGAACATGTTTAAAAGGAATAATCTACTCATTGAGCTTAAATTCGACAAGGCATCTAGAAAACAAGTACTTAAGGAAGCAACAAAACAACAACGTCTCACCAATTAACCTGGATAATATTCATTAATAGTTATTTCTCTATATGTTTATTAAATATTAAATAAGTTAATTCTTTGAAATAAAAAATTATTACAGGCAGTGGATAGTTTACCAGATGGTAACATGAACTACTTGTTAGCGCAATACTTAAATGAATAATTGACTTGTGATGTATACGTACATATAAGTTTAAACATTAGTTTTCTGTATTTTCAAAAGAATTATTCTTCCTTTTAACGTAGGTTTATCACAATAAATTACTTCTCTATAATAATGTTAAAGCTATCAGTATCACTGCAGAATCATGCATTTTTTAAAATGTATCGCTTCATTGTATTATATATGTATATATAATAAATTAAATATTATTATAATATATATATATATATATATATAATAATGATCAAACCACAAATGAAATGCGAAAACAAGACTAAGATCATTCAACCGTAACAAGCGGTCTTCGTCCGAGTCAAAAACCAAACTGACTCAGTCAAGCGTCAACTGAATCAGTTAGGTTTTTGACTCTGACGAAGACAGCTTGATACGGTTGAAAGATCATAGTCTTGTTTTCCCATTTCATTTGTAGTTTGATCATTGATTGTTATTTCACGTGTTTATGTGAAATCTTTATATATATATATATATATATATATAGAGGTGTATAATGTAATCGGGATTCGGTCAATTTTCCAGAATCAAAATCAAACTCTCAATGCCAACGTTTCGGTTTTATTTAAAACCTTTTTCATAGGCCTACAAACAAAGGATGACAAGAAATCATATATAAACATCAACGTATAACTAACATCAAAATGGAACATTACAGTTGTGAAAAAACAAAAATATATATACAAGTAGAAGTAATAGAAAAACAATAAACATTTTTATGAACTTACAGAAGTCAGAATTTTTGAATTAGAAAAATGATGAAATTTACATTATATAAAATGAAGTAACAATAGATAGTTAGTGAACTACCATCTTAACTGGTCAAAAACTTGGACCAGACTATATATATATATATATATATATATATATATATATATATATATATATATATTATTATTATTTATGTTGAATGCCAGATTAGATATTGTAAAAGACGAGACAATCCCTGTTACGTATTACTTTGGGCACTTCTTATTGGTTGTGGGTGTTTATTCGTTGAACACGTTTCTCCTTAGCACACTCCGTCTGCTCGGCCGCCTCAGCCTTCACTCCGGGAGAGGGCTCGCAGTCCCTACTTAATTTTCCAATAGAGTTGGATGAAGGTCTTGGCGTCCTGGCTTGGAAGTGTACCTCGTCGAACTCGGTGTTTACTATGGGCTTAGTGGATTTCATTAGATACTGGTTGTTGGTGTTTTCTGTAAATTCTATTGATGTGGGTGTATTGATGTGGGTGTATTCTGTAAATTCTGGATTCTGGTATTCTGTATTCTGGAAAAGGTCTACATACACCCACATCAATAGAATTTACAGAAAACACCAACAACCAGTATCTAATGAAATCCACTAAGCCCATAGTAAACACCAAGTTCGACGAGGTACACTTCCAAGCCAGGACGCCAAGACCTTCATCCAACTCTATTGGAAAATTAAGTAGGGACTGCGAGCCCTCTCCCGGAGTGAAGGCTGAGGCGGCCGAGCAGACGGAGTGTGCTAAGGAGAAACGTGTTCAACGAATAAACACCCACAACCAATAAGAAGTAGTGTTTTACGTCTTTTACAATATATATATATATATATATATATATATATATATCTTTATAAATAAAATAATGATTTTGTCTGTACATTGCTTAGAACTGACTCATTTCAAGTTTTCTTTACGTTTCATACATTGGAGAAACCGAATCCACCCTTAGAAAAATTTCTGTCGGTTTGTCGGTTTGTCGGTTTGTCCGCAAAACTTTGTCACAGGTAAACTCAGCTACCATAAGACATATAAAGCTGAAACTTTTACAGTAGATTTGTGTAGGTCTAACTTAAAATATAGGCTATGAATTGATTGGAAATTCAACGTAGAAGTGAAGTTATGGACGTTTAACGCAAAAATGTTTGTCACAAGTAAACTCAGCCACCATAAGGCATAGCGAGCTGAAACATTGACACTGGATTTGTGTGTGCCTAACTTAAAATATGGGCTCTAAATAGACTATTAATTCAGTACAGAAGCGAAGTTATGGGGCTTTTAGCTGTATTTTCCTAACTTCACAGACAAGTTTGTTTTGAAAATACACAGGTGTGGCAAGTAGGTATTGTTAGTTGATTTTAATTTCAATTGAGCATATGAATATATTGCGTATTTGACATCATTGAAATGGTGTTTCACAGAGTTAAGGATGTACTATCTATTGAGAATAAATGTTTTGTAAACGAGCAATTCTCAACTCTTAATATGAACAGGGAGGAAAAATCAACAAACAAGTTCTTACGCTATATGAAGCCGAGGAAAGAACTTACAAGTCAGTAAAGAGATTGGATTAGTGACGAAGAAGCAGTTCATTATCTAATTGAATTTCTTGACTCTGAATTTATTTCTCCTGGACTGCCTGCTCATGAGTAAAAACTTAAAGTACACCAATCATGCTACAATTTAGTAGCAGTAACAAATTTCATGTTACGAAACATGAGTGCCCCAAAACTGAGCAACGGGACACGACTCTGAGTTCGTGCTCTACACAGATATGCCATAGAGGCGGACATAATGACTGGATGTGGTATTGGGGAGTCTGTGTGTATACTTCACATACCATTGATTCCGAGCCACTGTCTGTTTACGTTGAAATGATTGCAAAGTCGGGTCAGAGTCTATTTCGCAATGACGTTAACTAAGTCGCAAAGGGAGACTTCATCTAACGCAGGAATACAAGGTAGCAAAACCAAGTTTTTCTCACATGGTCAAATGTAGTTTACATGCTCAACGGTCAGAGGTTTCAACTCTTTCTTCTACCATGAACCTGAAGGACAGACAGCTAATGTAGTGTATAAGCTGGAGGCATTTGTTTAACACTGTAGTAATAATGGTATTTTCTACTATTCTATAATTTCTAATGACATTTTGAAATACCAAAAATGACGGAACTTCTGATTCCTCCGTGGTATAGCCGAAAGGCAATAGGCACACGGCAATAAACCAAAACAGGAACTTCTGATTCCGTCAAAGACGGGTACGTTTGCTATGTATTATATATAACTGTCAACTTTTATTTAATTTAATATTTGCTTAATAAATACACTGGTAATAATGTAAGGTATGGGACCAGAGTAGCCAAGTGGCTTGCGTGATCGCCGATGACAGTAGTGCAAATGTATTATAAATAAATGTAACAAACAAATATTTTTTTGAATTTAAAATGTGGATAATATAAAAGATGGTAATAAAGTAAAGGGATCTAGCCAGGGTTGCCAGTAGCTTGCTTGCTCGCCGATGACAGTAGTGCAAATCTTTATAAATAAAATAATGATTTTGTCTGTACATTGCTTAGAACTGACTCATTTCAAGTTTTCTTTACGTTTCATACATTGGAGAAACCGAATCCACCCTTAGAAAAATTTCTGTCGGTTTGTCGGTTTGTCGGTTTGTCGGTTTGTCCGCAAAACTTTGTCACAGGTAAACTCAGCTACCATAAGACATATAAAGCTGAAACTTTTACAGTAGATTTGTGTAGGTCTAACTTAAAATATAGGCTATGAATTGATTGGAAATTCAACGTAGAAGTGAAGTTATGGACGTTTAACGCAAAAATGTTTGTCACAAGTAAACTCAGCCACCATAAGACATAGCGAGCTGAAACATTGACACTGGATTTGTGTGTGCCTAACTTAAAATATGGGCTCTAAATAGATTATTAATTCAGTACAGAAGCGAAGTTATGGGGCTTTTAGCTGTATTTTCCTAACTTCACAGACAAGTTTGTTTTGAAGATACACAGGTGTAGTAAGTAGGTATTGTTAGTTGATTTTAATTTCAATTGAGCACATGAATATATTGCGTATTTGACATCATTGAAATGGTGTTTCACAGAGTTAAGGATGTACTATCTATTGAGAATAAATGTTTTGTAAACGAGCAATTCTCAGCCCTTAATATGAACAGGCATGAGAAATCAACAAACAAGTTCTTACGCTATATGAAGCCGAGGAAAGAACTTACAAGTCAGTAAAGAGATTGGATTAGTGATGAAGAAGCAGTTCATTATCTAATTGAATTTCTTGACTCTGAATTTATTTCTCCTGGACTGCCTGCTCATGAGTAAAAACTTAAAGTAGGAGCACCAATGATGCTGCAATTTATAGCAGTAACAAATTTCATGTTACGAAACATGAGTGACCCAAAAACTGTGCAACGGGACACGACTCTGAGTTCGTGCTCTACACAGATATGCCATAGAGGCGGACATAATGACTGGATGTGGTATTGGGGAGTCTTCCGAACCACTGTCTGTTTCCATTCAAATGATTGCAACGTCCCCTCAGAGTCTATTTCGCAATGACGTTAACTAAGTCGCAAAGGGAGACTTTATCTAACGCAGGAATTCAAGTTAGCGAAACCAAGTTTTTCTCACATAGTCAACTGTAGTTTACTTGCTCAATAGTCAGAGGTTTCAACTGATTGTTCTTCCATGAACCTGAAGGACAGACAGCTAATGTAGTGTATACAGAGGCATTTGTTTAACACTGTACTAATAATGGTGTTTTCTACTATTCTATAATTTCTAATTATAGTATTTGTATAATACTATAATTGATATGTTGGAATACCAAGTATAATAGAATTTTTGATTCCGTCAAAGACGGGTACATTTGCTAGTATATATATATATATATCAATGATTAAACCACAATAAGAATGGGAAAACAAGACTAAGATCTTTCAACCGTAACAAGCCGTCTTCGTCAGAGTCAAATACCCAACTGAAACACTAGATGCAGAGAACATCTGGTGAGGGGTTGAGAAGAGTGGGAGGGAAGAGTGGTATTCCACCACCCGAAGACCGCTTGTTACGGTTGAAAGATCTTAGCCTTGTTTTCCCATTCTTATTGTGGTTTAATCATTGATTGTTGTTTCACGTGTTTATGTGAAATCTTTTTATCGATTATATATATATATATATATAATAAGACCACTTGTTACGGTTGAAAAATCTTAGTCTCGTTTTCCCACTTTATATTGTGGTTTGATCATATATATATATATATACTATTACAATAAGAGTACGATCTGAAACGGACAAATATGGTTCAATGTAAAGAAAGACATATAGGGAAATTCTCCAACCATCTCTGAAGCAGTAAGCTTGGTTTCCCTCTCTTACTTCTCCTGAAGACGGTTCAAGTCAAAAATTAGACTGTAAGTGTGTGATTTGGTTTTTTCTATGTTTTTTATGCACAATAACTATATATATATATCTAAGATGAACTTCATATGAAATATCAAAGCGTTTCGTTAGACAGCGCAAAACGACCAGTAGAACTCTGACTACCTCAGTTATAGGAAGAGTTTCTGTTACAAAGCCCTAATCAGATCCCTGATTTTATAGTACGCAGATATTCAAATAATTCAAATAATAGTTTGTATAATTAATCAATTTAAAAGTTTTATTGGTCACTACTTATCCGTTAGGTTTCTCATTCACTTTATTATTTTTATTAGCATTCATATTTTTATTATTATCTCATTATTTTTCAACCTGCTTAATATTCAATACAACTCTATACCATTACTCCTATTTATTTGACAATGTTTGATTTATTTGTGTTTTATTTTTTTGCTGTTTGGTTTTTTCCCCTCCTCTATTGGTTCATTACATTACTGGTGCAATTTAATAAATTAATTCATTTTAATGAAAATCCACCTACACATTTTCCTTTTTACCTTTTAAAATACCTTTAAATTTTAATGATCGTATAGCTTCACTCAGGCACTAGCAGGCTATTACAAAATGCCCTTTGAACTAAAAAATCAACAAATTCTAACTCATGTATTTTGTTAGTTTTAAAGCGAACACTTTTAGATGTTGTTTCTTTTAACTTCACACAACTACATGTTCCCGTCCTAAATATATTTTTTTCTTATATTAACATTTTTTTTGCGATGTATTTCAATTATTTATTTAATGATTAATTAGAAATAAATTTGTTAAATTCATTCTTCAATTGTAAATAGAATATTAAAATTTAAAAAAAAAAAATTCTAATGAATATAGGGTTTACCAGAAATTACTAATTGGAACTATTAGTTAGACTTCTGATTACATGTAGTAGTTATAAATTTCCTGAAACGAATTAATTAGTCAGTTATTCATAGGGCATTATCTTTACATAGAATTACAATTTTCCCTAGTTTATTATTAATAAATACACTGCTCATTTATTTCCATCATTTCAATAATTAAAAATCAAATTTCATGTAGTGTTGCATTATTCCTATATATTATTTTTTATTTTCCGTGCTCTATTCAGAGCCTTTTAAAAAGTGAATTTTTCCATATTCCAATGAAGTTTTTTTTTTAAGATTCGTACAGAAAACTTAAGTTTCATTTGTTTCTAGGCACTAGAACGATTCCACAAACTAAATAAACTATATTCACAAAAAATAACACACATTAAATAAATCACAAAAACACACTACTATATTTCAATTGGCCGGTCATGAAAAAAAAAGGATGTAAATCAATCCGGAGACACGTAACGACGTGATTTATTTTATGTTCGTTCTTTTGTTAAACTAGTTTATAAATATATATATATATATATAAAAGATTTCACATAAACACGTGAAATAACAGTCAATGATCAAACCACAATAACAAATGGGAAAACAAGACTAAGATCTTTCAACCGTAACAAGCGGTCGAAAGATCTTAGTCTTGTTTTCCCATTTCTTATTGTGGTTTGATCCTAAATATATTATAAAAAATATTATTCTTTAAAGATAATGCATCAAGACAACAAACAAGAATACTGGTGTTGAGATGAGTTTTTTATCCATGGTTACCAATAGCCTAAATATAAACCATGGTTATCATAACGTTGATCATAATCAACAGCCTTCTTAAAATTATTTCAAAGTTGATATAATATTAAAAAAATGTTATTTTTTCGAATGAATTTTTTCTTAACATCATTATGTTTGTTCTGTAAAAATGTTTAGATTATTTTGTTTATAGATAATCCATGGATGAAATTAGAGAATCATAACAATAATTGTCTAATGCAGGATAAAGTAGAATGATTTTGCATTCAAGTATGAAAATACTCGGCAAAATGGAACATTTATAAATGGATTGAGAGTTATTTGGAAAGCTGAAGGACGGAAGATAGTTGAATAATATTTGTAATGAGCAGTGCGAGAGGCCAGCTAAGCCCCAGATCCCTGAGTCGATCCAGTATTAAGTCAGTCTGGACGGGATCTTAGTTGGGCAAGTCGGCTCATGAATACAAAACAGAGTCGGAATTAGGAAGGTAGGGCGTCATAACTTGACTCAAATGATTCTTCTTTGCTTCACTGAAGACCACCTCTATAAATGTCCTCCCAACACTCCAAGTTTGCTTGGACGAACCTTCCTACTTTATTTATGAGCCCCGGCTCAATAGACTTTCTTACTTTGACTTTCTTTCTTCGCCCGGTCTTCAAAAAAGAAAAAGTCTAAAAAATATTTTCCAGTATCATTAGCTATCTCAAATAGTGTAAAGAACTACCACTGTTATAGCGATTAATCAAATGTTGACAAGAAATGAAGCAGTCATGGGATCATCTGTACTATATATGTAAACTACAACTAATGAATCTATTTATGTTTTAAATTTAATTAAAACTATTTAGAACTACCTTTACGTTTATTAAACTGGGATGTAGGGGGCCAGGCTAGCTCAATGGTTACATACTCACCTCTGAACTGATAGGACCGGGGTTCAATCCTCACCTGGCCCTCGATTTATTCACGCGGGAGGTGAATAAATCTGGGCACGTTGTCCCTCGGAGATGGACGTTAAACCGTCGGTCCCGAACCTGTACGATGTCAGGTACTCGTTAAAGATCCCTACTCTAAATACATTTGAGTTAGGCAAAATTTAGGACTCCCACTGTAGAATCAATCTTCATTGTGTGGTATCACAAAGGGCCAATGCTTGGCCTAAGTGTGTTCCCTTGTGGGACTGCCACTGCAACCTAACCTAAACTGGGCTGTCTAGAGGTAAAAATCGATGTTCCTTTGTTATTTCAAACACATTTTAGTTCTGGGTGAACTTACCTAAGTCTAGAAAAGTTTGGACACGATTAATAAATGGATAATGAAAAACACGGAGATAAAAGGTAGCAAAAACAACCCGGGTCAATTTAGTTTAAAAAAGCTCACACTAACTAAAACTACATTTCTAAGAAAACATTATATTTTCAAAAGAAATATTTAGAAATAAATGTGGAATATCTACCCTGAATGTCTTTTCCTAGCTTTTACTTTTAGAAATTATAGTTAAAAGACACAATAAATCTTGTATAATTTTAAAATTCATCTCTAATTAATATTTTTCTCCTCTATTACTGGATATATTATTACTATCATTATTATTATTAATCAGGCAATTCTTCATGTAGATAATGATGTCAGTTAATCAACATAGTACAAGTCACCATATAAATGCAGGTTTTCTATAATTGATGTAAACCAAGTGCACAAACTTTTTTTCAATAAATTTGAAGTACCAATATTAATTATATATATATAAAGATTTCACATAAAAACGTAAAATAACAATCAATGAATAAACCACAATATTCTTGTTTTCCCATTTCATATTGTGGTTTCTATTATTATATATATATATATATATAGTATATATAAAAAGATTTCACATAAACACGTGAAACAACAAATCAATGATTAAACCACAATAAGAATGGGAAAACAAGACTAAGATCTTTCAACCGTAACAAGCGGTCTTCGTCAGAGTCAAAATCCCAACTCTGGAGTTGGGTTTTTGACTCTGACGAAGACCGCTTGTTACGGTTGAAAGATCTTAGTCTTGTTTTCCCATTCTTATTGTGGTTTAATCATTGATATATATATATATATATATATAATATAAAATAAATATAAATATATATTATATTAAGAATTTCACGTCAGTTAGTTTTTGACTCCGACAAAAACCGCTTGTTGCAGTTGGAAGATCTTAGTATTTCTTTCTCCATTGCATATTGTGGATTGATCATTGATATTTATTTATAAACAAATTAAAAAAACAATCGTGAAGCCGATGATTTACGAGTATTGTCGTATACTAACAGTCTAATAATAATTCAACATACAAAAATCCACCATCGTGTATTTCTTATTTGCACATCATTTCAAAAACTAAAAAATAATTCTACTAGGTAGAATAAGAAATAATGCATTAAACAAAGCAACTTCAAATTTGTCTGAGACACTAAAATTAATGTCACATTCTTTTGACTGCCTTGTTACCAATATACAGATAGAATATAATTATTCATTCTTACATACTGTGCTAATCTAGATGTCATAATATACTTCCATATATTTGAGGATTAAAACAATTTACATCTATCTAAATTTAAAAAAGTGGTTAAAATTATATATAAAAAGGATTTTATTGGACAGTTCATTTTTTAGGAACTCAAATAAATAAGTATAATCAAATAAAAAAAAATTAATATTACAGGAAACTACAAGAATGTAAGCTTTACAAACATTGGTAAACAGGTCAAGGGTAGTATACGAGTATACTGTATTTATAAATGTTATGAGTGAAATATTTTATTATTATATTCCAGTGTAATATGAAATAAAGGGAAAGCAAGAATCATTATAGTGGTTATTGGAGTTCAAAGATTAATCTCAAGAGAAGCTACATGGAGATATTCACAACGCAAAGGCCAGAACAGTAACCTCAAGGATAGAAAGAGAGAGAGAGCAAAAAGCCATTTACTTTGATTTTCTAAGTGGCTGGCTAAACCAAGGCCTGTGTCTTTGGAGTGCTTTGCACGATTCTACTCTACTCCTATACTCGAGTCCATTTTACTCCTTCTATCTAAACTCTCATCCCCCCCCCCCCCCCCCCCGTCTACGCCAATTCAACACAAACTGTTCTCCCTTCCGCAGAGTTGTCTTTTGTTTTTGTAACAATCGTAAAATTTGTTCATTTAAAATATAAAACCTAAGTAAACTAAACATGTTTTCTTGGAACAAAACCATTTTCTTATGATACATTCAATTATAAACCAAAATACTAAAGACTAAAGAATAATTTAGCCTGCCCAATACATTGGAAAAACGAAAAGAGTTGAAGCACTGTAAGAATCTGCATTTATATTTCTATATAAATATTTTACAAATAATAGGAGACTATAACACTAATATAAGTGTGAAGCTATATATTCATAGCAAATCTGCATTAACGACAGAAAATCGCCATTTACTCTGGACTATTTAGTAGTCCTGTAATAAAACTGAGACTTGGTAAAATTTTCAAAGATATTGAACCATTTAATGTGCCTCTTGTTCTTTCGTTATAACAACTATCCCATCATAGGCTATTGGTGTGCCATTACTCATATTTGATATACTTGAATAACTATTGTTACTACCCAGTTGTATGTGATACCAGCCACAACAACTATGTTAACATATGTAGAACATCAAATACTTGCTTGCTCCTGCTTCGTATTTTCCATTACAATGCTTACCTTTAAATCGGTCCCTTTATTCGACTTCAAATTAAAGTATAAATACCAACTTTTCGATTTCTATACATAATCGACTTCTTATGCCTATAAAACCGAAAAAAAAATTTATCATATTTAAAAATGTGTACAAATATCCAAAGGAATTAACATATCTCATGAAAGCATATAAGTAAAGATAGAATTATGTTTTCTGAAATATTGATGCAAAATATACAAAACTACAAATATATGAAATTAAAAAGCTATTGTAATTTTATTACAGGATTAGTCAATTTTTTATGCCAAACTGAATCTTATAGGTTGAATCATAACCAATGATACAGCAGGTGATAACAAAAGGCAACCATGATCATAGTTAAATAAAATATTGGATAATTATCACACGTGAGTAAATTAATTTAAAATCACCATTATTTCTAATATTAAAGAATAATCACTTAATATTAATTTAAAAGCACCATATTTTAAATTAATATTAAGTGATTATTCTTTAATATTAGAAATATATGTTGAATATCTATCTTGAATATGTCTTCCTGGCTTTTACTTTTAGAAATTATAGTTCAAAGACACAAGAAATCTTGTATAATTAATAAATAAAAAAAAAAGTTTTTCTTATCCCTGTTGCAATTAATGAACGTATGATTTTTTTTTTTTTTTTTTTGAATAATATTTCATGTGTTTTTCTCCTTTGTTCATCTTGTTCTTCACTTAAAACAACAACAGTTAAAGATTAATACTGTTGTATCATTCTTGTTTGTTCTACTTAAGTAACTTTACTGACATCTGGAACCCATTAAATATTTACTTGCCTCCCTTTTGTATTTTTTATCACATTACTTACAATTAAAAAAATTAATTATTATTAATTATATGATAAGATACCCTATTACAATAATAAGATATATTACAGTAATTGCTTTAGTATCAAAATTAGGCGGAGATAATTTTCAGTCGTTGATGGCTTGATATAAAATTTTAAATTAAGTACACCAACATTAACAAGTCATTAACTTTTAAGTTATTAATTTTTTTTCTCTCATAACTGAAATTGTATTTTCCAGTTTGTTTAGTTTATAATAAAAAAATGCATTACTTCTGTAAAATATTTACCAGAGTTTTTTTTTTCAATTTTAATTATTCCTTTTATTGAATACATTACCTTAATATTATCTAAACTGAAATTTATAATATGAATAAATGAATCTATTTAAATATACTCAGGTAAATGGATAAATCATAGTAAACACACAATAAAAGAAGCTATTTTTTATTTTACCCGTTTCGAACACTAGTTGTTCATCGTCAGGTATACTTCCTTCCTTTCTTTAAATATTTTATAGTGTTCAGCTCACCATAAAAAAATAGCATTAATCCTACAGTATTATTGAACTCATTTCTTCAATTGCATATAATTTTACGTTTTCAGGTTTATTTTCTAAACACTGTTTAGAAATTCTTATATAAATTCAATGTGCATTATTATTTTCCTTTGCTTTGTAGATCTGTGAAGAAAATTTTCAATGAAAAACGAAAAGCCAAAGTTAAGGCAATAAAACTGTACACAACACAATATACTTATTTCATTAATCTATCAAACGGTTGGTTATCTGTGAAAAAAAAAGTATATATGAACTAATTTTACAGAAAGAAAAAACATAAAGCGGTCACAGAAACTGGCTACTGAATTTCCACCGTGTTTTCTTTTATGAGCTCCAGCAGTTCTAGAAACTGGTTCACTAAGATTCTACATTTGTCACATTCGATGTGGGCTTGAATTCAACATTACTTATGCTATCCGCCAATGGTCACAGATTGTTTGTAGGTCAAACATGCAAGGTGCCGATTCAATTTATACTAGTAATTACGGTAATTTATTTGATAATTGCATTAGAATATACTTTCCATAACAGTTTACCAATGATACCTTAACCATTCAGAAGTCTACAAAACACACTTCATTGGGTCATTGGACACAAACATGTTACTTACAATTTGCGGTCATTTTTTCCTCTTTCATAATTTATGATTAATTTTTTTCATTTTCCTATCAATTTGTTTTCATTTTTGAAGTATTACTTTATTTAGACTACCTGTCAATTAGATTGGAGGCTTAAAGTCCCTAATGCCTTCAAATAAGTTGACGGAATGTTTGAGTGGTTTGAGTGGAAACTAAGTACCTCTGCACTGATTTTTATGGTATAGTTAGGTCTGATGGAAAGGGGAAATGGAATAGCAGTCAATCTAATTGACTGGAATGCATGTAGAGCCCAGAGAACAACCCTACTTCTCAACCTACTCGCATCAATTCTCAAATGGACTAACATCATCTCTATCGAGACCCCTCTAAATTCACCATAGAATTTGACCAATAGTATACATTAGTAAAGCAACATTAGCAGACATTATAAACACGTATTCTAATTGGCATTCATGATTTGATACTTTAACCCCCAAAAAAACAATTTGGTATAAATCCAAAGAAGAAGTCATAATGCTATCTGAGTTCCCTTGAGATTAGTACTTGGTTATCAAGGAGTTGATCTGCATTAGTCGTCAAATACTCTCAAACAAAATCAGTCGTTTCTGCCTGAGGTTTAAAAGAATACTTATTTAAATTTCCTATCCAGCAAAATTTACCTCACTAGAAACAGAGATGTTCAAACTCCGACCGACTAGTCAGGCCCTTTTTTTGTTTTGTAAAAACCGATCCCCTCACAGGTGTAAACTTT
This sequence comes from Hermatobates lingyangjiaoensis, assembly GCA_026182355.1. Classification (NCBI taxonomy): domain Eukaryota; kingdom Metazoa; phylum Arthropoda; class Insecta; order Hemiptera; family Hermatobatidae; genus Hermatobates; species Hermatobates lingyangjiaoensis. The sequence goes on along the minus strand of JAPFBL010000274.1, from coordinate 380,865 downwards.
AGCCCCTGCGGTCGTTTTGTTGATAAGACGTTTGGGTACAATTACTCAGATCAGTGTCTAGAACTGTTGCCCGAGTTATCAGTATCCCTTCACCAAATCATTAAGGTATACATCGCGAGACCATTCCAAACTCCCAAGTTTTCTTAGAAAGGAAACTTTCAGTTCTTGATCAGAAACCTTTAGACAAACAAATAACTAATCTTATTCTGTATATAAGTAAGTATTTGAAAATATTTTGGGAAATATAATTTTGGAGAAATTATGTAGAAAACGTTACAAGACAATACGACTTGTTGGCTCGGTAAAATGACGTCCTATCAGAGGGCGACAGACTCTCAATTATTGTAAAATCGGCTTAATCCTGTCTCTTTAATTAATTTTAAATCATTTTATAAATTAATGTTACTAGAAATAGCATTAAGATCAGAACTTTGGAGATTGAGAATAGGTTTAAAGTGACTGAAGTTTAAAGTGAGTCACCGCCCTGCCTTCCTGCGGGACTCTTCGCTCTTCACACCTCCTGATGACGACGATGGTCGAAATATCGATGTGAGTTATGTCTGTGTCTTTCTGTGTGTTTCCTTCGTTTTGAATTTATTTTATTTAAAAAAGTCCGAGGGACCGTTTCTTTTAATTGTATATATATATATATATATATATATATATATATATATAGTTCAATATAGAAAAAGAAACATAGAGAAATCAAAAGAGACCGTCTCTCCTGAAGACGGTTCAAATCAAAAATTAGAGACTGTAAGTGTGTTCTTTTGATTTCTCTATGTTTGTTTTTCTATAGTGAACTATATTTGTCCGTTTTGGATCGTATTTCCAACGAAAAAGTGTGTATAAATATATGTATAAACTAGAATTTAAAAAGAACACATAGAAAAGAAATCACTGAACTCACTACTAAATTTCGATGTTCTCGTCTTCAGGGAAAGAAGTGAATCGCTCCAAAGGCTGATAACGACGAAATATTATTATATATATATATGATCAAACCACAATAAGAAATGGGAAAACAAGACTAAGATCTTTCAACTGTAACAAGCGGTCTTCGTCCAAAGCTAACAAGCGAAGACCGCTTGTTACGGTTGAAAGATCTTAGTCTTGTTTTCCCATTTCTTATTGTGGTTTGATCATTGATTGTTGTTTTACGTGTTTATGTGAAATCTTTATATATATATATATATATAAAACATGAATGTCTCATTTTACATTATTTTGTTTGGTAGAAAATGTTTCTAACTTTCTAAAACTTTTTTTTTAGAGTCCCATAAGTCATGAATTAACTGACCATATTTCTTGTTATATATATATATATATTTTTTTTTTTTTTTTTTTAGAAATCATGATGTTCAATTTACATATCGTTAATAGTTCGTTCCATAAAAGAAAAAGAATACTCGTTAATTAATAAAATGAGTTATTCTGATGATATCTTAAAGAATAGTTTACGGAGAAATACTGAAGAATTGTGATGGCAAGAAGTCATTGGGGAATGCATGAAAATAGCGTAAATAACAGATAGGGCATAAAGGGAAGATTGTTTATCTTTGCGCGGGAAGTATTTGGAGGCATAGTTATATATTTAGGCAGTAAATTAGACGGGTTGCGTGCAGAACGGGCTATCCACCTCCTCTTCGCCCTAATAGAATATTCGGTCCGATCTAACAGATATCATAGCCCCAACATCTGACTATTCCTTATTTATTGCATTTCCTTAACACCTCCCTGCCTCTCCCATCAGCCGATTTATCATTACTCAAATAACAAGGTGGCCTCCTCCTATTCATTCCTCTGGTATTTATCTTACATTTTCTTTAAATTCACCATTTCTAAAAGATATTCACTAATTTGAATACTTGTTTGAGTGTAAAAACTGTTTTTCCATATCTATAGACGTAAATGTTGTAGGAAAACCTGATCCCATAAAATTGACTTTCCTTTTTTGAGAAGCTCTCATTCCCTAAATATTCCACAGTAGTTGCAATTTTAAAAATAATTTATCTTATTTTCTTGAAATGTTGACACTTTTCCAATCTATATGGTCAATGCTCAAACACACATAAATGGTGAAGATGAAAACATTGAAAGGTATACTTGGAATAATTTCAATGTATGTCGTGGCTGCAACTTTAAGACTTAGAGATACTGACTCAATGAATTATGGTAAAGAAGTAATCAGCAATTCATGCTTTATTTTTTGTATTCATGTGTTTTTGACCCACTTAGCCATTGTTCCTTTCCATCCATAGAGATTAATATGAGTTCGTATATAGCCTTCATTAAATATTGAGATAAAACTCGTAAAAATAAGCCGCAAAATCGTTATAACACAGTTTACAAATTTTTAAATAAGTTATATCTACAACTTAAGAATAAAACACGCAACAAAACATAACCTTACAAAGAAAATGTAGTACACTTATTGTTATAGCAAAAGCATAGTGTCTATCACAGCTAATATTCTTCCTTAATGGTCAAACATAGTACATGTTAAAATATATATATATATATATATATTTCTTCACTTAATTAAATGAAACACGATCCAAACTGGACACAATACTAGTTCAAAATTCAAGAATAGCAACACACATAGTAAGGGAACACAGTTACAGACTCAAATTTTCGGATAATCCGTCTCCAGGAGAAAAGAGAAAGGGTGACCAGGCACGTTGTAGACGCAACGGCAAGTTTGGGTTACTTGCCGTTGCGTCTACAACGTGCCTGGTCTCCCTTTCTCTTTTCTCCTGGAGACAGACTACCCGAAAATTTGAGTCTGTAGCTGTGTTCCCTTACTCTGTGTGTTACTCTTCTTGAATTTTGAACTCGTGTATATATATATATATAGTATTTAATTGAAACGGTCCAACCGACTTTTAAATAAAAACGAATTAAAAAAAGGTAGCACACAGATGGAGACAGGAATAACTCACTTCTATATTTCGACCATCGTCGTCATCAGGAGGCGAAGTGTCCCGCAGGAAGGAAGAGTCGCCGCTCTACCTTCCTGCGGGACTCTTCGCCTCCTGATGACAATGTTTGTCGAAGATCCCTATTCATCTTGTAACTGCTTTCAAAAATTTACATGCTTTGTATTATACCCATATCGCATGTCTGGCCATTAATTGAGGGATTTTAATCTTTGATATAAAAATCTTCTAATATATGGAGCCTGTGGACATCTCTTCTTTTATTAGGATTAACGTCCCTAATTAAATCTCTCAATTAATGGCCAGACATGCAATATGGGTATAATACCATATCCATATTGAAAATAGGGATGCTAATTGATTGGCCTACGACAAAAGGATGATAAACTCTTTTCTATTTAGTAACTTGTTTGGACCTGCTAACTTTTATTTCTATTCATTAGTTTATTTCAAAATTGTTTAAATTGTTTCATTGTTTTTTAAAAAATTTTAAAATTTCCAAATTTTGAAAAATGTAAGACCCAACCTGAAGATGTCTATAGAATAGTCGAAAGCTAGTAGATAATGGTCTTGTAAGTTATGTTATATTCTTTACATGTGATGTTTGTTTTCAATTGTATTAAAATTGTTCATATCTATTACAGTGTTTCAAAAAAGTGTCTCAATGTTCTTTGGACAACTTATTTGAGAATTACCACTTTATATTCGTAAGACTGTCAGGAGACTGGAACAACTTAGTTTGAAAGTCATTAATGCCGAAGCTACGGTACATTTCAACAAAATATGCCTCCAAGAAGATTTGCTGCCAACCTATACTAATATATATATATATATACTAAATAATCACAATAGACACGTGATGAAAACTAATGAAAGTATAAGCCACAAGGAAAAAGTAAAAAACACAGAAAATATGATCTAAGGCCTTTCAATTATATGTCATCAGAGAGCAACTCAACTCAGTTGACATATAATTGAAAGGCCTTAGAGCATATTTTCTGTGTTTTTTACTTTTTCCTTGTGGCTTATACTTTCATATATATATGTAACCCTAGATGCAGGACACATCTGGTGAGGGCTTGAGAAGAGTGGGAGGGAAGAATGGTATTTTAAAATGGTGAAAGTGCAGGAAAGTACAAATGTCCAGAAAGGGATGTTTGGGGAAACAAACAAGTACAGTAAGAAAGAGTAAAAAAACTTTCTGCTAGCTGTGAACCCTCTCAGAAGTGGCTATTGCCCTCGTAATAAAAGTATCAAGTTTGAAGAAACCGTTACTAATTTTTATAATATTTGATCTGTTAAATTTAATTAGGGATGATTCAATAATATTTCTTAAAGCATTGATTTTTCGTAGGTAATAAATTTAGCTCCTGTCCAATCAATATGATGATTTTCATTGTTCATATGCTAGATTAAGGCGCTACTTTATATATATATAAAACCTGCTGCATCATCAGAAGAATCTTTTGTCTTCTGGGAGCTAGGTCTACTCCTGAGCTTGATTTATTTGTCAATCCCTCTTTCTGATTATTTATTTCTGTTTAGAACAATTTTATTTACTTTTTTTAATCATAGTTATTTTACCCAATTTTTATTTATCCTTTGTTAAGATGTTTTTATTATTTTTTCCATACTTATCTATGTTTTCCTTCCCTCCGTAAGTTAGCAGATTGAGTACCACTTCAAGGAGATACTTACTCACCTCAGTTCAGTCACTTCAAAGGTCATTAACTTCACTCGTTACTTATTTTCTAAGAACTCACATGTTTCTTAGGCAGTCAAAATATTGTAGTGAGTTTTTACGATCTCTTCTTTGCCTGTTCCTTCTCTGCATTTAGTTCATATTTAATTATATGATTGATTTTTGTCCAAGTATATTCGATAATATTACAAAATACATATTTAAAAAAAATCTGGAGTGGCCTACACTCAACTTTACTATAAGTAACTTAATATCAAATTTCATGAGTATGTAATATATAACATCTCTTTTAGGCATAATGTAAACATCTAAATGGGATATGATTATCAGTCTTTCATTCCTGAGGTAGTAGAGATAGTGATTGAAGGACATATCAATATATAAGCTTATTTTTGTATATCACACAGCTGATACAAATAATTTCATTAGTATAACTACAGCAGTAATAACATTTTTGAAAAACCCATGTGAACATTTCTAGAAACGAAATATTCTCCTACAAGAGAACATGGCTTTCGTTCAACTAGACAGTGGATTTCTTACATCGTTTACTTGACATCCTTCTACATTGAATATTAAAGTAAAATTTTCAAATTTAAAACAGGAAAATACCCTTTTTTTCTCTGAAAAACATCATAAACAGCAAAGAAAATGTTGTTTTATAATTAAAGATGGATTAAAGATTTATAATTAAAGATGGACGATAATTACATTTATTAATCTCTAAACGAAAGATTTCAATTTTGAATTATCTTTTACAATTTTGGTTTTTTACAGAATTATTATACTTTGAATTTTATGGCTTCATTGTATTTAATAAGATCATTTTCCTTCCCCTTTGTCAAATAACATATAAACGATTTTTTTCTGAGTGTGTGTTATCATTTTCCTGCACAATATTATTCCCCTTACATCTCATATAAGTCAATAAACAATTAAAATTGTTCCTTTCTAAATATCAATTTTATCTCAGTGGAATCGCTCAAAAAATTTCTAAGTCAATGTAAACAATGAAAAAAAATATAAAAAAATCGACAAGTATAGCAGGTGATCTCTTAGTCTAAGATAAACAAACAGTTTTTATAGCGTTATTGCTCTTTCCATAAGTGAAACTTCATGAATTTTTTTTTATGAATTGCTAATTTTTTGTTCCATTTTTGGTCAAATTTTCATTATTTTTTAATGAGCCGTTTCGCGTCAAAAAATCATTTTCTGAAAACAGAAATCGTACTGTAACGCCCCATTAGCGAATGTAATTTTGAAACAAAATATCTCAACTCATTCTACCCATAATGTTCTATTTATAGGCATAGTCTCATTCTTGTCCGTCAAACAGTATGGCTTGTATCGCTCTCACAAGGTTTGAGATTGAATTATAAGTCAAAATTTGTACATTTTATTGAAAAAAAAATATTTCCCTTTGTTTTAAAATTCTGAATATATTTTGAATGTATTCTGAATATATTCTGAATCTTTTGTTCCATTTGTAACCTCAAAGATAATGTCAAAGTTTCAAAACTCTAGGATTATCAGTTTAGGAGAAATAAATGTTCTAAAAAAAACGGTTTTTTGCAAAAAAAGTGACTTTCCCATCATGCATAATTCTTCCCAAACATAGGACTTCGTCTTTATGAGGCCCATTTTGTGTAAAATATCAACTTGATCCATCAAGATTCGGACCGTATCGTGGTAACAAGCAATACTTAACACTACTCAACTCACCCACCCACCCACCCACACTACTTAGACACACAACAGACATCATCGTAAACTTCATAAAACGACTTCTGTTGACTTCCTCAAAACATGTAATTCCGTCATTAAATCTCGAGATCGAATTTTTTCACGATCACTATACTTTACTTATAGTAAAGTAATACTTATAGTAAAGTAATAACGTAAAATGGTAAATTTTTGTATTCATGGATTAATCAATTTGAAAAAAAATGCCCTCTACAAGTATATAAAACGCCATAAGATCCTTAAGGATACATTGATTTCTGAATTATTTCAAAAGCTTACATTCTCTCAAACAGTTCTAGGACATGCTATTTCATTGAAGAAAGTAAAAATAATGAACCTAAAAAAAATAAATAAAAATTATGAGAAAAAGATTGAAATATAATAAAATAAATGTTGTTCGGAATATAAGAATGAATGAGAGGAAGTTATGTTTGATAAAGATTAACCACCAAAAAGTTTTGAACAGGAGCAATTATGAACCCTATTACTGTCCAATCATGTCTTACTTAATGGCAATCAGATTGCTCATATTTTAGTAATAAAGTTCAGCTGGATTTATTAGATCAATTAAAAGCTGAAAAAAAACCTTTCATTCTGCTGGGGCAGAAGTCAATCTATAGCCAATAATCTGAACGCTAACTCAGTTCGTTTTCGCTAAAAATACGTCAAACCTATATTTTTTCCTCTCAACCATGCAATTTATAATTCATCATATCTGACTGGTACGACTTATAACAGTCGGTCCGCTGACAGTATTATAAATTGACATGGCTAAAAAAAGCCTGTATAATTATATTTCTCCCCGTATAAATATATATTTATTGTTAATTAAATTGTCTTCAGGCTAACTTCACGTAGGTTATCAGTGATCAATAATAATCTGATTAGATATATATTTCTTGATTGGTACTAATTAATTAGATTAAAGCATGATTATAGTATAAATAAAATTTATCAATTACAATTTAGCAGGTGATCTCTAGTCTAGTAAAACAAACAGTTTTTATAGCGTTATTGCTCTTTCCTATAATGTGAAACTTCATGAATTTCTTTTTATGAATTGCTAAATTTTTTGTTCCATTTTTGGTCAAATTTTCATTATTTTTTAATGAACCGTTTCGCGTCAAAAAATCATTTTCTGAAAACAGAAATCGTACTGTAAACGCCCCATTAGCGAATGTAATTTTGAAACAAAATATCTCAACTCATTCTACCCATAATGTTCTATATTATAGGCATAGTCTCATTCTTGTCCGTCAAACAGTATGATTGTATCGCTCTCTACAAGGTTTGAGATTGAATTATAAGTCAAAATTTGTACATTTTATTGAAAAAAAAATATTTCCCTTTGTTTTGAAATTCTGAATATATTTTGAATGTATTCTGAATATATTCTGAATCTTTTGTTCCATTTGTAACCTCAAAGATAATGTCAAAGTTTCAAAACTCTAGGATTATCAGTTTAGGAGAAATAAATGTTCTAAAAAAACGGTTTGGCAAAAAAAGTGACTTTCCCAATCATGCATAATCTTCCCAAACATAGGATTTGGTCTTTATGAGGCCCAATTTTGTGTAAAATATTTCAAAACCATTCTAGATTCGGACCGTATCGTGGTAACAAGCAATACTTTAAAACTCAACCATCCACCTTAACCCAACATCACATAACAAACAACAGACATCATCGTAAAAACTTCATAAAACGATTTCTGTGACCTCAAAACATGTAATTCCGTCAAAATCTCGAGATCGAATTTTTTCACGATCACTATACTTTACTTATAGTAAAGTAATACTTATAGTAAAGTAATAACGTAAAATGGTAAATTTGTTTATTCATGGATTAATCAATTTTGAAAAAAAAAATGCTTTCTACATGTATATAAAATTTTATAAGATCCTTAAGGACACATTGATTTCTGAATTATTTCAAAAGCTTACATTCTCTCAAACAATTCTAGGATATGCTATTTCATTGAAGAAAATAAAAATAATGAACCTAAAAAAAAAAATCTGGAGTGGCCTACACTCTACTTTACTATAAGTAACTCAATGTCAAATTTCTTGAGTATATAAAACATAACGTATCATTTAAGCATAACATAAATATCTAAATGGGATATAATTATTAGCATTGCTTTCGTGAGGTAGTACAGATAGTGATTGAAGGACATATCAATTTATAAGCTTATTTTTGTACATCACAAATAATTTATTATTTGCAAATAATTTCATTAGTATAACTACAGCAGTAATAACATTTTTGAAAAACCAAAGTGTACATTTCTTGATACGAAATATTATCCTACAAGAGAACATGGCTATTGTTCAAATAGCCAGTAGATTTCTTACATCGTTTACTTGACATCCTTCTACATTGAATATTAATGTAAAATTTTCAAATTTGAAACAGTAAAATACTCTTTTTTTCTCTGAAAAACATCTTAAACAGCGAAGAAAATGTTGTTTTAAGGTGATTTGTTAATTAAAGATGTACGATAATTACAGTTATTAATCTCTAAACGAAAGATTTATATTTTGAATTATCTTTTACATTTTTGGATTTTTAACAGAATTATTATACTGGGAATTTTATGGCTTCTTAGTATTTAATAAGATCATTTTCCTTCCCCTTTGTCAAATAACATATATACGAATTTTTTTTTAATGAGTGTTATCATTTACCTGCACAATATTATTCCTCTTACATCTCTTATAAGTCAATAATATATTTTCATTTTTCCATTAGAAAAAATTTATCTCAGTGGATTCGCTCAAAAAATTTCTAAGTCAATGTAAACAATGTAAAAAAATACAAAAAATTCGACAAGTATAGCAGGTGATCTCTTAGTCTAGGATAAACAAAGAGTTTTTATATCGTTATTGCTCTTTCCCGTAATTGAAACTTCATGATTTTTTTTTATGAATTGCTAATTTTTTGTTCCATTTTTGGTCAAATTTTCATTATTTTTTAACGAGCTCTTTAGCGTCAAAAAAACATTTTCTGAAAACACAAATCGTACTGTAACGCCCCTTTATCGAATGTAATTTTAGAAAAAAATATTTCAACTCATTCTCCATATAATGTTCTATTTATAGGCATAGTTTCATTCTTGTCCATGAAACAATATGGCTGGTATCGCTCTCACAAGGTTTGAGATTGAATTACAACTCAAAATGTTTACATTTTATTGAAAACAAAATATTTCCCTTTGTTTTAAAATTCTGAATATATTTTTCGTTTGTTGCATTTAAAACCTCAAAGATAATGTCAAAATTTCAAAACTCTAGGGTTATCAGTTTAGGAGAAATAAATGTTTTAAAAAAAACGATTTTTGGCAAAAAAAGTGACTTTCCCATCATGCATAATTCTTCCCAAACAATAGGGATCTTCGTCTTTATGAGGCCCATTTTTGTGTAAAATATCAACTTGATCCATCAAAGATTCTGGACCGTAGCGTGATAACAAGCAATGCTAACACACTCACCCACCCACCCACCCACCCACACACACACAGACATCATCGAAAAAACTTCATAAAACGACTTCTGGGACCTCAAAACATGTAATTCCGTCAAAATCTCGAGATCGAATTTTTTCACGATCACTATACTTTACTTATAGTAAAGTAATATCGTAAAATGGTAAATTTGTTTATTCATGGATTAATCAATTTTAAAAAAAAAATGCTTTTTACAAGTATATAAAATTTCATAAGATCCTTAAGGACACATTGATTTCTGAATTATTTCAAAAGCTTACATTCTCTCAAACAATTCTAGGACATGCTATTTTATTGAAGAAAGTAAAAATAATGAACCTAAAAAAAATAAATAAAAATTATGAGAAAAAGATTGAAATATAATAAAATAAATGTTGTTCGGAATATAAGAATGAATGAGAGGAAGTTATGTTTGATAAAGATTAACCACCAAAAAGTTTTGAACAGGAGCAATTATGAACCCTATTACTGTCCAATCATGTCTTACTTAATGGCAATCAGATTGCTCATATTTTAGTAATAAAGTTCAGCTGGATTTATTAGATCAATTAAAAGCTGAAAAAAAAAACCTTTCATTCTACTGGGGCAGAAGTCAATCTATAGCCAATAATCTGAACGCTAACTCAGTTCGTTTTCGCTAAAAATACGTCAAACCTATATTTTTTCCTCTCAACCATGCAATTTATAATTCATCATATCTGACTGGTACGACTTATAACAGTCGGTCCGCTGACAGTATTATAAATTGACATGGCTAAAAAAAAGCCTGTATAATTATATTTCTCCCCGTATAAATATATATTTATTGTTAATTAAATTGTCTTCAGGCTAACTTTACGTAGGCTATCAGTGATCAATAATAATCTGATTAGATATATATTTCTTGATTGGTAGTAATTAATTAGATTAAAGCATGATTATAGTATAAATAAAATTTATCTCAATATTATTCATAATTCTAATTTATGCAAGTCTGTTTTCAATAAAATCAAACATAAGATTTAAATTATAAACTGTCTTTTATCGTTCTACAATAAATAATTCCTTTTGATGTACAAAAGATACATCTGTTTTCCCTATTATTTCAACGATAAATGGAAATCCATCTATTAAATTATAAATCAAAGAAACCTGATGGTTATATTAATAAAAACATATCATAATTCTTAAAGGACGATAATGGTCCAAATAAAGACAATTCATTCTGATTACGAGGTCGTCCAGAAAATAAGTTCCGTTTTGGTCTGTAGGGCGGTAGGAGTGGTTTTTGCCAAATCCGGCAACACCGCTCGAAAGAGGAAGGTGGGGGAATAAATGAGAAGGTGGGGACCTCAGTCGGTCAATTACCAACGTCAGGTAGGTAGTTGAAATGGAGCCCTCCATGTCACGTCCCGCCACCTCGATCCCGTTCCCTCTCGAGTTGTTTTGCGCGGAGTGATTCAATTTTTCTTTATGCACAGGGTTTCAAATCAGTTCAAATTTACGACAGCTCATTTCTGTTTATGGAGAAGGTGTAATGAGTGAATCAATGGTGAGGAGATGGGTACGTGAATTTAAGGCGGGAAGACATTCACTTGAGGATGAAAGTGGGAGAGGCAGACCCTCAGTTGTGACGGACGAAATTGTCGCAGAAATCGACAATGCAATTCGCAAAGATCGTCGTTCAACCCTGATGAACTCCACCTGAGTTTCCCAGACATCTCACGATCCCTCATCCATGAGATCGTCTCGGAAAAACTTGACTTTCGGAAAGTTTCCGCCCGGTGGGTCCCTAGAGAGCTGAATGTCTTCCCGCCTTAAATTCACGTACCCATCTCCTCACTCATTACACCTTCTCCATAAACAGAAATGAGCTGTTCGTGAATTTGAACTGATTTGAAACCCTGTGCATAAAGAAATTGAATCACTCCGCGCAAAACAACTCGAGAGGGAACGGGATCGAGGTGGCGGGACGTGACATGGAGGGCTCCATTTCAACTACCTGCCCTGACGTTGGTAATTGACCGACTGAGGTCCCCCACCTCTCATTCTATTCCCCCACCTCTCCTCTTTCGAGCGGTGTTGCCGGATTTGGCAAAAACCACTCCTACCGCCCTACAGACCAAAACGGAACTTATTTTCTGGACGACCCTCGTATAATAACTTTATACAATTTCAAACGGAGTGAAATTTTGAGAAAATTGCTGGTGGAATAATAATAAAGCTTTAAATATTCCATTTTTTTTACTTTACCATAAGAAGGTATGGTGATTGTGAAAAAATGTAATCTCTAGATTTTGACGGAATTATATGTTTTGAGGTCTCACAAGTCGTTTTATGATGATGTCTGTATGTGTGTGTGTGTGTGTGTGTGTGTGTGTGTTCGTGTGGGAGGGTGGGTATGTGAGTATTTATCCAAAATATGTGGCAATCCTACGGCCAGAATCCTTGAAGGATCAAGTTGATATTTTACACAAAAATGAGCCTTGTAATGTAGATGAGCCCTATTGTTTGGGGGCAATTATGGAAGACAGAAAGCCATTATTTTTTTGCCAAAAGCCTGTTTTTAGGTAACATTTTTTTTCTCCTAAACTACTAATTCTAGAGTAATGAAATTTTGTCATTATCTTTAAGACTAATAATGCAATAAATGAAAAATATGCCCAGATTTATGAAACAAGAGGAAATATTTTTTTTCCAATAAAATAAAAAAAATAACTAATAATTCAATCTGTTAGCTTTAGAGAGCGATACAAGCCATACCGTTTAAAGGTATTGGCTCCGAGTAGTCGGAGTGTTCTCGTAGTTTCAGTTTGTTGCCTGTTTATATATATATATATATGATCAAAATACAAATGAAATGGGAGAACAAGACTATGATTTTTCAACCGTAACATGCGGTCTTCTTCAGAGTCAAAAACCCAACTGAAATATCTTTTCTTGAAAGATCTTAGCTTTCTTTTACCATTTCATATTGTGGTTTGATCATTGATTGTTATGACACGTGTTTATGCGAAATCTTTTTATATATATTTATAGTCTCAACTCTTCGGTTCATTGGATCTCAGGAGAAATAGGAATACGGAAATAGGATACGGAATATTTTCTAAAGTGTTCAATTCTGTGATTTGCTTTTAAGTAGCCAAAGTAAAATATCTATTAAAAAAATATTTATAAGGAAGAAAAAATGTAGTAATATATCGAACTAGAGACAAAATGTCCCTTCTCATCCCATCCCATCTCTCAATCGGGAGAGATGTCAAAATGAAACCACTAAAAATAAAATTCTTAATCTGAATATTCCTGAATTTAAGAGAACAAATAAAGTTAAATAGTGCACCTATGACGTTGATCAGGTTCAAATTTAACAAAAAATTACCCGTATATTTTGAATAAGACTTAATATTTAAAGAGATATTTTTTTTTAACCGTGACTTAAATATTATTAGAAATATATAATTTAATCATGCAATAATTAATGAAATAATAGTATATTTACTAATGTAAAAGGAGTTTAATTTTTTTTATGATATCGTTATAAAAATATTACTTTTTCAATGCTTTTTGCGCTTCTAATAGACTGGGCAAAATCATATAGGGTCTTCTAACTTGATTTCAGTGAAAATTGAATTGATTATTGGTTTTTCACTCGTAAGTGATATGGTAAACTCAATTTCAACCCACTTAACAGTATTAGTTTTTAAAGCTATCCACACTTCTGTTATTTTACAAAAATAGGAGTTTTTTTTTTTAAGGAAATTTGTCCTTAATGCATGAAACAGAAACATTTGAAAACAGCAGTTGAATTGAAGCTTACAAAAAATTATATAGCTATTTTATATAAATATTTATGTGATATATTCAGGAGTGTATTCCTTTTATGGTACGAGGTTCAGAGTAACCCAATCAAAATATTATATTATTAGCAATGTTATATTGTTGTATCAGTCCCTTAAATGAGGTTGACTTATTAATGTTCAAAAATGTTTTAAATTATGTTTGTATAAATTTATCATACTTGTAAGATTTTATTAAATCTGTAGCTTAAATTATGAGAGATTGAGAAGTGTATAAAGAAGTTGTTCTAACTCGACGTAGAATTTATACCAAGAACAAAGATAAACCCCTAACCTAAATAGGTTTTCATTCCATCTCATAGTTCTCATAAGAACATCAAGTTGACATCTAATTTGGCAACCTAATCAAAAGATCAAAGTAACTTGTTGACAACGTTAGATTAGGTTAGATTCTATCAAAAAAGTATCATTTTTTCCCTTAAGTACATTTTTTCTGAACACCAATAGAAAGTTACTCATTTCATCTCTAGTAAAGTATTGAAATTCAACAAAAATCGAAAAATTCCTTGTACAAGCTATGATACATTTATATTTTTGTTAGAAGATAATATATGTTATAGTCTTTGTATAATATCATACAAAAATATTGTATACACATAATACTTGTCATTCCTGAAACAGCTCCTTTTAAATACAAATGAGCATCAAACAATTACTTATCCGATGGATAATGTAACAATATGAACCCTTAAATAACACAAAGTGATAAAAATAAAACAAAATATGGTTAGTTTTATAAATTCTTTTTAAAAATAGCCTTTGTTTTGTTTATATAGCTACTAGTGTTGATATATAAATGTAATTGACTTTATTTTTCTTAATATATCAGATAAAGTAATCATGTTAGAATTAGAAAATATAATACGTTTTTCAACTATTCAAAATCACAGGTGTTTTTTGTCAAAGCTAGGAAGTTCCACATTTACCGTAGCTATCATGTAATGCAGAAATATTTATAAATATGATGTTATAAAAGAATCTAATAAACATTTTTGTTTTGTGTACAGACTGATGAAAATTTCTTTAATTAAACCCATTCAAAAGATTGTATTTTTTTTCACATTTTTTATTATTTTTGAGTTGTTCATTGAAATGAAAACTGTTTTTTTTTTCATGTGCTCTAAACGAGGTCATTCAAAACTGCAAGCAATAAGTATTTGTACAAATGGTAATGATATATGATCAAGAAGAGCTTAAATATCTCTATTGAACTAGATATAATTCTAGAACAACTACAATCTAAGAATTTTCTATTTCTTGGGTACTACAAGGTTCTTTTTATTTTTCTGATACCTCTCAAACAGGTTGATCTTCTAATGACACATAATTTTTTCCCCTTACTACCAAGTTTATTTGAACAGCGTTATAACTGACCACTTCGAATCAAAACAGCAACAATTATGGCCTACCAAAAGACAGCGATCACCATTGTTGAGGTAAGTACCATATCATATATGGTCTCTATATGATATACCATATATATATATATATATATAATATATATATATATATATGGTATATCATATATATATAATATATGATATATATATAAAAAATATATATATAAATATAAAATTTTTATATATATAAATATATATATTTATATATATATAAAAATATATATATTTACAATTAAAAGAAACGGTCCAGCGGACTTTTTACAATATAATAAAAAACGAAGGAAACACACAGAAAGACACAGACATAACTCACATCGATATTTCGACAATCGTCGTCATCAGGAGGTGCGAAGAGCGAAGAGTCCCGCAGGAAGACAGGGCGGTACCGCCCTGTCTTCCTGCGGGACTCTTCGCTCTTCGCACCTCCTGATGACGACGATTGTCGAAATATCGATGTGAGTTATGTCTGTGTCTTTCTGTGTGTTGCCTTCGTTTTTTATTTTATTGTAATATATATATTTATATATACATGTATATATATTTATTAATAAATAAATAAATAAAATTTATAAATATTATTTATATTATATATATATATATATATATATATATATAATATATGGTTGATCAAACCACAATAAGAAATGGGAAAACAAGACTAAGATCTTTCAACCGTAACAAGCGCTCTTCGTCATAGTCAATTATGTTGAAAGATCTTAGTCTTGTTTTCCCATTTCTTATTGTGGTTTGATTATTGATTGTTATTTCACGTGTTTATGTGAAATCTTTTTAATGATATATATGTTATATATATATATAAACACTTTTTCTTTTTCTCGGAGTTTGGTCAGGGTAATGTAACAGAACCCAGCCTTCATTTATAGCCCTGAGGATGTCTTGAAATAAAGACGAAACGTTGGAAAAAAGGTGATTCCATATATTTACAATGACCAAACTTCGAGAAAAAGAAAAAGTGTTTATTAATATTGTGTGGTCAAGAAAACAGTACCGTATATATATATATATATATATACACAATTAAAAGAAACGGTCCAGCGGACTTTTTTACAATAAAATAAAAAACGAAGGAAACACACAGAAAGACACAGACATAACTCACATCGATATTTCGACAATCGTCGTCATCAGGAGGTGCGAAGAGCGAAGAGTCCCGCAGGAAGACAGGGCGGTACTGAACTCGGAAACCGCAGCCAGTACCCCACCACTTACCACCAAGCGGGGGAAGGGAGGGAAGGAAATGAAGAGCCAAATTAAGACGTAAAAGGAACGAGTAAAAATTATAACTATAAAAAATTATAAAAAAAGTAGATAAATCAAATTAAAATTAATAAAAATAATAAATAAAAAGTAAAATAAAAAATAATAAATAAATAAATAAAAAATAATAAATAAATAAATAAAAAAATAATAAATAAATAAATAAATCATAAATAAATTATCGGTTGAGGTTGAGTCCGGAGGAAGAGCGAGCATCAAGTAAGCATATGTATGCCTCCTCTGAAGCTCTTAGGGTAACTTTATTGTTGGATTCGGGGATCTGTTTCAGGATCTGAACCCTGAAACAGTCATTGAAACTGAGTCCATGCGAGTTCGCATGGATGGCTACAGGATAGTTACTGCGTTGACCGACTGAAGCCCTATGACCATTCATACGAAGGCTCAACTTATTAGAAGTTAAGCCAACGTAAAAGGAGTCACACTGAGTGCAATCCAGTCGGTAAACACAGTTGCTCGAGGTACAGAGGAATTGACCTGAACCGGGTAGGAACTATGGTGGAGAGGGGAATCGAAGGAAGGATTAGGATTAACAATCAGGCAAGTTTGACAGCCACGGCGTCCACATTGTTTCATTCCAGGAACAGGATTGGAAGGCTGAGGGAAATATGAGAGAAAATGCTTTTTAGATTGGCAGGTTTACGGTAGGAAATAGAAGGGGGGTGATTAAAGATGGAAGAAGTAGAAGTAGAAGTAGACAGAATCGGAAAAGACTCCTTAATAACAGCACTCCTTAATAACATATATATATACGCGTATATGGTCATAAAATTTTCACAAAAAACACACTATTTTCATAGCAATATTAACTCTAATGATTTAGTCTTACAAACAATAAACTACTTGAACAGATTATTTTTGAGTAAAACGATATTCCTTTAGTTATTAGGAACTGAGTATTTCAATAGAAAAGGAAGTTATATGTACTGATATAAGTGTATCTTATTCAATGTCACATTATTTTTATGTAATACTGAAACTTACATTAAAATTAGATTATAAATTTAGAGTGGCCTACACTGTACTATAAAAAGATTTCACATAAACACGTGAAATAACAATTAATGATCAAACCACAAAGGGAAAATGGGAAAACAAGACTAAGATATTTTAACCGAAACAAGCGGTCTTCGTCAGTCAAAAACCGTCAGAGTCAGTGTTTCAGTTGGGTTTTTGACCCTGACTCTGACTGCTTGTTGCAGTTGAAAGATCTTAGTCTTGTTTTCCCATTTTCTTATTGTGGTTTGATCATTGACTGTACTATAAGTAAACGATTTCAAATATTTTGTGGTAAATAATTTCCAGAGCAGCAGTGTTCTCAAACTATAGATAAAATTTACGCTATCAGAACAATTATTGTGTAAAATATCAATTTGATCAATATTGTGTACCAAATTACTGATCTCCGTCCCTATTTTAACTAAATTGGCGCAATAGTTTTTTCTCGACATTTCAAAAAATAAATTCTCTCTCCTTTCTGTTTTATATCTACAGTTCGAGACAACTGCTCTGTTTCACAATAACTCTCATTCAGTCTAATATTTTCCATCTGTTCTTTCTTGTGAGTATTTTCTTTTTCTTCATATCATGAAGAAGTTTGTTCTCAGTTACATCATGCACTCTTATTTAATTATTTTGCCGTTTCACGGCTTTCAGCATTGTGTCTTAACCTATACATGTCAATCCCTCTAAAATCATTTTCATTTCTATTATAATCTAAATCAACCTTCAATTTCCTAATTCCATTTTTTCTTGAGTTAAAAATTTTTTAAATCAATATCATCAGAAATTTTGTAACTGAATAGGCTATTTTTTTTATGTAAGAATTTTTTCTTCTTACATGTCATATTGAGTCATTAAATAAATCAGTTCAAATTTTTAAATTTATTTTAGTTAAAAAATTTAAATTTATTCTATTTAAATTTATTTTTAGTTTAAATTTTAAACCTAAAATCGAAAAACATTAAAACTTAAAAGTATCTTTACGTCTATATCATATTGTGATTATTACTAAAAATATGATTCAATTTTTATATATTATAAACTCATAAAACAAATTATTGAGTTTTTAAGTTCTCTAAGATATTTGTTTAAATTAGTATTCTCTATGTCCTTATTTTGATATGTAATGTTTAATGTAACATATAGTACTTCTACAAGGACGTATACAATTAATTTATTTTAAAGATTAGTAGTTTAAGAGATTATTTATTAATTTATCTATTTATCGCGGTTGCTTGTATTGTTAGTCTAAGTTTTTGATATATATTTTGTAATATAAAAATTTTAGGCAAACATCAGTGATAAGGATTTCATATTTTGACATTAATGTTTCAGCAGGAAAAAAGTTAACAGCAAACAGGGGCACAGTTCTGTTGATATTTTTTTGCACAAAAGAAAACAAAAATAAACATAAAGGTGTAACGAGGGAAACATATTCTTCAATTATAATTTAATCACCAGTCAAATCATTTGAATTTTGTTCTAAATTATATACTATAATTTATATAGTATATTTATATACTATAATCAAACTTGGAATAACTACAAGGTTAAATAATTACATAGGGAACACATGAAACAATCTTGTTGAAACAGTATAGAGCTGGTGTAAACTATAAGTGGTGTTTGAGTGTAAACTAATGTAGCAAACAAAGTGCCTTGTATTGAGTCAATAATCCTGTGGATACAGGTTCTAATATCCATCTAACGACAAGGATACAAACATCAGAAGGCAAAAAGAGCATCTCTCTAAGAAAAAAGTCAATGCAGAAGCCAGAGTGCTTTTTAATAATACTTACTGCTAGTTTATACCTATAAATAATATTATAAATATATATATATATATATAAATTCTGGTTAACTAAAGAACCATGAAATGGATTATAACATAACACAAGAATAACTAGTAAAAGTATACTGTCTACAGTAGACAAAAAAACAGAGGGAAATTAGGAAGTTTATAGTGAAGGCAAAAGCAGTAAATCATAAAATGATTGTAAATCATGAACTGATAATAAAGCAATAAATAATTAACTGAAAATCCAAACAGAGAATCTCTTGTTAAGTCTACGCAATAGCTGACTGAAATAGAATCAAAACAAAAAATGAATTTGATAAAACTCAATAATTGTAGGGTAAAAAGTTAATGAAATGGTCACCACATATAAAAATTTATTGGTATAAACAACGCGTTTCGAACACGTAGTGTTCTTCCTCAGGCATGACTTAAAAAATACAATGGCACCAGAGAGTTATCTATAGTATACAGTAAATATAGAACAAAATAAAAAATTAAAATATAAAAAAATAAAATAAGGAAGAGAATTCGAACCTAAGGGTGAGTGTCGGTGGTACAACTCACTGGAAATAGGACAAAATAAAAAAAAATAAAATAAGGAAGAGAATTCGAACCTAAGGGTGAGTGTCGGTGGTACAACTGACTGGAAATTGGTATGGGGTACATCTGTTTCATATTAGAAGGCAGGTACATTTATTTGCTATGTTTTTTTCCTAAAGATTAGGCTGAGCCTTTACATTTGCTATAGGACTACGTGTAGAAAAATATTGAAAATATAACACAGTCCTACACTTAGTCCTAGAGCAAATGTAAAGGCTTAACCTAACCTTTAGGAAAAAAAAATAACAATGAAATGTACCTGACTTCTAATATGAAACAGATGTACCTCATACCCCTCCAATGTCCATCCTATTCCCAGTCAGTTGTTCCACTGACACTCACCCTTAGGTTCGAATTCTCTTCCTTATTCTATTTTTTTTTTATTTTGTATAATATTTACTGTATACTATAGATAACTCTCTGGCATCATTGTATTTTTTAGTTAATGCCTGAAGAACATTACGTGTTCGAAACGGGTTGTTTATACCATTAAATTTTTATATGTGGAGATCATTTCATTAACTTTTTACCTTACAATGAGTAAATACCACATAATAAGTGATTGCACTACGTTAAAACTTAATAAGTTTGCTATTTGGTTTAATTATAATAAAGTAGAGTATACAGTTCAATATAGTTGTTTTTTCATTCAATTTAACAGATTCTGCTGATAGTTTAGTACTAGCTGTTTTTTAAGTTAATAAATATTTAAGTCATAATCCATGTAAGAGCTATCATTGAAAAGTTGCAAAATAAAAGGAAAAGGGTGAACCATCTAAATAAAGAGTTGATAGAACTCCCACTCTATCTTACAAGAAGAGAAAGTTGGAAAGTTTTAAGAAAACAATGGGGATGTTTCGACCAAGCCTTGATACTGACAGAGATAGATAAGTGTCTACTCCTTATCCAACCACCCAACTAAATTAACCGACAACACTATTAGCTCCTTCTCATTAGCTCTTCAAATTAGCGATTAGCACACACACAGTCCAATTTTTGAATAGAATCAACTTAGTAAAAAAAACGCTTTAGTCCCTCTTCTCATATATTTTCGTTATAATACCGTCATAAACTTAAGTATTTTATCATACTATAATAATAAAAATTAAAATAAATTCATAATTAACTTTTCTTTGCAATTGTTAGTTCGTTGTTACTACAATGTTACAAATTCATTACAAAGAATATTACAAACATTGTCAGCAGAAAAGAACTAGACACTAATAACTCTTTTCGTGTATTTTATGTATTTCATGTAGGTTTGTTTCTATTTTCTTTTGATCTTTTTTCTGATTCTTCATTTCTCTTCTTTTTATCCTTGATCTCCTTTTACCTTTTCTTATAGTTCATTTCAATCAGTTGATTTCAGACTTCTTCTGATTACAGATTCTTTTATTTCTTGAATTATTGTAAAGATGATTTCATGCTTTCTCATATGCATGAGTATCTAGTCATCAAGTCTAGTGGGCAGTATTTCTAATTACGAGTATGTCTGGATATTATATATTTCGGTTAAAAGATTTAAGTCATTTTTGTGACTTCTTACTGTGTTCTTACCCTTTCACACAAACGGGTGGTTATGGCTAGGTAATTTGAATATAGTACCAATACATTATTTCTAGCACATGACAAGGTTCAGATCCCAACATTAGTTATTAGCTATGTTCACTCCCTTTTTTTTATAATTATATTTATATATATAATATAGTTCACACAGGAAAGAGAAAAACAAATAAAGACACACACAAAAGACTCACAACGATATTTCGACAGTCGTCGTCATCGGGCAGAAGTAGTCCCTTTGAGTAGCTGAAGCTAACTCATATATATATATATATATTAATTTTTTTTTCTGTACTATAATTGATTAATGTAAATGATGAAAATTTGATAATAACTTTTTGTCAATTTTTGTCTTCTCTGTAAACTAATCTCTAATAGAATAATTAGTTTTTCTCTTTCAAAAGTGTTATCCTTTTTTATAAAGAGTAAAAAAGTGTATAAACTTTTAAACATTAAAACTGTTATAACTTACATTTAGGCAATGATAATTTAATTTGAACCTGAAGAACTGACCGAGCCCTATATAAATAAACTATAATGTCAAAAAAAACTATAAACTATAAAAAAACATTTTTTTTTTACTTTACGGTCCATTCTTTAATCAACATTTATAAAACAGGTTGTGTGTGTGTGTGTGTGTGTGTGTGTGTGTGTGTGCGTATAAATTAAATAATAATTATATATATAAATATATATTATAAATATATATATATTAGAAGATTTTCACATAAACACGTGAAATAAGAATCAATGATCAAACCACAATAAGAAAATGGGAAAACAAGACTAAGATCTTTTTTAACTGTAACAAACGGTCTTCGCCAGAGTCAAAAACCCAACTGAGTTGGGTCAGTTGGGTTTTTGACTCTGACGAAGACCGTTTGTTACGGTTGAAAGATCTTAGTCTTGTTTTCCCATTTTCTTATTGTGGTTTGATCATTGATATATTAAATATATATAATAAATATAAAACAATTAAAGGAAACGGTCCAGCAGACTTTTTTAAAATAAAATAAATTCAAAACGAAGGAAACACACAGACATAACTCTCATCGATATTTCGACCATCGTCGTCATCAGGAGGTGCGAAGAGCGAAGAGTCTCTCCTCCTCTTCGCGCTTCGCACCTCCTGATGACGACGATGGTCGAAATATCGATGTGAGTTATGTCTGTGTCTTTCTGTGTGTTTCCTTCGTTTTGAATTCATTTTATTTTTTTTTTATATATATATATCCTATGTAATGTAATAGAAAAAGTAGTAGTAGTAGAAATACTTTTTATTCTAGAAATTATTTGAATAATCCTTGAACCATTCTTGCAATATTTCATAAATTAAACGATATTATAAAGTATGCCTATATATAGTTTATAGCTAATTAGATAAAATATAAATATTATTAGAAATTATTGTTGTTCTTGTAAAATTACAAGAGTGAATCATACTCTTAACCAAATAAGATATTACTTATAAAATAATCCTTTCAAAATTATTTCTACTATTATAAAATATTAATATTGTTATTTATATTATTAAAATCATAAATACAGGTAGCATAATAAAATTAAATATTCTTTTTATTTAGGAAGTATGTACATACATTAACTGATCTCGTATATCAAAATAAAATAAAATGATACAAATATATGAAATAAAAAAAAATGCCTATACTAAGAGAAATATCGGTAGAAGGAAAAGAAATTGGAATGGACAGACAAGATATTGATCAGGCCATTACGAGGTATGATGGCAAAGATATCTGATATAAAACAAAAACCCATCAACGACCCTGAGACAATTCTCTTGCGAAACAACATTTCTCATCGAATTCCATTTTCAAGTAACTAAATGTTCAATATTTAATTAAAAAAAAAACAACAAAGTTATTTTCAATTTCTTATTTACGTTGTTTTGTTAACTTTTTTTGCACTGCTTTTATTGGTTTATTTTTTTTTTAAATTAAACTGTAATAATTTTCTGTAATGTTTTTTTTTTTTTTAGTAAGTTACTATTACTGATAACTTTTTGATTTACAGTATACACTCATTGACTCGAGTAATAATATAACATTGATATATGTAAATTAATTTCTATTAAATTAATATTCTAACTATGTTGACCATATTGATGGATTGTATTATTCGAAAAATTGATAGAATGGAAAAAGTAAATAACATTTTGATTAAATAAAGTAATAAAATCAATAAGCATTAAATATGTGCTAAGGCAATTATACAGGAAATTCGTAAACTAAATCGACTCTCAAACTGTTTTAAGTAACATATTATTTTCAATAGTAGGGCAACAGGATTACAATGGTAATTTCATGATAGAATAATTAACGAAGAAGTCCTGACCGAAGAGAAGTCTTATGAAAACAACTACTAAACTAACACTAAGTATCTCACGCAAGTTGTGTTGTCTTTTATTTTATGATTTATTATTTTATTTTCTTTTTACTTTTACCTATTGATTTGTCAAGATATTTTCTTGTTATATACCAGTATGCCACAACAACTAACCAACGACCAAGAAGAGTTTCATGCACGACAGTGCACGTATTAGTTAGTAGCTCCGGACCAGAGTCCCACTACTGCTAAATTATTATTCTGCTTTTTTTTTTTTTTTTTTTTTTTAAGTAGGCATTGCCAATACTGGGGACTTTAGTCTGTCCCCAAACGGCAAAGGAGCCGAATTCGTGGTCGTATGGTATTACAGTTTTGCTTTATTTGAGGTACTATATTATTTATAAGTCATTATAAGTTATTTAGTTCACGAAGGGAGCTATTAATTGGGAAGGGTTGTTTGTTGGATTCAGGTCCCCAACAAGGAGATTTGGATGTGTGGGCAGTTTTTTTGTCTTCATTGTTAGCAAGTCGAATAATTAGCAATCAATTCATTTCTAACTCAAATCATGTTGAATATCGACATTTCTAGCATACCATGGAGCCCTAGCTATAAGGTGGGCACATTTATTCTGTACAACTTTGATGCAGTTCTTGTTTGTGGACGCCGCTCCAAACCAGACTGAGCATCCATATGTCATAGTTGAACGAATGACCGCCTTATAGACAATATCCTTCACTGTCTGTGGAGTATTACTTGATTTGAGGATGGAATAAAGATTGTACATTAGGAACATACCCAGCTTAGATTTGCTCCGGAGATGTTGCCTGAATGTCAATCTGAAGTCTAATATGAGACCCAGATATTTTACCTGTGTTTCATATGGTATGGCTCAATCTCCAATGTAGACAGGAGGTGGAAGAGGAGGTGTACCTTTACAGCAACGGAAGTGGGCACTCTTTGCCGTGTTTAGAGTTAATTTCCAGGTTGTGAACCAATGCAGGGCACAATAACAGATCACATAAGGACAAACGTTCGCTCTCATTTCATAAAATAAAAAATACGTTTAATAAAGTCAAATATGCACGTTTGGTTGAAAAGTATTTTAATATATCTCTTCTCCAAAACTTCCTAATATTCCAAGTGTTAATATTCAATGTGGTCGTTGTGGCTGTCTTATTTGCTCTATCATTAATATCAATCCTCAGTAAAATGGCTACCCTATTTCTTATACCACTGGTAAATGCGTTTACCGCTTCGAAGGAACCAATTGTGATGCTTTTTATATGGGTTTAGTTTCCTTTAGGCCAATCTTGGGTATGAATAATCACCCAGTTTTATCAGTGGGTAAATGCAGTGACCTTCTCGTTGCCATTTATGCCAGTCTTCACGTACTCAGTTTCAATGACTTATGTGCACTTGTTTCCGTATACTTCCGTATACTTGTTTCCGTATGATTCTTAGGGAGATTAATGAAAATAATACTTATATCATTACGAGAGCTTCAGAGAAAAACTTATTTATCTCCTGGTGATAAATCTGCCCACAGGATTAAACCCAATTGTTAATTGTTCTTTTTGTTTATTTTAGTTTTATATTTAATCTTTTGCTTACTTACTTATTTTTATTTCTAGTTTGTTTTTATTTCAAATTTTTAATAGTTTCTTAATTAATGTTTTTTATTTAATTATTATTTTTGTTATTATATAATATCCATATTATATAATATCCATCTTTTTCCCTCTCTCTGTAAGTTGGATACACTGATTGAGTGCCTTTTCTAGTAGTCTCCACTTAAGTCGTCACTTGTCTTACCAATGTGGAGAGATTCACATCAATCATCTTGATGACGAGAAAAAAGAAATATTGTACTTTCTGCCTGTCATGTCGTTTATGTATGTTCTTTTTGTGAATCTGGTTTATTAGTTCATAAAATCATTTAATTCAAGAAGCATATATATATATCAATGATCAAACCACAATAAGAAATGGGAAAACAAGACTAAGATCTTTCAACCGTAACAAGCGGTCTTCGTCAGAGTCAAAAACCCAACTGAACACTAGATGCAGAAAACATCTGGTGAGGAGTTGAGAAGAGTGGGAGGGAAGAGTGGTGTCTTCTCAACTCCTCACCAGATGTTTTCTGCATCTAGTGTTCAGTTGGGTTTTTGACTCTGACGAAGACCACTTGTTACGGTTGAAAGATCTTAGTCTTGTTTTCCCATTTCTTATTGTGGTTTGATCATTGATTGTTATTTCACGTGTTTATGTGAGATCTTTATATATATATATATATAACACTTAAAATAAACAGTGACAAATAGAGACTCAAACATAACAAAGACTCACTTTTCAATATTTCGACCGTAATGGTGGTCGTCCTCAGGAGAAGAAGTGAATTGACGGAGGGACACAGTCATCAAGAAGAAACCAATAAGACTCACCTCTCATTCAGAGCTAATCATTAGCTCTCATTGAGAGCTAATAACATACGTAACCAGAAGAAAGGTTACGTATATTATTCATAAATTTTATTTTATCTCTATCAATGTAGAGCTGAGAGGAGTATTCAGATACTGAAGAAACCCAGGTAATTCCTTCCCTTTGTTTTTTTTTCTTGTAGGTATATTAATTTGTTAATTGATGCGTTATCCTGGTGGACTGTTTAGTTTTATTTGTATTAGTGCTGCTCTTTAACTATGTGTTTGTTTTTACCAACATTGAACCTATTTCCAACTTATAATAATTCATAATCTAATTCAAATTCTTTATTACTGATGCCATAGTTCGGAAATTGTTGACTTTCGTCCCTCTGTCAATTCACTTCTTCCCCTGAGGACGACCACCATTATGGTCGAAATATTGAAAAGTGAGTCTTTGTTTTGTTTCAGTCTATGTGTCACTGTTTATTTTAAGTGTTATCTGCCCTGCCGGACCGTTTTTCGTTTATCATGGTATATATATATATATATATAAAGTTCAAAATTCAAGAAAGTAACACAGAGTAAAGAAACTCATTTACAAACTCAAACTTTGGGCAAACTTCTTCTTCAGAAGAAGAAAAGAGAAAGAGATACGAAGCACGTTGTAGACGCAACGACAAGTAATCCATGTATATACATACATACATACAATGATCAAATTACAATAAGAAATGGAAAACAAGACTAAGATCTTTCAACCGTGAAAAGCGATCTTCGTCAGAGTCAAAAACCAAACTGAAACACTAGATGCAGAAAACATCTGGTGAAGAGTTGAGAAGAGTGGGAGAGTGAAAGCGCAGGAAAGGACTAATGTCTAGAAAGGGATGTTTGGGAAAACAAAGGAATACAACAAAGGAGTATTGTACTCCTTTGTTTCCCCAAACATCCCTTTATGGACATTAGTCCTTTCCTGCGCTTTCACCCATTTTAAAGCACCTCTCTTCCCTCCCACTCTTCTCAACTCCTCACCAGATGTTTTCTGCATCTAGTGTTTCAGTTAGATTTTTCACTCTGACGATGACCCCTTTTACGGTTGAAAGATCTTAGTCTTGTTTTCCCATTTCTTATTGTGGTTTGATCAATGATTGTTATTTCACGTATTTATGTACAATCTTTTTATATATATAAATATATATATATAAATTATATGATAAATCGTTATATAACTTAGTAAAAAACAGATGTATATTAATGTTTCTGTGTGGGTTCAAAATATACATTTTTTTTAATTAACGAATTGAGACCAAGAGATTTCAAATTTATTATTTTTCACAATATAATAGAAATAAAGTTTAATAATATAAAAATAAAACCATGTTTATATAATTGTAATTACTTAACTGAAGATTAAAAAGAATACTAAAGTTTAATTCTGAAAGAGAATTTAAATAATTTTTTGATCTAATACAGTAATGATGATATTTATATCAAAATTTGAGAAGTAGAAATTAATAAATAAATTACTGCAATACATTCGTTTTCATAATCCCTTGGGGATTTAAAAATAGATATAAACCTATTTAAGTAGTATGATTCAGTTAATATCTTCAAACCACGACAGGGAATTAATGAAAATACCAGTTCTAATTTATACACTGACCATTGACGTCAGACTATTGAAGCTTCCTTAATACTGATTTAAGTCGAAGTGAACACTGAACGAAGGATTAAATTATATTCCACCCTGTCTTAGGTCATCGATAAAATGAATATTGCTTAATATAAACAGTTCATTATTTTCAGTAGATACTTTATGTTATAGTGTACTGAACTAAGTAACATTGACTTGTTTTTATAATTATTTCTATTTTCAGAGCCCACATATCTCGACAATGCCTACGAATATTATGGAGTCTGCAATATGAAGTATGAAGAGAGAAGTAAAAAAAATATTGTGTGATTATCAGTAATGATGATTTACAACAGTTTCAAATGAAATTATTTGAAACAGAAAAAACGCGAATTAAAACAATTTAATTATTTGAATCAAAACAATTAGTTAATAATTAAAACTAATTGTTTAATTCTTTAACCAGAGAGCAACAGACGTTACAAACGCCTTATAAGACTATTAGACAGAAAATCAAAACTCACACTAACAGACAGACTCCACATATACAACACAATCTTGAAGCCTTCTTGGGCTTATGCTATAGAACTTTGGGGTTCTGCCAAACCTTCAAATATTCGTCCTATACAAGCCATCCAATCAAAAATACTCAGAAAACTCTCACATCTCCCATTTTACGTCCCAAATATAATCATTCACCGAGATCTTAAAGTCCCCTTTGTTCTCGACTATGCAAAAGACCACTACAAAAAATTCCACAGTAAACTCTCAACTCATCCAAACCCACTTGCTCAAAATCTTTCCCAACTAGTAATCCCCACAAACCCCCAAAGACGACTAAAACGACAATGGCCACGTGACTTTCTATCGTCACGTCAAAAAAGTAAAATTTATAGAAAATACACAATGACTTACTCGGATATCTTGGCATCTAGGACTAATAATCATTGGGAACTTAAGTTGAAACGATTGGAAGGAATGTGAAAACAGAAGTCTTCTTCTGAGAAATATTTTATCAGTATTGTAACTTTATGGATTTGGGGAGACGAGTAAAAATGACAACTTAATATTTAAAAAAAATAAAATAAATACAGACAGTAAAAAGAGTAAGTGTTAGTGAGAGTGAATAATTGTTCATTGGTGTCTTTTTGATTTCTATAAATATTTTGCTATGATACTAAGTGTTTTTTTCTGATTTCTATAAATATGTTGATATGATATTAACAATACTAAGTATTTTTTCTAATTTCTATAAATATGTTGTTATGATATTAACAATACTAAGTGTTTTTTTCTGATTTCTAAAAATATGTTGCTATGATATTAACAATACTAAGTGTTTTTTCTAATTTCTATAAATATCTTGCTATGATATTAACAATACTAAGTGTTTTTTCTGATTTCTATAAATATGTTGATGTGATATTAACAATACTAAGTGTTTTTTTCTGATTTCTATAAATATGTTGCTATGATATTAACAATACTAAGTGTTTTTTTTATCTGCTCTAAATAATCGCCATAATAATATCCACAATAAATATTATATACAGTTGTACTTATAGTGAATTGATAATTGCAACGTAAAATGTGTTTTGTAAAATGTAATTTGCAGTTTTTTTTATTTGTATGGTAGCAAAGTACTATAGTAAACTTATGACTGTTTTAAAACTAAAATACACCAGTAGAAAGGTATTTTATTTATAATGTGGCTGTCCCTTTAAAGATTTAACTATGTGTGTGGTAGGTGCTAATTAGAAGAGCGAATGAGGAGGAGCTCAAACTGGCGGTCCGTTAAGTTTAGTTGGGTGATTGGATAAGGGGTAGGCACTTATCTGTCTCTGTCAGTATCAAGGCTCAGTAGAAAAATCTCCATGGTTTTCTACAAACTTTTAAAATGGCTCTTCTAATAAGATAGAGTAGGAGTTCTATCAACGCTTTATTTAGATGGGTCTCCTTTTTTACTTTGACTTTACAAACTTTTCTGTTATAGTTTTTACAGGAACTATGACCAAAATATTTATTAAATGAAAACAACCAAAATAATAATGTCATTATCACAACAACAAAAAAATCAGAAAACTAGCAGTAAATTTCATTGTTTACTTTGCTATAAGTAAAATATAGTGATGTTAAAAAAATTCGATCTCGAGAATTCACCGGATTTACATGTTCGGAGGTTTCCAAAGTCGTTTTATGACTTTTTCAATGATGTTGTCTGTGAGTGTGCGCGGTTTACGCATATATGTGCGAATGTGCGTGTCCGCGTGTTCGCGCGAGTGTTGCGTATGCGTGTTTGTGTACCCCTCTTTGCGTGTGTATGCGTACGTGGGTGGGTGGGTGTGTATCCAAAAGATTGTGTCACGCTGCAGTCTTCAATCTTCGATGGATCAAATTCATATTTTTCAAAAGAATAAGCCTCCTGGTACATATGAACCCTATTGTTTTGAAGCAATTATGAATAATGATAAAGTCACTTTTTTTTACCAATATGTCTTTACAAACTTTTTTTTTCATCTAAACGACTAAGTCTAGAGTATTGAAATTTTGGCATTATATTTCAAATCAGAAATGCAATAACGAAAAAAATCCTCAGAGAACAAGAGGACATTGCGTGACGGATGAGTTAAGATATTTGGTTTTAACATTACATTAACCAATGGGGCGTAATAGTAAACTATATTTTGAGAAAATAAAGTTTGATTTTTAAATTTATTATAAAATAACCCTTTTGATGATAAAGGGTTCATTAATGAACTATAAAATTTTACCAAAAATGTTGGTCAATAAATTACAAATTCCTACAAAAATTTGTAAAATTGCAATTACCGGAAAGAGAAATAATGTTATAAAAGCTCTATATGCATCTATGACTGATAAATCACCTACAATAAAAGTCGATTTGTTTACATTTATTAATATTTTTTACATTGAAAATTTTTAAAAATGGAAAATTAAAAATTGAAATTTTGAGAAGTCTTTTTCAGAGAAACATTTTAACTGAATTTGTTGAAATATAATTGATGTTGAGAGGTTTAGTGAAAGTATTGGAAAGGATTTAATGATTTAATATGAGATGTAAGAAGAACGAAATTCTTATAAGTAAAACATGAACACCAAACAAACATAATTTGAATATTTTCCTTGGTATAATGGATTTGTCTAACAAAATCCTCTAGTCAGTATATACATTCCAGTCTTGAATAGAAACAATGATCAGATGAACATTTTCTTGTATTTATGAATCATATTATCTTTAGGGAGTATTGAAGTTTGAAGAATGGACTCCTTCATTCGATATTAGAAAGCGAATACTGATTTGAATCTAATTCTTCAGTGATTTGATAGCATTGACATTTTTTTTCTTTCTTGATTCTGATATCACACAAAATAGAAATATTTTGAAGTCATAAAAGGAAAACTTTGATCTAGACGGAGATCAGATAAAGAAAATTAAATGTATTAGATCCACTGGTCATGTAATGTTGCAGATGGGTTTGTATGAAATACCCTGGCTATGGGAACAAAAGACATACCCTCCTGTAAACACGTTTTTTTCGTAATTCACGAATGGCGTGAATGAAGGTGTAAGAGTGAGGAGAAGAAGAAAGAGAGGGCATGACATGAATTTAAGAAGAAGAGGGTGTATGACAGAAATGAAGTGGATATGGGAGTAAGTATAGATGGTTTATATCAAACATTTAACTAGAAAATTAAAACACATTGTTTGTAAAAAAAAAGTGTCACTATCTGCAATTATCTAGTATTTATTTCAGTAACCAAATAATTATTTTACATTTTCTTTATATGAATTTGAAGAAGCGTTGGGCAGGAAACGGCAATGAGTGAAACACATAATTTAATAACCTATACACTAAATAAGTAAACATCAGACGCCTTTTGTAGAATGTTACCAATCATAACTAAAAAGAAGAATCTCTCATTTGTGGGTAGTTAAAAAGTAGCATAAAATATCTGGAGGAGATAATCCAGCTCAATACAACTGCTTGGTAAAATGATATAAAACAACAACACTTAAACGATTAGCAAATTTCATTATGTTTTGTTAAATACATTGTAATCAATTTTATTTAAGAATTAGAAAGAAATGAATTTTAGAATAGCTGTATAAATTCTAACTATTAAAATACAAATTTACATTTACTTTGTTGATATTGATGGATCAAAGTGAAGTAAAGTAACTCCCATTTAACTTTTAATTCAGATATCGTGTGTAAAATATTATATGTAATGCATGTGCACGTATATATAAAAAAAATAATGAAAAATAATATCATAGGACATGATTTATGAACAACAAGACATACCTTGGTATGATGAGACGTAATTTTGATGTGTTCTGTCTGGCAAAGCACGAAGAAGACTGACGTGTCGAGACATGTATCCAACTATAGGGTTCAAAGTTCGCTTACCATTCATTCAACTGGGAAAACAACCCCCCACTATACCTTAACAATTGCGTCTTAATTTATTATCGGAGTAAATAAAATGTCTCATAGTATTTCAAGCAGAAATTGCATAAATCAACTTCTGCTCTTTTATTCAAAAACAAATTATATTTATGAGCTTTTATTTCTTGCACTGATGCAATTCAGTGAACTAAACTATGAAATCAAGTTATTAAAGTAAGAAGTTTAGTGCAGGTATTTTACTTCTTTATATTCTAAGTTTCTATACATTGATAGCACCAGTGAATTAAAATAAATTTCATATTCTTACATCCATAACAAATTAAAACTAATAATTATAATTTAATTTCAAAATATAAAAACTTTTTTCATTTAGCCTCCCGAAACTATTTAATTTATTTTATCTATTTACAATCTGTTTATAATTTAAAATTTTAACTTTGCTATGGTTAAAATATAGTAGTCAAGATGAATTTGATTTGAATGAATTTGACTTAGTATAGTTTTACAAAAGAAAAAAAAAGGTTTAAACATTTTTTTTCTTACTTTTGTAAACTGTCAACATAATCATTTGTCATATATAAACATTAACCAAATAACAATACAAAAATGGACTATTATAGCTTGTGGAATGTTACAAGTAGAAGTATTTACACTACTGTGTAAATACTTCTATACAGAAGTGTTGAATGACCTTCCCTAAGTGGATTTTACCAGTTTTTCTGACGTCCGAGTGTGTGAAGACGAAAATGTATTTAAGAAGTGTAACCACGTTAAGGATCAAATCAGACATGCAACTGATAAATTTGGTAAATGTAAATAGTTATGGTTACGAACAGCCAGTATAACTTTTGGGCAAAACTAAATAATGATAGCGATACTCTATTGTAGAATATGTGAAAACAGTTTTCACTCTTTTTGCTATTACAAAACGAAAACTTTAGTGCATATTATCACATAAGCAATACCAATAAAAGTTCATATTTTTAGTGATGTATAATTTGCTTTGGTCTACACTACACCTTATTTTAGGAGAACCTAATTTCATGAGAAATATCTAGTCAATAAAACTCCTTGTTTTATTAATTGACTATGAGTATTGTACTACTTATTATAGTATTACTTATTTGACTATAAGTAAAGTATGATAACAATAAAAAATTGACCTCATGATTTTAACAGATTCATTCTGACAATTTGTAGGTATCTCAGAAGTCAGAGCATTGGACTGATAATCAAAAAATTATACACAGAAGTATTTCTTTTGAGAACATAGTCTAACATTTCTATCGATATTACAAAGACGGAAATGCTCATTATGGTATATTTCATGACTTAAAAAAAAATGTTCTTTAACTTTTAACGACTAATAATAGAAAAAGAATCTTTATCAAAAATATCAATCAAAAATTAGTAATTTAAAAAAAATTGCAATAACTTTGAGTAACCCCAAAGAGCAATTAAGCTATAAAATCTGAAAACTCAATTTGGAATTATAAATTTTTTTTTATTTTTTTTTTTTCATGAACTGATGCAAGTTCAGTTATACCTGATGTACCTGTTTGATTTGTGTACATTGATTTAATGTTTTTTTAACAAAATCTTGTCAAAGGTAATTCAATTTTAAGGTTTTATGAAAAATATTTGAAGATACTTCAAAGAGTTAATATATAAGGACAATAAAATACATTAAATTAGAAAAATAACTGCTAGAGCTGCTCTAATGTACATAAAGCGATAGCAGAGATGGTTTTTTGGCTTTTCTAATAATTTATAAAACTAGAGTGGCACTACACTAAACTTCACCGTAGGCAAATATAATACCGAAGTCGTTGAGAACCAATTGAGTTTTTGTTTTATTTTAATAAAACTATTCTTATTTAGTTAACAACTTTTAAATCATTGATCAGAGCAGACAAGTTCATATTATTCGGATCAAAACTGAGGGTCCAAGATTTGTCTAAGTGTGCAGTTATACCATTACTGACCCATAGAGCTTTTTTATTTGAATCACCAAAAAATCATATTTTGTTGATTCAACGGACTTGACATTTTTCACTATGTATCGATTTACCATGAATACTCAGGAGCTTAAATATTGGAGCTGTAATATTACAGTAATAACGACTAGTATTATGGTATATCTCTACTGACATGATAAGTTTTCAGTAAAAAAGAAACTTTAAAAGTTACAACAGCCATATCAAAAGAGCAAATCAGCAAAATCAATTACAACAATTTTGTTAACCAAATAGAACACTCTTTAATTATTGAATATATCACTATAGACTGTCACATGGATGCAAAGAGGAAAAAAAATTCCTGTTGTTTTAAAATTCTGAATATATTTTTCGTTTATTCCACTTGTAACCTCAAAGATAATACAAAAAATTCAAAACTATAGACTTAGCAGTTTAGGAGAAAAAAATGTTTTCTAAAAACCGGTTTTTGGAAAAAAAAGTGACTTTTCCGTCATGCATAATTCTTCCCAAACGATAAGGCTCATCTACACTATGGGGCCCATTTTTTTGTAAAATATCATCTTGATCCATCAAAGATTCTGGACCGTAGCGTGGTAACAAGCAATGCTGACACATTCACCCACCCACCCAACCACACAGACATAGACATCATCGAAAAAACTTCATAAAACGATTGTTGGGACCTCAAAACATATAATTCCGTCAAAATATCGAGATCGAATTTTTTCGCGATCACTATATTTTACTTATAGTAAAGTAAAAAAGTTAGATATAGGCCATCCCTATTCATTATTTTAGCTGATTTTCTACACAGTTGATGATTTGTGTTTGTTATGATATATATTCAAGATGGATTATATTTTGATATTCAAAATGTTCATTCCTATCTAATTGTCACAAGCAGCATTAATTATCAGTAGATAAATACAAATCTTTTTCAGTCAATCATGCTATCTATATTTCTTGACTCTAATGTTTTATATGTTTCAAAAATTCTCAGTCCTAAGAAGCTTTCCTTCATATTGTAATTACAAAAATATGTAACTTGTCAACATTATGTATGCTAATTTTGCAGAAGTTACTAGTAATAAATACTAACACAATGGGATTTCCATGATCCATCAGTTTTGTAAATGATAACTTTACAAACTTTACATAACTTTATCTCGTAAATTATAACTTTGTTCACGGCAATGTTGATTCTCAACATAAGAGAAGTACACAACTTTGAAGCAGGTATTATAAAAAAATGCATTTTATGTACCACTACGAATATTTGTAAAAAAATCTATTAACTTTGATTTAAAAATAAAACTGATCATTCAAATTACTACCAAATATTGTTACAGACTTATGAACTCAGTAGATATTTGCTGTTATGTGATCCCATCTGAATTAAATTACTTATTGATAATAATTATCATTACCTGAGATATGAGCCTCATATATAGGAGCATCGTTATATAAATAAAAAAAAGTCTGTAATGTGTGACTGAAGTATATCACCATCACTCTATGTGTAAAACAATACCATATTAGGAAACAAAAAAACTATACAATCAGAACCTTCTATGCAAGTAGAAAAGTCGGCCTGAAATATCTATTCTGCATTAAACTTAAAAATATAACCTTTTCAAAATGGTTGATCAAAAATTATTGCAAAAAAAAATTATTATTTTTTTAAAATATTTTGGCTTCAAAGATTAATTTTTTTTATTATCAACTCATTTTGTTTTAAGTTAACTAAATATCGTTTAAATTACTGGCAGCTCTGTGTAAAGACTGCCTGAAATTAATGGGCCAAAGAAGGGAGAATTATGGTCAGAGCAGTAATTATAAAGACTGATAAGAGTGTTGTGGGAGAAATAAATCACACCTCACTGATAATGGGTGCCAATTAAGAAGATATATACTAGGCTGCAATCATTTATTGTATTGATTATATTCAACTATTTTAGAAAATATCAGAGAATCAGTGTAGGGATATATTTTTATCTAGTTATAAACATCAGGATTTTTACATGTTTAACTAGGAATATTGTAACGTTAACTTGATATATCATGGTAAAAAGTAACTTATATGACAGTTTGGTAGCAGAGCGTCAAAGTACAATTTTATAAAAGTTTTGTTTAATAGCACTTGTCAAAACACATTGAAACCTAGGATACCAAAATAATTACAACATTTTTATTTTCACTCAGTCACAGTGTTGTCTCCACAGACTCCCCTCCCAGTGACAACGCTCAAATATTTCCGTGGAAAATGAACCACGCGGCCACTGCGAGTACGTCTGACATGGTCGGATGGAGCCGGTGAAGATGGCAGAGCTGTGTCAGGTGGTCGCTGTGTCTTGGCAGGAGAAACTATTGGGTCGGATACCTGAGGCTTGGTTGGTGGATTTGGTGATGAGGTTTCTAAATAAAAGCTGTAGAGTTTTTCTGGAGTGGAGTCATCAGATGTCCAGTTGTATTAAAATTGGGTTATTAGTTAGTAATTCCGAGGAGTTAAGATGTCTTGGGCTTGGATAACCAGGAGTAGAATTACCGTGGCGTTGAAGTTACAAGATTTCAGTTGAAAATTTTAGTTGATTTGTCCTGGATTTGAGTTACCAGTTTGTTGAGTTGTTCTGAAGTTAAGTTACCAGGTATTTAGTAGTTCTGGAGTTGAGTTACCAGATGTTGAGTTGTCCTGGATTTGAGTTACCAGTTTGTTGAGTTGTTCTGGAGTTGAGTTACCAGGTATTTAGTAGTTCTGGAGTTGAGTTACCAGATGTTGAGTTGTCCTGGATTTGAGTTACCAGTTTGTTGAGTTGTTCTGCAGTTAAGTTACCAGGTATTTAGTAGTTCTGGAGTTGAGTTACCAGATGTTGAGTTGTCCTGGATTTGAGTTACCAGTTTGTTGAGTTGTTCTGGAGTTGAGTTACCAGATTTTAGTATTCTGGAGTTGATTACCAAGTGATTGTCCTGGATTTGAGTTACCAGTTTGTTGAGTTGTTCTGGAGTTTAGTTACCAGATGTTGAGTTGTCCTGGATTTGAGTTACCAGTTTGTTGAGTTGTTCTGGAGTTGAGTTACCAGATGTTGAGTTGTCCTGGATTTGAGTTACCAGTTTGTTGAGTTGTTCTGGAGTTGAGTTACCAGATGTTGATTTGTCACAAATAAGCTCCTTGGCTTTCTTAAGTCGGATGGATTCAAATTTGTGAGATCATACCTTAGACTTCTTGAAAGCATTTAAATCCTCATCCAGTTGTTCAAGATCTGCGATGGGATCAAATGAAATAGTAGACGAACTGTTGAGCATTAGATAATTTTTTTTTTAAAAAAGAATGCTAGAGGTTGAAGAACATTACCGGAAACTTGTTGTAGAGAAGTTCCTACAGCTGTGTATGCTTCAACTATGAATAGGATAGCAAATTTATCACGTCGGGATGACCAATTTGGTAGCAGAGCGTGTACATTTTTATATCAGTTTTTGTTTTAATAGCACTTTTTAAAACACACACTGAAACCTAGGATACCAAAATAATTACAACATTTTTATTTTCACTCAGTCACAGTGTTGTCCCCACAATAGACTGCTGATGTTCAAAGAAATAAATGTGGAGACCTATGTAGCAGAAATAATAAAAAGTTTATCTAATGTGCCATTAAAAATACATGTTGATATCTCAAAACTTGTCGTTAAGCAGAAAAAAAAATATAATACTCGTAAATTATTGCTAAATATTTTTCTAGTCTACTTGTATGAATATTACTGCAGGGATGTGTCCCTTGCAATGAAGTAAAGCTATCTATAAAAAATAAAATATCTTTACATTACTAATTTCTAAACTTTTGAAAGCTGTTTAGCTTAAAAACTCCTAAAGTAGGAGATATCTCCTAAACTTTTTCTTAAAACTCCTTAACTACTAATGAACTAGTTTAGCCACTAATAAGAGAAATAAATAAACATTTCCAAAAAAACTAACTAAATAAAACAAAACTGTAAAATGCTTATAAAAAAAACTGAAACGATAATTCGCAATAAAAAACAACAAAATTACTTAAATAATGAAGGAAAATATACTGAAATAAAAAAAAGTTATTCTAAATAATAGATAATATTCTGTTACACCTAAGTATATTGTATCAACTTTCTAACATACTTTTGTCAATCTTTCATAAACAAAAATAGAGAATATTGAATATAGAAAAAAAATAGAAAATAGAGAATTTGAGACATAATTTGAAGGATTGATCAAGAAACAAAACAAAATTAAAAATAATAAAAGCAATAGTTCCTGCATAACACAACCCATGTTTTTTATAACACTTGTGTAACCTTTTTTCAGAAGGTTACAGAACTGATGAGGGAGTGCTAACGAAAATGATTAATTAATATGAAGTAGAGACGACATGAATAAAAACTAAAAATAAGTGTATTAGAAAAATAAAACTATATCAAAACTTACAAGCAATAGCTTTAAAGTCCAGCTACCCCTCAAACAAACGAATCTAATAAATGGCTTTCATTATTAATCTGGAAACTGAGATTTCGAGCATTTTTGATATCTTGGGCCCTCAATAACGAACTAATCTATTATAACGCTTCGTATTAAACAATGTTGTGAGAGCTTCTACGGACGACATAAAACAAATACATATAGAAAAAAAAAAGCCAGAGAAATAAAGACAGCCGTAACTGGAAACAATGGGTCTTCCAGGCGGAGGGGAGTCAGGAATATTGAAAGGCTTGTGGACTTTTGGGAGTAGGTAGAAAACAGAACATCGGGGGTTTGAGGGCATGAGTGTGTCAATATCATGGGGAGAAAGGCCCTCACACTGAGCACTGTGATGAAGAAGAGAAACTAAGTCTTTGAGGAAAAGAGGAGTAGGGTCAGAAGAAAGCGGTTGATAAAAAGAAGAGTTGGCAATTGTTTGATAGCTTCACGATAGTAGACAGGACGGTCAATGAGAACTACAGAGGAGCCCTTATCAGCTGGCATGATAAGGAGGGAGTAGTCTGGTTTTAGGCTACTAACAGCTTTTTTCTCTTAAATGGTGTGATTATCAGGGGGAGATAGGCTACTGAGGAAGGCAGAATTTGATAATCTACGGGCAACAGAGGAGATGAAGAGTTCGAGAGGATGAGAAGCAGGAAGAGGAGGTGGTTCGTTGGAAGATAGAGGTTTAAAACGCTTGAAAAAAAAGCGTTTTTATGTTTTTTTTATGTTTTTAGGTTTAAAAACATAAAAAAATAAAGAAGAGGTGTGTAAATTAAGAAAAAAATTATAACAAATATTTTTAAAAAATAATTATTATAATAATAATAATAATAATGATAATTAACTGTCATTTTAATTGACAGTCCTGGAGGTTGTCCAGTTTAATTAACTGGAGGCTGGGTCCTGGGGAAGAACGAGCAGCAAGCAAGCATATGTATGATTCCTCAGAAGCTCGCTCTTAAAGTAACTTCTGTATTGGAATCGGAGACTGCTTTTGCATCTGAACTCGGAAACAGTCATTGAAGCTGAGGCCATGGGAGTTTGCATGAATGGCTATAGGAAGATTACTACCTTTACCGACTGAAGCCCTATGACCATTCATATGAAGGCTTAACTTATTAGAAGTTAAGCCAATATAAAAATAGTCACACTGAGTGCAATCCAGTCTGAGTGCAGGCAGTTGGAAGAGGTACAAGAGGTACTGACATGAATAGGAATGATGTTCCTGGTTGATTGAAGTCTTCAGGATTGCTGGCATCCCTGTCTGAATTTAATGTTCCTGAAATTGAAGGAGTCTTGATCTGGTTGCTCATTTCTTTTATTAATATTTCATCTAGTTTGTAAAGGCCTGGACAATTGTTCATTAAATTTCCATAGAAGTTCTTTATGAGTGCACTTTCAATAATATTTCTCCTCCTTTCTGATGGTCAGATTGATTTACAGTCAGGATTTGTTTATCAATTTTTCCCAAAGTAAGAGTTTTTGAATAAGAAAATAAAATTTGCATTATTTGAACGAACTAATAACAATTATAATTTTATCAGACAATTTTCTAGTCATCGTTATTTAGAGATAATAATCGAAGTAAAGATATGTTTAAAAAATTCCCAATAAGCTAATCAAAGAAAAATTACCGTGAAAACGACAAAAAAGTTTGAATAAAGTACTAAGATATTTTAATTAATATTAATTCTCTTCAGAGACAACAACTACGACTGTGAAAATCAAATTGGTCTCCATAAACCGTAAACTATCCCTAAGCATAACCTGTAACGTGAAGTATTTATTATGTTGTATTCATATTAATAATTTATTTGGTTATTATTACAAAACTTGAGTTATGAAAATTTTTACAGTGAAAAACTTTTATACCAATCGAATTAACATGCAATCTACAAGAAGAGCTCTTTTAATAAGCTTTTAAATGATCATTCTCAAATAAAAAGAGAAAACGTAATAATAGGAAAAAGGAAAATGCATTAATTATTCTATGTTAGAATAAAACTCAAGGATATTTGCGAATGCTAGTAAAATCTATATACTGCCATTGAAGCAAGGAAACTTCTCCCTACTTTAGTCATGAAAGCGTTATGAAAATGAATGCTTTTCTGAAGCCTTTAAATTAAACAAAAAAGATTCGTTTAATTTCAACTTCTGTCAATGACTAAGTTTGAATAGCTGTTTTCATATTCAAATTATTTAGCAAACTCTTCAACTAAATATGAGAGGCCACTTATTATCGTAACCATTCTATTTAGATTGGTAGAACCAAATCTACCTCCACAAATGATTACTGTTACTTCATTTATTTCACAATTTCGTGTTACTATTAATTTTTTGTTTGTGTTTTCCATTACTTTTTGTAAAAAATAAATTGGAATGAAATAATAAATTATGTTCAACAAACCAATATTTAGTATTAACTAGAAAACACTTTTTGAGGTGCCTTGGAATTAAAAAATTAAATTTCGAAAAATTGATGTGTGTGGTTGTGCAAAAATTTAAATATCCCATAGAATTATGACTTGGAATTGTATTCTATTTATGGACAGTGTTCTATAATAAAAATCTCAACTCTATAATAAAAGAAACATAGACCATTATGAAATTTCCTTTAGTATCAATGTAAAAGCAGTAAAATACCAAAAAGTAAAGAATGAATTTGATCTTAATTGACTTATTAGATAAACATGAAAGTATCTTGATGTAATTTAAAATATAGTTTTGCACCACACATTTTGTCAGAAATCCAGAAACTGTTTTCCTCACATACAAAAAATAACTTCATAAAAACATATGCGCACCTGTAATGAAGCAAATCATTATCCCTACTACACCTTCCAGAACATCCCTAATGAATGCCCTGAAATATCGATTTGAAGTAAATTAATTTAGTATTTCCAAGTAAGCTTTGTAAATTATAACCAATCAATTACAATAGAAAATATAACTGAATATGTTTATTAAGATATTTAAATAAAACTAATATAAGTTAAAACAACTTTTATTTATAATATCTCTTTCTGTGATCTTTGTTTGACTTATATAGATAAAATTGAAACGTTTGGCATCACTTATACTCATATAAAAAACATAAAAATGAAAAATAACTTACGAATCTCAAGAGCTGAACATGGTTCATTCAACTATTACCGACGATTCATAATAGGTGTTTTTTTACTTGACTAAGGCTTTTCATAAAATACATTCTGGGCTTACAATGGAGTTTAATTGCAGAAAAATAGCTTAACCTACATGAATAATTAAAAAAAATCCCGCTGTGATGAATCTTTTAAATACAGTATTCTTTCCTGAGTATTTCGGTTATAAATACTGTTTTTTTATTATAATTTTACCTTGGAAACATTATTTTAACACAATTATTTTAGTCAACACTAATTAAAAAATTATATACTTCAATAATAACAAATCTTAATTATGGCTAAAAATGAGAGACGTCTTACTTACCAAAGCATGTCAATTACATTTAATACGTATAAATATAATAATTTTGAACAAAATATGTTATAATCATAAATTATGTTTGAAAATAAGTTCAACACCTAGTAATATTTTGTATGTGGTCACAGTCTGATATAATTTTCAATAAAAAGATGTTTGAATAGGTATTGTTACAAGAATAAATTTTCAATTTATTAATAATAAATTAATAAATAATTAATTTACTTATACAGAGTTGGTATAACCCTGTAGACCACACAGATGGTCTATGAACCCTAAAAAATTATTTTAAAACTTCTTAACGTGACATTAAACAATAGGACAATGTTGTCTTACAAATAAAAATTTGTCCATATTGGATGATAATAATACTAAATAGTAGATAACACATAAAAAAAATGTCAAGAGGCAAGTTAAAAATGTAAATTTTTATGTATTACCTTAAAAATTAATTTTTCCTGACGATCAGTTTATACATTCTTTTTAAAAGAACTCCCAGTCATGGGTAAAAATTATTATATATATATATATATATAAATGATCAAACCGCAATTAGAAATGGGAAAACAAGACTAAGGTCTCTCAACCGTAACAAGCGGTATTCGTCAGAGTCAAAAACCCAACTGAGTTTTTGCAGTTGGGTTTTTGACTCTGACGAAGACCGCTTGTTACGGTTGAAAGATCTTAGACTTGTTTTCCCATTTCTTATTGTGGTTTGATCATTGATTGTTATTTCACGTGTTTATGTGAAATTTATATATATATATATATATATATATATATATATATATATATCAAGTTATATTTTAAAGAAAAGGGAAGAGAAGTATTGAAGAGAAAGTACAGAAAATTGTTGATAGGAAGTTTGAAGCTAGTTGGAATGGAAACTCTCTTCTGCTTGAAGTCAAGAGATTGATCACGTCTACTTCCTACTTGTTGGACTAAACAGAATTACTCACTTTGTAGTCATATCAATTCTGTTATCTGAAGCAGATCAAAAGCCTTTAATTCAATATTACTTTAGAAGGAAGTGAAATCAGAATGCAAGAAAATTGTATTCCTTATCTTCTATTTATATTTTTTTATATTCAATATATTCTTATTAAATATTCATATTTCATATTAAAAACAATTATTTTAAATAATAGTATACTTTCCAATTTAAGCAAAATGAAAAAAAAAATTACACACTATCATAATTCAACAATACTTTTTTCGTCTAAATAATATCATTTTTCTTCATATTTCGAAATAACTGGCACCTCTTGTTAATTTTAATTATTATTTATATCAAATCAGTAATTTATATTTATTGTTGAATACAAAGAGAAACTAATAATTTATTGAATTAAAAGTTGTGTTTATATACTTAAGTATAATTTCTGTTGTTTTGTTTCTTTTTGCTTTTTCTTATTAGTAGTAAACCTGATTTGTTTTGTTGTTAGTTGGATGTTCTTAGGCTTCTTTGTTTCTATAATCTACACTCTCCACTCTCTTTCTATATCAATCATCCTTGATTTTTGAAATAGTATGAGCCTGTTTTGACTTTATATGTGTTCCTAAGCCTTTCGGCCATATAACCACCAAAAAATCAAATCAGGCCGACTAGTTTAACGTGCTGCCCTTTAGCCACTTTAGATCAAATAGTATGAACCAGATAGACATTATTTGGCTAATTTATACGTCTGTATAGCTTTGAAAATATATCTTGTTTTTTCTCATGTATTCTATAATGAATGATTATAATTAATGATTGATAATATTATTATCAATCTGTTTCCTTTTTTCGTTAAGAATATACACAAATTAAATGAAAAAGTTTAATTAAGGATAAAAATATGAAAATAATCACAGCTTTTACTTAGAATCAGACCGCAAAAAATATTTTTTTTTTTCATAGAGAATGATAGACTCTAATGGAATTCAAACTCTTAAGTACATTTACTTACTACTAATGCAGAATACTTACTGTATTGTACAATGTACTTACCATTGAAATACAATTTAAGTGCCACTTTGGAGAGAGGTCTGTACATTGAAAACACAATAATATATTAATGCATTGGAAGTTTGAAATTTCATCAAATTATATGGATTCTCAGCCAATTACCCATTGATGGGTTGATAAGATATTCCGAGAAATAGCTAATGCGACTATCCCAAAGACTGAGGTGACACGAAAAAAAATATTGCAGACCGTAATATATTTATTCAAAGTATGCGATCAAGTTAGTAAATGTATCTGCTACAGTTAATATTATAAAAGAAGTGAGAAGAGATGCATTGAAAGGAGGGTACAAAAAAATATAGGATGTTTAAAGCTGGTACAAGTAGAAACTT
This sequence comes from Hermatobates lingyangjiaoensis, assembly GCA_026182355.1. Classification (NCBI taxonomy): domain Eukaryota; kingdom Metazoa; phylum Arthropoda; class Insecta; order Hemiptera; family Hermatobatidae; genus Hermatobates; species Hermatobates lingyangjiaoensis. Next base: position 336,386 of record JAPFBL010000274.1, on the reverse strand, counting down.
TCTTCCTCTTGAAGTCAAGAAATTTATTACGTCTACTTCCTACTTGTTGAATTAAACAGAATTACACAAGTAGACATATGTACCGACCTATATGTACAGACCTATTATATATAATGCGTTATATATATTTATATATGTTAGGACACATATATAAATATGTACAGACCTATTATAACCTGTGATTTCATTACTTGTGCAATCTGTTATAGTGTGATATTTACTCTTGATGGGGATTTTCAAAAAGATACGTCTCCAGTTAAAAGAGCTTTTTGTTAAAACCGGCAAGGCGTTACAAACAGGTTAATATCTGCACTCTAGAGGGTGTTATTGCACCATGAAACTCTCCTTCCTTGAGAGGTTCAGTTCTTCCTAGGTTTCTGTTGTCATAACTACTGGTAAAGTAGTAAGAACCAGTAGAAATGAAAGTTTGAACAGAGAGAAGGGTTTCACTTGGTACCTGTCTTGAAGAAAATACGAAAGTGGGATCTTCTGATAAAGACATGCTTGCCAGTGGACAGGAAATCCTGGTTTATTACTTCTAAGAACCCAACCTAGCCCAACTAATGTTTTGAACTCAACTGATTTAAGAATAACACTGCCCTGGCTTATCTTCGGAAAGAATCCAACTCCTTTTTTTTTACATGATAATGAAACAGTCCAGACATAATAGTATTTGTTATCTCTTTCTGGAGTCTTTTTTTCTATTCCCCAAACTTATCAACGTCAACATACTTTTTGGGCCTCCACACAAAATTAAGACCAAACTCTAATCTTATTATTTTACGAAGAGAAGCTTTTAAATTAATTCATTAAGGTATATATACATACATCAATAATATAATGTAGTTACAGTAAACTTTGTTATATTAAAGCAAACAATTAATAAATTAACAGTGCAGATGTTAACCTGAAGAAGAACACTAAGTGTTTTTAATGCGTTGCCAGTTTTAACATAAAGATCTTTTGTGTGGAGACATAATTTTTTTAAATTGCACAACTCGAGATTGTTTATTACTCCAGTCCACACAATATTGCTTATTGTTGCAGCTATATTGTCTTTTTGTGAGAATATATGAACCCACCTGTACACTCGAAAAGCTCTTTTAAGGCCATCACCTATATTATCTGGCGTGATCTGACTCAAAACTTTGACAGACCATGACTATCACTAAGCACATTTGCCTAGTACGAACCATGATACTGAAGGATCAGGTCATCTCTACAATCGCTGCAAACATGTGAAAATGAATTATTTCACATGTTTTTTCATGAAAACTTAAATGTTTTCAGCATCTTTTTTTCTTTTTTGAAATTCCAACCACACCTACTTCAGAAGACCTTATTTTAGAAGTCTACTGGCAAATGCGGTGCTAAATGACAAAATCACGATATACCAGCGTTGCCTAAAGTAATTAGAGCAAAGTGTTCTTTTAAACCGTAATTATTAAACCGTAATCACTCCCATTTCAGTTCTGCTTTTCTTTGAAGAAGTGTTTCAGAACTAGGGAACAGCAGAGGTCAAAGCGGCTCCAATAAATACTGTACACATAAGATACACATATTTTCATTATCATTTCGACGACAATAGGTATCTGAAGCTCAAAAATTGATAGTAGGTTTTAATAAATATGCAAAGAACGCAGAGAAACTAAAACTAATATTAACAAAAAATAAAAATAGGATTGCTAAAAAATATAACAATTTAACTAATTAACACATATAGTAATTACTTAACAGCATTATAATTGCTTATGTAGCTGGGACCTATATATCACTAACATGGAAATACAACATGGTTAACTAGTTTTTCTTAACTTTTTTTTCAGTTTGATTTAAATGAAAGGCAGCTAGATTATGCAGTTGTATCATTTTCAGTGCCATAGTTTTTTTAGTAACCATTCTTTCCTGTGGCATTAAGCACTAATGCCTAGGTAGAAAATATAATTAAAAAAAAAAGATCTGTGAATCGTGTAAACGTCTGTTGTTTAGGAATTCATTATAAAGATTTTATTACAACGCAAGGGGTGAGTAGGAAGTAAAAGATGTAGAGGCAGCAATGAAACGGGAATTATTAACAAGTAAGGGCAAACTCGCTTGAATGTATAAATAAATGAACCGCTTAACATTTTTCTTACATCATTTCAGTTTTTAGTTGTTGAAGATGTAATGAACTTCCATAAATGTAACATAGATACAATTAAAACTAGGGCGTCTATAAACATATGGATATTGCTTTTATTTATGAGTAATTATAATTTTGATTAATTGGAACAAAATCAGTGTAACTATGCAGTTGATCAAGTTAAAAATTCTAGTGGTTTAATTTCGTGCGAAAATTTATTTGTATACAATTATATCTTTGATATAATTACTCTGAAATTAATTTTTGGCCAATTAAAAATGATGCTTGTTATGGTTGAAAGATACTAATCTTGATTTTCCCATTTCATATTGTGGTTTAATCATTGATTGTTATTTCACGTGTTTATGCGAAATCTTAATATATATATATATATATATATATATATATATAATATGCCAGCCTATAAATTTTATTATGTAATTACATTTATATTACTGGAGTTTTAAACCACTTGGAATATGTCATTTGTCAATGATCATTGAATTATTATATTATCATTGAATTTTTCAGAAACAAAAACTGATGTTAAAATTTCAATGAAACATTTTAATTTCTGCTAAGATCATATAGCACTGGGTTTGAATTTCATATTATAATAGAAAAAAATTACACTTAGAATAATAGAAGAAATTGAATTCTTTATTCAACTGTGGGTTACAGAAAGAAATTGTGAAATGTAACAAAGGAAATTAAGCCAGAAAGGCATTTCAGTTCGGTCTTAAACAAATAAGAAAACAAAACAACGTGTAGTATGTGGTTAGTTGAGAAAACGAAGCGTAATAAATGTTTTCTGCGTTCTAAATTGTAAGAAATTTGAGAAATATGCTGTCAAACTGTTGACAAAATGTATTAACGAAAAGAGAAACAATTTCTTTCATTTGGGTTACAAATCTTAAACCAGTTTTGCTTGGTTTAATATCAAAGCAAATGTGAATAAAAATTCTCATGTATTCATATTTTTGATGGATGACTTTTCATGGGAATGAGATATTATGACATACAACCGTTTTACCTTGTAAGTAGTTGCTCCAATCGTCCAACAGGTTTCAAACTTCTTGCAAATTATCACAATGTCCCTCAAATTATATTTTGCATATCGAGATAACAAAATAGTTCTGCTGACCAGAGCAACCATATACGAGGTAACACAGACATACTATATATGTCATAATATCAGGTATACTAACCTCATAGTAGCTTAGTAAATAGTATATAGTATATAGTATAGTACATAGTATAGGTCAGTATGTATGTATTTAATACAACCAGTCTGATTAAGCATATAACTAAATATCTACGGTCCTTAAAGATGGTCTACGTGGGATACTAGTAGCAAAAATACAGCAACTTTTCAAGAAGTATGACGAATATATTTCATTATATGAAATCTATTGATTTTCATGGTACTGAAAACAGTAATGGATTTAATACAATTAGTCTAGCTGAGAATATTACTACATTTTAACTCTTTTATACTCTACATTTATACCGGTCTAACGACTGCAGCAACTTCGTTTCTGAGCTAAGAAGATTATATTTAATAATGCTATGTTTCGTAACACCTATGGTACTAAGAATAGACGTATTTTTCAATGAATACATCAATTGTGCATAGTCATTTAAAATTTGTATAACATAGTATGATACTCTTATTATTATAATAATATAACAATTTAGATATATAATTTCTAAGAAAACAATTAACACTATATTACTTCATTTTAAACTTGTTTCCAGTAATTCTAATAAAATTTTTCCAGAAGAAATAATTTAATAAATTAACTGACTGGTTTTTTTCATAAAAATTATCTGTACACTCGTCAAAGAAGGATTACATTAAGACTAAATTAGTGCCCACTTAGATGGTAAAAGGCCCTCCAAAAATGACTTGCTAGATGTTGTCAAGCAATTTTACCGCATTTTCGGGAAATTACTAAACAAAGGACACTTAACTTGTTCTATAAAGATTTATTTTTTGAATGAAAGTAACTTCCTTTTAGAATTATGCCACAATTACCATAATTGATATCTTGAGTTTTTTTTTTTTACAATGATACTCCTTACTGCTCTTAATTTAACATCAAATAACTCTTTAGTAGTTTTCAAGAATTGAGAACATCTTATGAAATGTAAGTAAATCTCGAGAACACTTCATATTTATTTTTCTACCTTTAATTGTATCATCCTTCATTATTGAGTCACATGTGTTTATTTTGACCATTCTGCAGATATATATAATTGAAATTTCTCAACATTGAGACAGTATCCTATGTTGGTTAAAAAATTATAAAAATAAAAATGCACTTATTGCTGAATTTTCTATTTTATTGAGAAAACATTATTAATTGCATAACAGTTATTTATGTGTGATATTACACACATCACATCATCACATGATTGTAATACATTACAGCATAACGTTAGTTAATATGTGAATTTAAGTAAACGAAAGGTATACATTGGTTACTACGCATGGTAATAGTAAAGGAAAGGTCACTTCTTCTATTATCAGAAATTGTTATCCCCTACTCAATAATTTAAACACCTATTACAGTCAATATTTATTGTTCGACTAGAAATATTATAGAGCATTATATTCAACATATTTAATGTGTGGTCAATTGTTTATCAATTTGTTCTAACTAATCTTTGCCGAAGAAAATTTTTTTTATTATGGCTGATTATTTATGTTTTAACAACATATAAAAAACTTTCAGATTGCAAACTTACCAAAATATTGAAATTTAAAAAAAAATATATTTCATCTCACATAATACTCGTATGTACCCAACTTTATTTGAAAATAACTTTCACTTCCTAAATAACATTTATTAGCCATCTATTAGTATTTATTAGTATCAAATAGCAATTGACACTTAACTAGTTTTAATTGTTTTCACTCTAATAAACATTATAAGTAGCAAAATTAAGGCAATGTGTTCATATATTCAATCATAGCTATAGTACTGAATGAGTTCTCATGTGACGATTGAATTCAGTACATTTTTGTATAATTTCAGCACATTTTTTCGTAAGTCAGAATTTTTCTTTTTTTATTAGCTGTACTTATAATTTAAAATTACCTCAATAACCTGCAATAATAAATCAATACAACAACTTGTTATTGGTAATAATTTTTAACTGAAACATTTATATTATAATTATGTAATACCTATACGTTCATATCGATATGGAATGAACTATAGTAATGTGTAGTGTGTTTATGAATTCTTATTCAATAATATTTACTGGATAGAAAAATAATATCAACATATTCAATATCTTTTTTTTTTTGATTCAATGTAACCAATGCATTAAATCCTATCATTTAAATAGCTTTACGGAGGTAATCACTGAAAACAAGTTTTGAATTAATAATAAACGGTCCTGGGATTATTATTTACGTCATGAACTACCCCTCCAATTCTGAAGTATTCAGAATATACTTCTGAATTATATATATTATGATTAGTAAAATTGTTGTTATGAATAAATTTAAAAACAAGAAACTGATAAACAAGTGAAACATGCTTCTGCCATCTATGCAATAAACCTTAAAGCAGTGATGTATATATCAGCTCAAAAACGAAGAAAAGTAACACACAGAGAAAGAGACACACTTGCAAACTCAAATTTTCGAATGATCTGTCTTCAGGAGAAAAGAGAATGGGCGACCAAGCAAGCCGGAAACACAACGGCAGGAAACCGTCCCAGCAACCTTATCATCCGAAAATTTGAGTTTGTAAGTCTGTCTCTTTCTCTGTGTGTTGCTTTTCTTCGTTTTTGAGCGATATATATATCGCTTCTTGAATTTTTAGTGATATATATATATATATATATATATATATAAAATGTGTATATAATGTGTATGTATATAAATTGTGTATATGTATAATAAATATAAATAAATATGAATATTAATATAATATATATATATATATATATATATATATATATATAAATATTGTTCCATAGGACGGAAGATTTCTGTGGCAAATGGGGCAATTTTTCGTTAAAATAGACAGTTAAGACACAGTTTTTTCTCACAATCTGTGATATTTAAGATACAAATTCAGTATTGATCAGTTATATATTGAAACAGTCCAGCACACTGACTACCATAGTCTCTTCAACAGTCAAGGCCTAGCTATTTTAACACAGATGTAGTAGTTAGAACACAGACAGAATATAGGTTAGCTCAGTGGTTAACATATTTTCTTCTGGGCTGGTAGTCCACGGTTCGATCCCCACCTGGCCCTTGATTTATTCAGGCAGGAAGTGAATTAATCTGAGTACGTCGTTCCTCGGAGAGGAAGTTAAGCTGTCGGTTCCAGACCGGTACGATGTCAGGTACTCTTTAAAGATACGTATTTAAAGGGAAGGAAAAAAATCCCTATTCAAAATGCACTTGAGTTAGGCAAAATTTAGGACTCCCAATGTGTAGAATCTGTAGAATGTGTAGAATCACGGATAAGCAAAAAGCCGGTAAACGGCTGCCGTTATGACCCGCTAGCAGATCAGTTTAAACAATAAAAAAAAAACAATTCCAACTGATGACTACAAAGGTGTAGTTAGAGAAGAGAAAAATACCTGTTCAACAACAAGAAAGACCATAAAATGCACCAGGAATTGATGAAATACTACAACAGAAACCGTTAGCAAAATGACGATGCCATAAGATCTGTAATTTTAGTTCTTATGCCTCTTCAGAATATTTTAGTGATAAACTTTTCAATGATTTACCCCATTAGGAGTTTTGAAAATATATGGTCTATATATTTTTACCCATGATATGATTCTGAATAGTCAAACTTCCATAAAAATACAAGCTACATACCGCATGTTGTATAACTATTAATATGTATATCGATAGATCAACCCTATGCTCTGGATTTTTGGGCAACTGATTAGCTTCATGGTTTTGATATTAACTACACACTTTTTGATATTAATGAATATAAAAAAATGGATGAACACACTAAAATATATGAATATAAATAAATCAATATATATATATTAATATTTATTAGTATAAGTGGGCAGCAAATCTTCTTGAAGACAAATGGAATTAAAGTATGCAGGAGCTTCTGCATTGACGACCTTTTTGCTGATGGCCTCGATTTTTCTCACTATCATTCGGTGATGCTGAGGTAACTTCCATATATGATGGGCCAGAGACATTGAGAAAACTAATATCAAACAACTTTAATGAAATACAAAGACACTAGGGACTTTAATGAAATACAAAAACACTAGGGACTTTAATGAAATACAAAAACACTAGGAACTTTAATGAAATACAAAAACACTAGGAACTTTAATGAAATACAAAAACACTAGGAACTTTAATGAAATACAAAAACACTAGGGACTTTAATGAAATACAAAAACACTAGGAACTTTAATGAAATACAAAAACACTAGGAACTTTAATGAAATACAAAAACACTAGGTTTTAATGAAATACAAAAACACTAGGGCTTTAATGAAATACAAAAACACTAGGGCTTTAATGAAATACAAAAACACTGAACACTAGGCCTTTAATGAAATACAAAAACACTAGGGCTTTAATGAAATACAAAAACACTAGGACTTTAATGAAATACAAAAACACTAGGCCTTTAATGAAATACAAAAACACTAGGGTTTAATGAAATACAAAAACACTAGGAAATATCGACGACATCTTTATTTTGGCCAATAGTGACGAGGAGATTGTACAGCTACACTCTCAAATAGAAAAGGTCTCAGGGCTCAAGTTAACAATGGAAAGTAGTGTAGAAGGACAGATGCCGTTTTTAGATGTCCTCATCCAACAAAACCCTCAGCATTTCAACACTAAAGTCTTTAGAAAGCCGTCAAACCCTGGACTTTGCCTGAACGGAAGAAGTGAATGCCCGGAAAAATATAGGAAGTCTACTATCAATGCTTATATAAAAAGGGCATTCACCCACTGCAGTGATTGGACCCTAGTACACCAAGAGATCGAAAACTCAACGCAGGTACTAATTAACAATGGATACTCCAACGCTGAAGTAATGAAGGCAATAAAGTCGTTCCTGGATAAATGGTATACCAGTAATGTAGAGCCTCCAGCCCCTGGTGAGTCACTTACCCTCTACTACAGTGCATATATGCACAATGAATACAAACAAGATGAAAGAGCCCTCCACAAGTTAATAAAGGATAACGTAAAGCCAACCAATGAAATAGATAGATTACAGTTAAGAATATATTATAAGAATAAGAAGACCAGTGACCTTGTGCTTTCAAATAAACCGAAAGTGTACACCCCGGAGCTTCAACGCAGTCACCTTGTATACCAGTACGCTTGTTCAACAGGGGAGTGTGCAACCCTGAATTCGAGGTATATTGGGATGACGGCTACGAAGCTCTCAAGGCGTCTGACCATGCATCTCTCAACAGGAGCCCCCAAAAAACATGCAGAAGATGCCCATGGGATTAAACTCACCAGGGGTATGTTAGTGGATGGAACTTCGGTACTTCATTATAATAACGACAAAGATAGATTAACTATCCTGGAAGCCCTTTATATCAAAGATGTCAACCCCAACCTCAACATTCAAAATTATGACCTCAATGTGATCCCAAGTAGCACTACTTTCGAAAATAGCTTTAAATTTGTTAGAGAGTTAGAGCCCAGTAGGGTTGGCAGCAATTGAGGGGCAAACCTGTATGTTGTTGCAACCCTGCTAGAACCTACTCTTTGTTTTCCTCTCACCCGCTGTATCGTTTGTCTTATATCTGTTAAAATTGTTATGTTTAATTTTAAAGATTACTTATATTATAATTATTTTTCAGTTAATTATATTAACATTCATTGATTAAATAGTAGTGTAACCTGAAGATGACCAATGTGTGGTCGAAAGCTCGTTTCCACCTAGTGTTTTTGTATTTCATTAAAGTTGTTTGATATTAGTTTTCTCAATGTCTCTGGCCCATCATATATGGAAGTTACCTCAGCATCACCGAATGATAGTGAGAAAAATCGAGGCCATCAGCAAAAAGCTCGTCAATGCAGAAGCTGCTGCATACTTTAATTCCATTAATATTTATATATATAATGATAAGTTATTGTATAAGTAAAATATATGAATTAATCTTATGTAGTTAAGACGAATCAACATAATTTATTTAGTTTAAAAAGTTGACATTGCGATTGGTATTCCATTCCATTTCATGGTCCCTTTTTAAACTGAAAAATCATACATGAATAAAGAAGTAAAATGCTATTTAAAAAAATTAGAAGAAATTTAAATTTTAATGTACTTATTAAAAAAATATAGTTATTGAGGATTAATGTTGATTTTAAAAATTTGTAATCTTGTCTAAGTGAACATAATTACAATTATTTTGGTACTTATGACGCCAAAGCATCCTCTAACTAGTTTTATTCTGGATCACGAGCTTCTCAATCTTTATTACTAAAAGGTGCATTCATGAATTAAAGGAAATTCTAGAGAACAACTAGATTTGAATATGGAAACAAATTGTAATATAATGAAATAATAAACAGTAATGACACTTAAGTAGTGTAAAGTCAGTGACAAGATTAATAAACTTGGAGTTTAGTTTGAAATGTCAACTGAAGAAGACTTTCCTCTGATATGAATACCACATACCTGAGATAACAAAAAATATGAAATTATATCAACTTTCTTAAATATTTAAGTATAATCTTCTTTTTCCTTGGGGCAGACATGACTATCTTCCTTGGCGCACCAGCGCACCCCAGTGCACCGTTTCAGAAGGCCTGTGCTAGATTACAATTGAATTGACTTTGTTCAAAATAGTAAGGATTAATTTGATAAGCAGCAATGTTTTGTCATTATCAACAAATATGCTCTTGAAAAGATTAAGTAAGTTTCCCAGTAGTATTTCGTGAAATGTATGTTCGGTTGAACTGGATAGTGATACGAAAAGTTTTCATTATATCATAAACAAGTATAGATGTCTATAGTGGGTGACCCTTTTTATGCAAAAAAAAGTTGATATACAATGTGACTTAATGTTTGAGTCAATAGAGCTATTCATCCATCACACAATCTATATCAAAGTCTAACAACACCCTTCTCATCATGCCCTAGTAGTCAAACACTCTTACAACGATTTTATTATACATTTCGTTTCCCTCACAAACAGTATTTACAAAATTTTACCAAAACTAAACCTGTTTTATAAACTCCTTTATTGCACATTCATGTCTTTTATCTTGCAAACAAAAGGTTGGTAGAATTCAAATATTCTTATTTTTAACGTTTTAAATACTTGTTTTCATTTCATTTTTTAAATAATATAATAGTCTCTAATATAAATAATAGAGACCGTCTCTGAACCAGTGCGCTTGGTTTCCCTCTCTTATCTCTCCTGAAGACGGTTCAAACCGAAAATTAGAGACTGTAAGTGCGTTCTTTTGATTTCTCTATGTTTCCTTGTCTATATTGAACTATATATATATATATATATATATATATAAATGATTTCACATAAACACGTGAAACAACAATTAATGATAAAACCACAATAAGAAATGGGAAAACAAGACTAAGATCTTTCAAACGTAACAAGCGGTCTTCGTCAGAGTCAAAAACCCAACCCAAGTCAGTTGGGTTTTGACTCTGTCGAAGACCGCTTGTTATGGCTCTGAAAGATCTTAGCTTGTTTTCACCAATTACTTATGTGTGTTTTATGATTTTTATATTTCTTTTATATATAATATATATATACATATATTATTCTGTTAAACGGAATTGCTTTAATCAAACATAGCAAACATATCAAAGAAATTTGATCGGTTTTTTATGACTATTTTCTCTCTAGCTTTAACATAAATGACCTGATGCATGGTATTGCTATTTCAATTCAATGCTTGGATATGTTCAAATATTCAAACTCACATATTAAAACAAATATATATTTTAAAGTATATATTTTATAATAGTCAACTTATTTAGTTTTATGTTATGAAAGTAATTGTTTAGTTTATCATGTACTGTTTATTATAAAGATGAAGTGAAATGGTCGTATAGTAGTGTCCATGGATCGCACAACAATAAAAAATATAGTAAAACAACCAGTATAATTAGTTGCCCGTCATTATGTTACAGTTTTCCGTATACAATGTTATATTCACTATTAAATTATCATTACTATTCTTATTATTTTTAATTTGTCTTAATTATCTTGGTAAATATTAATTAATGATAAAACAATAAAAAGTCGATCGGAATCGGTGATAGCTTTTGATCCGTTTATAAATAATGTAATAAATAGCAAATTTTAACTAAGACAAACTCAATTGTTGTTTTTAAATAAGTGAAACTAACAACTTTATTGAATTCATATTGAAAGATATAACTCATTCCTCACAAACAATTTTCTCTCATGTTGTTGAATGGTTCATATACTTTCTGTTTTGTTTGTTTTTGCCAAACATAGTACACTTAGAAATTTTTGTTTACGCAAATACTGATTTTGTAACATAATAATTTACCGTATATTTAAATTAAAAAATAAATATAAAAATATGAAAATTATATTTTAGATTCCGGATATAATATTTATTTTCAATTAATTAATGTGTTAGTATAATAGATTTTCATGTATTTAGATATAGATTTGTAACAAATAAGCACATTTACTCTAGTTTTTACAGTTTCATATTATGAAAATTGAAGGAAAAATCACAGGAAAGGAATGGATATAATGATGTGAAAAATTGCATGTAAGCAACAATATGATGTTCTTACAAAACGATCTGCACACTGGTTATTTACGGTTTCATTTAATATTTGTGGCTACCTTTTCACCCCGACACCTTATGATGTTGTTTGATTAAGAATTAGTAGTCACGACACACAACTGTTTCACAACACTACTAACTGGCTAATATTTCAACTGTGTCTTTTTTTATTAACTATGACTACTTTGGTAATTCATAAGTCATTTCCAATTTATCAGATATCATTCCAACAGAAGTATCTAATTACCTTAGTTTTCAATTAGTTATATTTATTTCTCTTTTTTTTTAAGAAAAAAGAAGTCTTCATTAATAAGATATTCATAAGCTTAATTTTTTTTGTGTTCATGCCATGTGCATCATCATATAATAGATGGAAATATTGCTGAAATTAACTATCAATGTAAGGGGTTAGGCTAGCTCAGTGGTTACGTGCTTGCCTCTGATCTGATAGGACCCGGGTTCAATCCCCACCTGGCCCTCGATTTATTCATGCGGAAGGAGAATAAATCTGAGCAGGACGTTAAACTGTCGGTCCCGAGCCTGTACGATGACAGGTACTCGTTAAAGATCCCTACTCTAAATACACTTGAGTTAGGCAAAATTTAGGACTCCCACTGTAGAATCAATCTTCATTGTGTGGTATCACAAAGGGCCAATGCTCAGCCTAAGTGTGTTCCCTTGTGGGGCTGCCACTGCAACCTAACCTAACTATCGATGTCTAAACAATAGTGTAACATATATGGATATTGTTAGTTCCACAGAGGTTAAAAAATAAGATATTATTATCAATCGTTATACCTCGTCTATCTCTGGTGAAGTCACCCGACCGGTTTAGCAATGGCTGCATCATCAATGGACTCCCATTCATATGGTGTAACTTCAATAGTGTAACAGTTTTCTAAATCACTACTCATATATTCTTTCATCGGAATGAAAGGAGTAGAAACTGGAGCTAATATACTTTATTTCTTCCTAATAACAAATTAACCAAAAATTTAGATTTCCAGTTTATTTATGGCATCAATAGGATTCTAGGAAAAACCTCTTGTAGAAAAACAGCCCTCCGGGAAAAAACAACCCCTAATCAAACCAATTAAAAGATAAACAAACAGTGAAATTTTTCACTATATATGTATGCATATAATTACTATTCGGTGATACAAATCAAAGAAACAAGAATATGATTACCTGATCTAGGATTCTGTGCATTCTCAGTTAATGATTTGAGACTTAACTTTGACATTAAGACATTATACTTTGCCACTATTGTTTACATTGTTTTTATTTGATTTGATTTTATTTTTGTGAAATGATTTTCTCATTCTTATATCAAAAAATTTATTGGTAATTGTTTTAATTAATTTTATTTGAGTGAGGAAGTCGATTTCCATCAGCTTGTTTATATTGTACTATTTTCCCGTATTTGTTTAAATAAATATAATGACCAGTAAACATTATTTTGACTTTCCAGAAGTTTTTATATTTTTGGTAATTTATTATGGGTTTATTACACAACTTCTAGTCAAAAAATAGATTTTACTTTTGTGGTGGGGGGGGGGGGGGGGTTGTGAGGGCAATTTTTTCTGCAGGGAATTTAAAAACCATGGAGAAAAAATATATTTTTTGCAAAAATATTTGCAAACTTTTTTTTTTGCAAATGCGCAAACCCTGCACAATTAGCATATTTTTAATAATCAATCACACATTATATGATTTTTATGAACTAAATATTACACTTTTGTTAACTATTTAACAAATTTTAAATTGATTGATTTTTATACCAAAGTACGTTTAAAAAATAACCAAACTTCTAAAAAGCAAACTAAAACAAAAGGAAACTAAAGAAACAAATTGTAATTTTGTTAATTACTATCATTTTATACAAATATGCAATGAATTGACTTCTTTCTTTCAATTTAATTATTCCTGCACTGGGGTTTTTTTTTTCTGCACTGGTTCAATAGATGAGATTTATTTTTAGACTTGAAATAGTTCTAACTCTTTATCTTGTTTCTGATATTTCCTTTTGCTAAATCAGAGTCATGTTATCAGTGTGTATTGTTTTCTTAAGATTAAAAACAGAATCAAATGTATAACATTCGACAGTTTTGAAAATATCCCTTATCATAGTATGTAATAAGTTTAATAGTTCCTGTATAATTGTATATGTATAGATAAATATAAACTCATGAACACAAAGAAAAGAACACAGAAAATTACTACAAAACTCACTTCAATATTTCGACATCCGTCGTCATCAAGTAGAAGGACAAAGCACTTACATTGAGAAGCAAACTGAACTCAATAAATAAAAATGCAACTAAATAAATATAAATTTAAATATATATATATATATATATATATATTATATATAATATATATATAATATATATATATAATATAATATATAGTTCAAACCAAAATAAGATATTGGGAAAAAAAACTAAGATCTTTCAACCGTAACAAGCGGTCTTCATCACAGTCAAAAACCCAACTATTGACTCTGGGATATGAAAAAGTTACGAAATTATCTCAAATTCTTGGTTCATCAGTGAACCAGAGCGTACTGTTTAAGAATCACTGTGCTAGATATCAAATTAATCTAATTAATAAGCACTGTACCAAAAATAGCATGGATTAAGCGGCACGTCTTCTGTCATTATCTACAAATATGCTTTGCACATATTTATGCTACTAAAAAAAAACCAACCGTCGAGTTTTTGACTCTGACGAAGACTACTTGTTACGGCTGAAAGATTTTAGTCTTTTTTTTCCCATTTCCTATGTTTTTTTTTTATTTCATTGTGGTTTGATAATTGATTGTTATTTCATGTGTTTACTGTGAAGTATTGTTATAAATATGTATATGTTATATATAAATAAATCCAAATACAAAGAAAACTAACAGCTAAAATTTATATTTTAAGGTAATTATAAATCATTAATAGCATTTGGTGGTATAATATTTCGTCATTATTTGTTGAGCAGTCATTTGGCTGTGGAGGTAAGCACATTGTATAGTTTCAAAACAATAACGGCATCGGTTCTTGGAACAGTTGGAGTTTGGCTGGATTTTAGATGTCGTTTTATTAGCTTCATACATGTTCTACTGTGAATAACTGCATTAGGGTATCGAAGAACATAGAAGACGTTTCTTTTCTTAACCTTTTTCTACCTTTCAAAAACATTTTTCTTTTTTATTTGTCTCCTTTGCGGCAGCACTGCTTTAGCCCTCACCTAGTGAGTTCTTTAGTTGACTGTCGTCCCTCCGTCAATTCACTTCTTCTCCTGAGGACGACCGCCATTAAGGTTGAAATATTGAAAAGTGAGTCTTTGTTGTGTCTTTGTTTTTATGTCACTGCTTATTTTAATTGGTATATATATATATATATATATATGCCTATTCAATTCTGAATATTCAGCCCATTTGGCATATTTTTAATAAGCAATCACACATTATATGATTTTTATGAACTAAATATTACACTTCTGTTTAGTGTTTAACAAATTTTAAATGGATTGAGTTTTATACCAAACTATGTTTATAAAATCTGTAAAGAAACTTCTAAAAAAATACAAACTAAAACAAAAGGAAACTAAACAATCACATTTTAATTTGGTCAAGTACTTTAATTCATTATTCATTTCAAAAATAAAACCTAATGGATTTATTTATCTGTTATAAACTGAACACATTTCATAATTAAAATCGACAATTAAAATAATCATTTATTTATTAGCCTATATCATCCTAACGCATTTTTTTTTAAAAGTAATATTAGTTAGAGCATATGAGTGTGCTTTTCAATATTTCTTTAATTTACATTTATTTTCTTTCTTTCTTTCAAAGGAGAATTGATGATATTTGCGTTCTGATTTTACCCTGAGATATTTTTTTTTACAATTTTGTTTTATGTTCATTTTATTATGAGTAGTACAGATGTAAAAGTTCAGATTTATATTTTTTGGAATGAGTTGCATATCAAAATGTTTGGCAGTGCTATAAGTATATTAAAATAATGATTTTTGATTCTTTCTTTGTAATTCCTAAGCTTGCTAACTCTTTATATCGGTTCCAACAGATGAATAATCTGAGGGAATAAAATTTTGGGTAATCCGCCTTCAAGAGAAAAGAGAAAGAGACCAAACACGTTGTAGACGCAACGGCAAGTAACAACAGTGCTGCCCCTCGCAACCGGTCATAATGTAATAGAATTGAAAAAAAGATATGAACAGAAATTCAGATAAGCAGTACATGTTGGGTAAAGAAAAGAATCAAAGAGAATTGGAGAAAAATTTAAAATAAAAAAATATAGAAAAGGTATAATATAAAGTAATAAAAAAAAGTAAAAGTAATAAAAAATATAAAGTAATATAAATGTAATATAAAGTATCATAAAATATAGAAACAATATATAAATTAAATAAAAAATTATCATAAGCAATAAAAAATAAAATGTATTTATCATAAATATTGATAAAGAAAAGAAAAAATAAATAAATACAATACACTAAAATATAACTGTATTAGTTGTCCTTTTGGATCGTTTTCCTGTTTACATATATATATATATATATATATATTATATATATATATATATATATATATATATATATATTATATATGATCAAACCACAATAAGAAATGGGAAAACAAGACTAAGATCTTTCAACCGTAACAAGCGGTCTTCGTCAGAGTCAAAAAGCTCCCTGTTTTTAGGTCAGTTGGTACTTGAGTCAGTTGGGTTTTTGACTCTGACGAAGACCGCTTGTTACGGTTGAAAGATCCTAGTCTTGTTTTCCCATTTCTTATTGTGGTTTGATCATTGATTGTTATTTCACGTGTTTATGTGAAATCTTTATATATATATATGTATTATATGTATTATAATATATAATATACAACATATACATGTATACATGATGTACAACATGTATACAATATACATGAAATAGACAACACAGAGAAGAAACGAAAAAAACTTACTGGATCGATATTTCGAACTGAAGTTCTTCGTCAGAAAAAGAGTAGAGGTATTATATATATTATAATTTATATAAGTTATCTATACAACTTATTTAATTTATATATGTATATAATATATATAACAATACATGAAAAAAATCAGTAAATAATTAGTTAAAACGATGCATGTATCCGAATATCACTACTATGACAGTGGTATAAGTATATTGTACTTAAGAAAAAAAATATAGTTTGTAATATACATATGATTACCTAAACTGTGGGGGAATATATATATATATATATATATATAAATGGGAATATGTATAGGTTGGTAACATGTGTGCAGACCATTTAGAATGATAGTTAGATAAGATTGATTCTACAAACAATATAATTGGTACTTGAATTGCTAATTTACTTTACAATTAATCTATGTAATTCATCTTATTTTAGTTTCAAGCATTACTATTTATTAAAATTAAATAGTACTAAACATCTACGAATGTATGATATATTGGAATATTCATATTAATATAAATGATAAAGTGAAATAAGAAACCGTTGATAAAAATCAATCGCAAACAAAAAACCCAAATATGTAAATAAAACTAAACTATTGCTTGTGAAATAAGGCATGTAAATTTAACTTACTTCATGTATTATATTTAATTGTGAGGATATTTTAAGAAGTTTCCACCGACATGCTACTAAGGATTTAGATTTATTTTAACAAAAGCAAAAAGGAAATGTAATTTTCTGCTTTTCAAGCAGGTCATTTATTCTTCTAATGACGGAAAATATCTTAACATTGTGAGATTTGTCTTTTTTTTTATTTTTTCTTTTCTTCTATCTCGTCTTATTCTTCTATTGAAAATTTGTTTTTCTATACTGTCCTAATAAAAAAAAAAAATATCTCCCGGATTTATGTAGAACAAAATTTATAAGAATCCAATAAAATATGTAGGTTCATGCTAAAAGTGCAATAAAAAATATGCCATATCTTATAAAAATTATATATATATATAAATATAGATATATATATTTTGTGTATTTTACCAGTGTATTTGTGAATTACTATATATTTTACCAGAAAGGTGGAAATCCATAGTGAGAAAACTTTAAAAATTAACTCGGAAAATAACAAAAGTTAAAATTGGCATAATTTTTAATAAAATATATCTATATATATATACAATTAAAAGAAACGGTCCAGCGGACCGTTAAATAAAATAAAATAAATTCAAAATGAAGGAAACACACAGAAAGACACAGACATAACTCGCATCGATATTTCGACCATCGTCGTCATCAGGAGGTGTGAAGAGCGAAGTTCAGTCACCTTCTTGCGGGACTCTTCGCTCTTCACACCTCCTGATGACGACGATGGTCGAAATATCGATGTGAGTTATGTCTGTGTCATTCTGTGTGTTTCCTTCGTTTTGAATTTATTTTATTTATATATGTATACTGCTATATACTTTGAATTTGAATTAAGTTTTCAAATGAAACTAAATATTTCCAATAAAAGTTTGATGTGAAACTGAAAACCTTCTAGTTTTGGTTTTATTTCATCATTAGTGAAAATGACACTGAAAAATTATTTTACCATATGAAAATTAAACATTTACAACATGGATGAAAAAAAATCTGAAACCAATATCAAAAATACAACCCAATGAAATACAAAAATAATGAAACAAATTAATATTAATAAAATTAAAATGAAACTTTTTTTCTCAACTTTTTTTTTCAAAAAAAGATAAGTTTTTATAGAAAACATACAAAAAAAGAATATGTAACAAAAAAAAATTAATGAACAAAAAATATCAGATTAACATATACCAGAAAATAATGTAATCTTGATTAGTTTAACATATAAATTTATTTCATTACATCATCAAATTATTTTTATTTCATCACACATATATCTGTTTTAGGTGGTTCATAAAAATGTCGTATAATTCACGTTACTTGAAACAGTAACGGTATAACCTGCTTATACATGGCATGAATAATTCATAAAATACGGTTAAGAGTGTTTTGTTGGTGTTTCATAGCCTATAATTTCTTTAAAGTATTACATATTTTATTTGGATGAATTTTTCAGAGAATATATTAATATATATGTATATCTATATATATATATATATATATATATATATATATATATATATAACAAACACTTTTTCTTTTTCTCGGAGTTTGGTCAGGGTATGACCAAACTGTCTGACCAAATCTGACCAAACTCCGAGAAAAAGAAAAAGTGTTTGTTAATATTTTGTGGTCAAGAAAACAGTACCGTATTATATATATAGTATTCTGTAATAGACAAGTGAAATAGAAATCTTTATAAATGTCACAAATTTAAATGGGAACTAACATTGTAGAGGAAATATTATTTATTTAGTCAAAAAACCATAATTATATTTAGAGTATATAACATTATACTATAATAATTATATACCCTTATATAATATATATATATATATATATACTGGTTTCACATTATATGCGTTCAATAACCCTCTACATAAAGTATAAAATTTAAAAATTGAACTTACTCTTTCTACCAAAACAACTGGCTCTTCTTAAACAGTATATATATTTAGTTCGTTTAATGTATTCAAAACATATTTTTCTAACAAAAATCAGTTGTTTCGGTCATAGTTTTAATCGTATTCATGTATAATTGCATAATTACTAAATGCATAGTTACTAAAAAATAGAATCTGCTATGCTCTATTTTAACTTGTCGTTGGAGTAGGTGTGCCTTCATTTTATGCTTAACATGCAGGTTGTACACTTTGTACAAAATGGAGGCGCCACTGGAAGAATATTTTGTAGAATAAAAGAATATCATTTATAATTCGCATTATTGATTTGACTTAAATATAATAACTCCAGATATGTTATTTAGTTTAGACTTGTGATATGTTTTTGTTTATGCTAAAACAGATAAAGAATTAATGGAAGACAAAGTTGAACCTGTAGAACTGGTATCGCACTTTTTGGTTTAAACTCATATATAAGATATCCACAACTGTGACTTTTTTGCTAACAGAAAATATCTTGGTTGATATTTTACAAGACGAGATTGATTTTTTTTTAAAAAAATTCTCTGATCTGCAAAATATAATGAATATATATCTTATGTGCATTAAAAGAATAAGTTTTAATGAAAATGGTTTTTAAGATTATAAGTTGAGGATCATGACCTTTTTCAGAAAAACAAAGGAAACAAACTCCATAAGACTTAATAAAATGCTCTCAATAAAAAAAGAAAAATAGAATATTCACCATTTTATATCGATGTTTAAATACAAGCAAATACTTTTTTAATATATTTTCCCTTTATCTACTTTAGCTGCAATATGTCAATAAATTAAGAAAACTATATTTTTCTTTACTTTTTCAAAAAAAAAAATTGAACTTCAAGAAATATGTTTAAAGTTATTATACTCCAGACAAATATAAAAAATATAAATTAGAATTAGAATTTGACAATATTTAAAATTTTCATGCCTAAAATTAATTAATTTTTTATTTTATAATGTTTCAAACTGGATATTATTGACTCTATTTGGACAAACTCCTCATCTTATAAAAACATTTAGACGAAAAATCAGACACACATTTTAAATTGCTAAGTTGATGTAATTAATATTTTAGTTATTATATTCTTTAAATATGTATAATTTATCGTTACACAATAACAGTAATAATTATTACAATAATTTTATTTTTAACTTAAAATTTTTTAGTATTTTTTGATAACTATTTGCTTGTATGTATTTTTTTTAAGTTTTAAGCAAAAATTCAAGTTTTTATACTAAACATACTTTAAAAAGTCATCCTTGGATTTTTTTTTCTTTATATTGCAACCAAACTAACTTCAAAAAAAATTACCTCTGATGAAAAAAAAAATCAACAGTTAATTTTCCCAAATGATTATTTCATTCAAAATGCACGTATTCATGTTTTCTTCAGGTTTTTGAAAAATCTGAGAAAACCTTTAAAAGTCTTTAAAACTTTCACACCCGATGGCCGAATTTTCCAAAGATTGTTAACCCACTAAACTAACTCATTGAATCTTTAATATTTTGTTTTTGCCAGATGGTTTTAGGCAATGAAATGATATATAAAATCCTTATTTATTTGAAAGATCAGTGTATAAAACGTATTTGAAAATATAATTTACATATTTAGTTTATGCAAACAATTTTGTACCCTGAAAAATTCTTCAGATATTATAAAACTTAATATGGAATAAATATATATCATTCCATATATATATATATAACAGATTCAATAATATATCGACCATTTGATAGAATAGGTGTGTTCTCTAATCGGGGTTCGGTCAATTTTCCAGGATAAAAAATTAAACTCTCGTTGCCAACGTTTCGGTTTTATTTAAAACCTTTTTCATAGGCCTACAAAACAAAGGATAATAAGAAATCGCATATCAACATCAAACATATACACAATCCATTTTCTTATTGTGTATATGTTTGATGTTGATATGTGATTTCTTATTATCACATTTCTTATTATCTATGTTTGTAGGCCTATGAAAAAGGTTTTAAATAAAACCGAAATGTTGGCAACGAAAGTTTGATTTTTTATCCTGAAAAATTGACCGAACCCCGATTAGAGAACACAACTATTCCATATATATATATATATATTATATATATGAAGCATGTGGTCATATATATGCTTGAGAAATGAAACTAATCCGGAACATAGATTTATATATTTTTCCCAACAACATATGTTTTTTTTTTAAAATAAGTTGAATGTTGTGTTTTAATCATGGATTGTATAGAGCATGTGCCCGAGGACCTCAACCATCTCAGAGTAAAGAGGTGTTGGTCAGAGGTGTACCTGTTGTTATGGCGGTAGCAGAGACAGACGCGAGGCTGGCAATCAACGCCAAGAAAGCTGACATGCTGTTCAGAGATGCTATGCGGCAAGAGTTCACAGCATTCCGCAGAGCGAAAACACACTCAGCTCCGCACCTGACCTGCGTCCTGCTTAAGCGCGACTGACACCTACTTCCTTCTGGAGCCACCGAGCCGAGCCACCAACCATCCACCCAAACCACCTACTCCCATGCCCTTTCAAATTCATATTGAATCATCTCATAATCTGTACCTACATTCCCTCATCTCATCCCACTGCTTGATTAAACTCACACAGGATTTCCTCATCTCATAAAAAAAAATGGCCCATAATCTATTAATTTGATATAAATCAAGTCCCAACAGTACATACAAATAATTATTCATGCAATTCATGCGTAAACCTCAGTACTCTGTTTTCAAACCTAATATCCATACATATAGCAGATATTTCAATGCACGCAAACACACAACACACGTATATATGTACAAATTAAAATTTTATCAGGACTCGGTTAGTTCTTCAGGTTCAAATTAAACTCTCATTGCTAACTTTTCAGTTTTTATTAAAAACATTTTTCATAGGCAGAAGTATGAAATATTGAAACAGGAAAACTAAGTAATACATTAGAGATATATTTGAAAAGAAAACACCTGATACGTGTTTATTTAAACTACACAGTTCTTCATGAAATCCACAATGTGTTTTCTTTGTAAAAAAAAGTTTGTAATGTAATACGTAATTTTTCTATTTCAAAAAAAAATTATACTCCTAACTATGCAAAAGGGTTTGAAATAATAACTGAAACGTTGGCAATGAAAGTTTAATTTGTTCCTGAAGAACTGATCAGGTCTAGATATATATATATATATATATATAAATAATCAACAGGAAAATGATCCACAAAGAACAATGAACGTTTCACAATACACTACAGATACAGAGTAAAAAACCGAACACACTTACAGTCTCTAATTTTTGGTAAAATAATCCTCTGATTTACCAGAGAGTAAAACTGTCACTTGACGAGCATCCGAGGAGGCACATATTTAGTTTTTTCAATCCACGTTGTAAACCAGGTCTATACCTAAAAGTTAGAGCTGTTTCAAATGGCTTGAGATTTTATTTATTTATTTATCACATTTATTTATTTTTACATAGTCTTTCTCTTTGTTATTTATTATTAATTTTTTTTCTTTTTTCATTTATTTATTTAAGTATCCAATTATTTTCTATTGATATATTTATTATTGTTATCTGATTTATATTAGCGTTTATTTTAATTGTGTAATATATTAATATTATATTGTTAATAATTATATTATTTATTATAATTTTAATATATTTTCCTTTATTTTAGATTATTATATATACAACTTAAGTTTTTACTCATAATTTATTCTAATCATCTCCATCATTACATTTTGAATATTTAATATTTGTATTTCCGGATTTTCTTTAGTTTCAGTTATTTTCTTCTTAATATCCTTGATTACTATTTTTTGAAGTTTTAATTATTTAATTTCATTTTTTTCAGGTTCACTTATTATTTATTGTTCAATTATCTCTTCAATTACCCCTAGTTTATTTTTCTTACTTGACTTAAACTGGGCTCGCATGTAACGACACTGTTGGTATCCAACCGTTGTTTCACAAGGGCACTTGGTAACACTTGGTGACGTTATAGGCTTTCTTAAGAATGAGCTTCTGGGCCCGACTCCCCAAGGAAACTCTCCAATGGCCAAGACCAGAGAAAAGCTGGTTCAATAAATGAACGAGTAATATTTGAGGTAGAGGTTGGTCAAAGAGTTTCCTACACAAGTTTTTTTTTTTTAAATAAAATCAAATAGGATACTTTTAGGGCGTAATTCTACAATAGAAAATCAAAGATATAACACAAATAACACATGAGTATATGGTACTTACCTTTGTTGTACGCCAGAGGAGTAGAATCCTCTAGATCTTTGCATCCTCGAGACTCATCTCAAACTTCAGGGGGCTCTCATCGTTCTAAAAACCAGTAATAATAAATTACTCTTCTGTGGCAAGCTAGAAACAAGCGAATACAGGGGAACAATGTTGTGAAACGTTTGATATAGATTGATAAGATAATGTATAAAGAAGAAAGTAGATGAGAGGTGAGTACAAAACCATATCTCACTTACAGTTTATGAGTAAACTCATTCCAACTGAAATTAAAATTATAAGAAAATTGTCACATAAACCATAATAAGAATGTGTATTTGAAGATATATAAGAAAGTTGTATATCTTCATATAAATATATGTAGAATATCAAAGAGTAATTAGTTTTCTTAGCTACTAGTTATGAAACATGCAATGAACGTCATACGAATAATGCATACTCTGTCTGGAAGTTGCAGAAACTTTTTGATGGCATTCAAACTAAAAGCAAGGCAATCGGCTTGAAGGAGAAAGTTTTTGGACAAACTTTACCAATAACAAATGGAGGTAAAAGTTAATTATTTATAGAACATTTAAAAAAAAAAAAACAAAAAATTAAAATCCAAACCCGATATTAAAATGAAAAAAAAAAAAAAATAGAAAGGTCACACTATAGAGCTGCGTACAAATTCATTGGAGCTCATGGCATATCAATCTCAGTAAATAATAAGAACTTATCTAATAGTTCTGGATCATTGATTTAATTTTTTTTATTAAGTGTTTACAACCCCAATATAAGGAATGAAACCATGAAATGTACTAACTTCAATTTTGATAATACTTTACCACGGGGTATATAACTTTATCATGATAATCACAAAATTAAATAAAAACTAAGTTGATTCTCAACGACTGAAACACGATATTTCCAGTGAAGTTGAGTGTAGGCCACTTAAATATCTCTATTATAAACCTAAATGAAATATTTAGTTAATTCATTATAATCTTAAGTATAAATGAATTCAATATAATGATTGATCATTTATTCATTATAATTATGAATGATAATAGTTTACTGAATATAAATTCGTATTATCAAAAAATACATTTAAATGGCAAAATGCAATTTGTTATATTATTTAAATAAAAAGCCCTTTAGAGAATTTAATTGTTCTAAATACAATAGAAATACTTATTTAAATTTAATAGTATATAAATAGGAAATGGGTTTTTCTATCATCTGGCAGTTGTTCAATAGTTATATAAAT
Organism: Hermatobates lingyangjiaoensis; assembly: GCA_026182355.1. NCBI lineage: Eukaryota > Metazoa > Arthropoda > Insecta > Hemiptera > Hermatobatidae > Hermatobates > Hermatobates lingyangjiaoensis. The sequence goes on along the minus strand of JAPFBL010000274.1, from coordinate 311,431 downwards.
AGTCTTTTTTTTAGTTATTAACAATAGATTTATCAGCTGCAATAGAATTAATAAGCGTAATCGTGTTCTAATGCAAAGAATATTAGATTCTAACATGAGAGATAAACCTATTTGATGGAGTGTGCTTGAGCGTGGCTGTCATAAAGTGCATCGAATTTTTCAATCTTTTTTCCTTAATTCACGTGAGAACATGAAACATATATGTTCATAACAGAAACTGTTCTATAATATATATTTAAAACAACCATGATTATTTGTAGCATGCTTTATTTTAAGAATTAACATAATCTTATTACTTGTTATAAAGTTTGAATTGAATTAATTTTCTATTATTTACTCAAATGTTTTCCCCGTTGACCTTGAGATGCGCTCTCTCAGTATATGCTAACTTCACTTTGAACAATTGTAAATTATGAAATTAGATGACACCAGCTTTGCATACCACATTAAAATCTATAACACAACTTCGCAATGAGATATTGTTTATACATTTTTGGAAGGATTTTCAGTAAAATAAATAATCTTATGGTAACAGTATAGTAATAAACGTATTAATTTAGAGTTCCATATCTTAAATTAATGGCTGAAAACCGTTAATATATAAAAAATATAGATTGGAAATAAATTATGCTTATAGAAAAAATTTTAATATATTATTATTATAGGAATAATATAAGTAATGTTTACATTGTTTTATAAACCTGTTATAGAACAAATAATACATGTCAATCCCAATACTTGAAGTTTTAAGTATAAAATATGAAATGATCGAAATGAAAATTGGGTTCAATATTATTTTATGCATTTTTGTCTTACGATTCTTCATTCATGATCTACAGTCCCTTGGACGTTTTTTAACATTTTCAGGAGAATAGTGGTACCTAGGCTATGAAAGAAGCATCCTAGAGCAAAAAATCATTATATAACTTTGAGCTAAATTTTTATTTCCAACATTTCATATTTTATGCATTAAGGCCGTAGACGCCATATTTCTTGAGAAAAAATGCAAAAACTAAAAATTGGAAAATTTTTGAGGTTTTTGGGCCCTAGGGGACCTGGGTTAGGCTACCCCCCAGAGTTTAATAGCCTAAAACCTCCCAAAGACCTATAGAAAGTGCCTTGCAAAAGAATTTTTGAAAAAGGTCCATTGTAGGCCGAATACATAAGGTACAAACATACATACATACATACAGAGCCACGAAGACAATTTATGTATAGACTCTGAAACTTGTTAAAAAAATGATGGTCAAATCTACAATTTGTGAATGAAATTTGTTTGAAAGATAATGTGACACTTGGGACAAAAAAATTGATTTTTGAAAATTCTAATGTGAAACTTGTGACAATATGTTTAATAGTTGAAATTGTTATGTGAAACTTGTGGCAAAAAAATAATTATTTGGAATTTATAATTTGAAACTTTTAAAAAAAATTTAAGAAACTATTGATAATAGCTAAAGCTTTGTTAAAGTTAATAAGAAACCCATATAAAAATACAATAATGTCTTTAATATCAATCTGAAAACAATAATAAAATTTCTGGTACCTGGTTGTTTCCAATTGAACAAAGCGTGTGGAAATATTATCATAAAGATTAACCTACCTGCGGCCGCCTCCATTAACAAAAACAAAGTTAAAGAACTCATAAATTTTTGGTATAAACAAACATTTGTTTTTTCATTTTTGTTAGCTACCATTTGCAAAAACAAAACTTATGCAATTTTAGTTTTGGCCAGGGCGGTAGATCCCATTTTTGGGATACTACATGAACCACCCAACTCTGATTTTCGATTTTTATCTTCAACATTTCATATTTTATGCATTAAAGGCCGTTGACGCCATATTTCTTAGACAAAAAATGCAAAAACTCAAAATTGGCAAATTTTTGAGGTTTTATTGGTTTGTCCCTAGGGTGCCGGTTAGGATGCCCCAAAGAAGTTTAATAGCCTTAAAACCACCCCAAGACCTATAGAAAGTGCCTTGCAAAAGAATATTTGAAAAAGGTCCATTGTAGGCCGAATCCATAAGGTACAAACATACATACATACATACATACAGAGCCACGAAGAGAATTTATATATAGATGAGTGCTCTTAATTTGTGTTTTGTTACCCTTAGTAGTTGTACGTAGGCAATATTTAAAGAAAGCTTTGTCACTGTTTTTAATGAACTCATCAAGTTTTCATGGTCAGTTGTGTTTCTAGTTGTAAAAAGTGTGACTCTTTGGTCAATTGGTCATACTCAGTGATATTTCTGTTTCTGAGAAGCCTGCCACTTTGGTCAGTTTGTCATGCTCAGTAATGTTTGTAGTTGTGAAAAGTGTCCCTCATCGAGCAATTGACACCAATTTCAGTTTTAAGCAAGCGACTTTACTAGGCTGAATTTACATTAAGAAGCAATTATCTAAAACTCATCTGAATTAAAGATAAATTCTATTTACTAGTATATTTAATTGTAATAAGTATATATTTTTAGAAAACAGTGTCGTACAACCTGGTGAATTACATCGTTATATCCTGTTTCAAAGACCGTGTGCACAAGATTACTGTCTAACATAGGGAGAATCTAAGACGAACAAGATGATTTGAACTTCCAATATTCAGCTCTAGGAACAATCACTGTACTTATTGTACCGATTATAGCACCCAGTGTCCCAGGCTATAGTACAATTATGTTAAACAAAAAATAAAGAAGTTTATATATACTAAATGACCCGATTAAAGTGATTCGTTGTTATATAATCTATATAATTAATACAATTTAGGTAAATGACAAATGTATTTACAGCCAGATAAACATATATATTTATTACCATCATTATTTATTTCAAAATTTCTACAGATATTATCAATCACATTCTCCAATGTTGCAACAATGTACAATATTATATGATCAAACCACAAAATGAAATGGGTAAAAAAAACAAAAACCTTTCAGTCACAACAAGTGGACATCGTCAGAGTCAAAAACCCAACAGTTGGGTTTTTAACTTTGATGAAGACCACTTGTGGTTGAAAGATCCTAGATTTTTTTTTTGTATTCTATTTGCGGTTTGATCATTGACTGTTGTTTCACGTGTTTATGTGAAATCTTGTTACATCTGTGGGAACATTGTTGGTCTCTAACCGTCTCTGTATTAATGCGCTTGGTTTTTCTCTCTTATCTCTCCTGAAGACTGTTGAAACCGAAAATTAGACTATATATATGTGTTTTTAATGTTTCTATCTTTTTTGTCTACATTGAACTTGAAGTAATAATAAGTCATATATTAAAAACAGAAAACCTAGTGAAGCTAATGAGTATTTTTTTTTGGGTTCCATTCATTCATTCATGGAAAAGAATTAGATTTCTAGGTGAAACTGCTGGTTTACACAGCAAACGGAATAGATATAATTCCCATCCTAATAAGTATTCTAGATTTTAGAAATGTTGCTAAGGTAATTTATAATATCAGATTAACTAGGACCAACAGATAAATTATTAATGAACGAAAATGCATATTTTCCGTACACAAAGGAATTACCTAATCGATTACAACCAACAGATTTACTTAATTCGTTAAATATTATATAACAAATTAAAACTCTAATTTGAAATACATAATAACTAACCATAAACTGAATCAAATTCTCTTTGTGGTAGTCTATCTATTCAACAAATGATGTACTTCCAAATAATAATTGGCCTGCAAAACATTCGCTAGTAACGTCATATAAATTAATAGACGTTGATTAATAAGTTAATTGAATTAAATTAAATAAATAAATTAAATCAAACTGATTTACTTTCTATCAGGTTTTGGTTTTATTTTTAATTTGAGTATCGTTAATATTACAAAAGTTAATCAATTACAAAATTAATTGATGTTCTTTACTGATTTCATTTGTGTTAATGTTGCTGAAGCAACTGAATCAGGAATATGCAGCTTTAAATCACTGATTTAGAGCAATCTGACATATTATCACTACTATTTAACTTAGGGTATGATTCTCATTGGACTCGCGCACTCCAATTCTGTATCTGTCGTTTTGTGCATCTTATTCTCCTTTTCAACTTCTAATTCAGTTTTTAATTTCTTTAATGAACTTCTTATTTCTTTTTAGAGAGGTATAATTCTTTAAGAAATCTATATATAATATGTCAATGATCAAATCACAATAAGAAATGGGAAAACAAGACTAAGATCTTTCAACCGTAACAAGCCGTCTTCGTCAGAGTCAAAAAACTCAGTTGGGTTTTTGACTCTAACGAAGACCGCTTGTTACGGCTGAAAGATCTTAGTCTTGTTTTCCCATTTCTTATTGTGATTTGATCATTGATTGTTATTTCACATGTTTATGTGAAATCTTTTTATATAATATGTCATGAATCACCAAATTTTTAAATCCAATTAGAACGCAATCATACATACTGTATTCATGAGTTTTATACAATGAGTTTAGGTAATGAGGCGACATTCATCGTACTATGTTAGTTTCAGCTCTCATAAGTGATAATTAGGAAGACAAATTTAGCAAGAGAAACATACATATTTTTAGATACTTTCTTTGAAGATGTATCATTCTCATGATAAATCTAAGTTCACTTGGAATGAGCATTTTAGAAAAATGTAGACCCCTGTTGTAGCCACATTGTGTCTGCTTCACGTGAAAAATTGTTTTGATATAATGAAAAATTGCTTCTGTATACAGAAGGTTTTTTTAATCAAAACTGTTGCAACCTTTGTATTGTCTTAATCGTTTATAGTTTCTTGTATCCAGATATCGACATGAGTGTTTTATTATTACTAATTTTTGCTCTGCAGTACTCAGATGAGAGCTTTTTTTTTTTGAAATTATGAAACTTCTAAATAATATCACTTTTATTTCCCTGTAATATACTGTAAAAATTGTATTCTATTAGGCAAAAAAATACGGTAAATATAATTATTTCGTTCTAATTATTTTTTTTTGAAATGTTGCCTTCCAAAGAGCTATCTCCTTCTCATGTCACTCTGAATAAAAAGTATATCATTTTTCAAGACAAAAATAAATAGGAAAACAGGGATGAATAATATTTTTTCCAAGCTGGAAGTAGATTAGATGGCATTGCTTCTGTTTCCCTAGACAAACTGTTTCCATAGTTTCTATATGCTATTTTGATAGAAGGAAAATATATATTTTATTTTACAAACGATCTTTTAACATGGCAGTAATAATAATTTTGTAGATCAAAAATAAATATTTGGTTAAAAGACCATATAATTCATGAAAAAATCTCATGCTTCAAAACATGACTTTTGAAGTCTTTAAAAAAATGTATTAGTCTCCTGATTGTTTGTTTCCAGTTTAGTCACTTATCTAAAAGTTCACTACTTTTATTAAAGTGTTACAACTCTTTTTGATATTGAGAAAAAGATAATAATGACTGTCTTAGCAGGTTTTAAACAATAATTATGTTTGACTTAATTGTTAAAAAAAATTCAAAACAAATGTAAACAAATCCAAAATTACTGTAAGCTATCCGTTATTTGAAGTTAAGTTTTCAGTTATTAGAGCTTTATTTTCATTTATGTAGTCAGAATTTCCAGACGCGATTTTAATAACGCATTAATATTTTTTCAAATTTGCATGCCAAAAAATCGTTTTATAGTTCCAACACTTGGCGTTAATACTTTTTCTGAACTTAAAAAATATTCTGTAACAACTTTTCTTGTCCATGATATTTCAACAAACTTTATTCTATTCGTCCTAACAATATGTGATATTTTTATACTTTTATTAATTGAATAACCGTGAAACTGTACTACATGCATCATTTATAGAAATATTCATAATCTTTCATTAGTAATTTTTTTATACTTTTATAGAAAACGCATTATCGTTTTGTTGAAATAAACTCATTTATTTTCTTATAACCCTCCTGTTAGATTTACAATAATCTCAAAACTTCAACATTCTAGAATTGGCAGTTTAGAACAAACGCCATATCTAAATTCACATTGTCATCTATAGATTGCGCTAACCATGATGAAATGACCTTATGATTCTTAGGGCAGATTTATCTACATTATAGGTCCATATTTATGTGAAATATAAATGTTAATTATCTAATAATGTGGTCTGTAGCAGTCTTCCAATTTGTTATATGCATAAAAAAACTAGTCACTTAGACCTTGAAAATATCAAATAAACGTCAAAAATGAATTTCGAGAGCCTTTAAACATGTAAATTCATCAAAATTAAGACAATAAAGTTTTTTACAGCAACAAAAATTTATTTATGTAATGTAAAAATTTAACATCACGTTTTTCTCTTATACTTTTTTTTTTTGATATTTTTGATTCATGTGACAAACCTCATTTAATGGATGTAACTGAAAAAATATTTTTTTTTTTTATGATTAATAGTCCTTCAATTCTTGATATAGTCATTAGGCTGAAAGTCACTTAAACAATAATATCAAAGCCACTAACTGTCAGCATTTGATTTTTTTTTATGCTCTCTATTGTAGGTGTTTAATAGTCTTTAGACGTCAGAGGGGTGAATGTGCAGCTCTTTTCTGGCTGGCACTAATTTAAACCCCGAGTGATGGGTCAGGTTATGTTAGTAGCAGTCGTGCATGCCTATGAACTGTTAGGTCCAGGGTTCAATATGATTGCCTCCAGCCCGTGCGCTGTCAGGTACTCGTTAAAGAACCCTCTTCTAAATTCACTTGTGATAACAATAATATAGAACTCCCAAGGTAGAATCAATTTTCTTTGTGCGGTATCAGACAGGGCCAATGTTTGGACTATATGAGTTACCTTGTGAGACTGCAATGACAACGTAATCTAATCTAACCTAACCCCAGGCCACCCACAAAGGTAGATGTGCGAACTGCCTCTGGTATTTTCCACCCAAGTGATCAACACGCTCAATACTGTGTTGATTCAGTAACATTAAGGGAACAGGTTTATACCACATGGTTAGGAACATTGCGTCACTCACACTTGTTGATGTATTAATTTATACATTGATTGGGCCATAATTTTGAAGAACTAACATATCACACGACACTGGCCCAGTTCAGGTAAGTTATTTATTATACTACTGATGAATCATTCTTTTCCTAAATCCTCTTACTAAATATTCATAATGGCGGATAAATACAACAATGATGCATTGCTTGCTATATCCATACCTGTTTTTGATATGGATGTGCAATTTCCTTCTCTTGGCATCCTCAATAATAAGTCTTGTTTTATTTTTAATTAGAAGCTGAATTTAGGGTTAGAAAAAAAAGAAACTGTCACCTACTCTTTAGTTTCTATTTAGGAACAACATTGATTTTGTAATTAAACAAAAATTATTATCAAACTTAATAATTATGAACTTTGAACAAAGAAATAACATTTAATTCTGGTAGTAATAAATAATGATAGCCAGCTGTTTTGCTCAATGAAATCTATTTATTTGAAAACATATAACAGCAGAAAGAGAATTTCAGAACAATTTTGTTTTTTGCATCTATCATCTGTGGTAATAACTACTAGTAAAGGTTTAAATAATTTTATTACTAAATTATTAGAAATATCATAGATGACTACTAAAGAAGTTTATTTTCACAATGAATCAAGGGATTTTTATTGACACTTCATCGTTCTAAAAAAATAATTTCAGCCCCCACTAAAGCAATTACTTAATTTCAAAATTTATGAATTCATTTTCTACAAACCATCATAACCATACCAAATATTAGTAAATAAATGTTCTAGTAACACTAAATAATCAATAACTAACAGATATTTCGTCTATTCACCAACAAACAGGAAGGGAAACTTACCCTGAAACTCTTAAAAACACAACACTGTTAGAAGTATATGTTCTCGTGACTATTTAGTTTACCATGCAGTATTATATATATATATATATATAAAATAAATTCAAAACAAAGGAAACACACAGAAAGACACAGACATAACTCACATCAATATTTCGACATCGTCGTCATCAGGAGGTGTGAAGAGTGAAGAGTCCCGCAGGAAGGCAGGGCGGTGACTCACCTCCTGCCTTTAGTCACCACTCTGCCTTCCTGCGGGACTCTTCGCTCTTCACACCTCCTGATGACGACGATGGTCGAAATATCGATGTGAGTTATGTCTGTGTCTTTCTGTGTGTTTCCTTCGTTTTGAATTTATTTTATTTAAAAAAGTCCGCTGGACCGTTTCTTTTAATTGTATATATATATATATATATATAGAAAATATAGAAAATATTTATAATAAATAAAATTTGTATATATATAATTTTGTAAAAACACTTTGTGGAATCTTTACTACAAAAAAATGCAAAATATAATAGAATTAAACAATTATTTGGGGTCAATAACTCTGTTATAGATATATTGAAATATTTAAAAGTATTCTTTCGTCTTATTAATTGATACTGTAAGAATAATGAGTAGTGCTGATTTTATCTATAATTTTAGTTTTGGATCCCGTTTTACATCTGACTCTTATTTTGTTCATAATCAGCTAATGAAAAACATGTTTTGTACACACTGAATGCAGTCTATTGGGATTTATATGGTGTTCACCACCATCTTTATTATTATGGTTAGTTTTTTACCATAAAGTTTAGGGAATTACGTCGTAACTCCAATTTAGGGAGAGAAAATAAATAGTCCTATGAACGAGGGGACGATATTCTGCAAAATATCGAACCATTGAGTCTAGCAGAAACAGAACAAGTCAGATTGCTGTTTTAGATAGATATTTGAAATGTGTTTGAATCTCAGAAAATTATGCATACAGAAATCTATCAACTGTCAAAATTAAAAAGAGCTTGTTTTATAAATATGTTTCAAGAGAAAAATTTACTAGGTGGGTATGTGTTGACGATACAGCTGTAGGTACTTAAGTTACATTAAACAGCTTACAATGCAATTCAAAGTAACAGTCCTGCGTGTTCATGATTTTAAATTGAGATACATATATATATATATATATATATATATATATATATATATATATATATATATATATATATATATATCAAAACATAACATAAAACATAAAAAAAACATATAAAAAGCTCTTGCTGGGAGCTTAAACGCAAATGAAATTATCAACTATCATCAATCAACTAACAATACAATAAAAAATCAATTAGAGAACAGAAAAACCTTTTCCAAATTTTGCAACAAATTTATATTATCACTTACAATTTTATATTTTCAATATTATACAACTTGAGTAACACTTTTTAAACTTTTTACGTTCCAATAATTACGTTTAAGATAAAACTTCTTGCACTAAAATAATCTGTTTGGATTTAATATAATCTTTTAGAAATGATACCATCGATCCAGTCAAAAATGAACTTGAAAACTTCTGACAATTTCATATAATCTTCCATCGTTTAAGTATGTTTTACATCACTATGGGTTTTCTCAAAATTTGTTTAGCAAAAAGTGATCGACATACTAAGATACTTCTATTGGAGTCAATTGGTATTTGCAGGACACATTTAAGCATTATTATATTCTTCGTTTTTTATAATGTAATCAGACCTTCAAAACTATTTAGACAATATTTATATTTATCTTATAGTTATTTTAAAATATCCCATTACATAAAAATGCTATTTTATATGTGAAAATATTAAAAATAATGACCATAAGAAGATAGAATTGTCCATCAAAGGTCATGTTATCCTTGACAGGAGAGTTAGTTATGTTACCCTTTAGGCATTCACAAGACACGATTCACCACATTTCATTGAATATATGGATATACCAACATGTTGTGGTGTAAACGTGTATCAAATCACACGAGGCATGATACAAGTAGTTTTTATCTTTTTTCTAAGTTCGTGATGTATTTTGTTCGTTCACATAGCTATGTATTCTGAATAGATAGTAGATCTTGAACTCTGGGAAACACCTTGTCAATAAGCTCTTTCTGTGAGCTTAAACGCAAATGAAATTAAAATCAACTAACAATACCTACCTGCTACCTTATCAGGCAATAGTATATCATGAATATTGCTGTGTAATAACTTTTGTAAAATATAATTGGATTAGACTTCCTTTTGAAATCAAAAGATTTCATCAGACATACTCAGATCTGAGTAGAATTGTACAATTTATATCAGATATGTACAATTGTACATATTTCATTCTGAATTATTTGAAAAAAATACATATTATACAAGACAAAAATACTGTTGTTTCTCGAAAAAAATACACTGGAGAATATTATGAACAACTAGTCATCAATAGTATACTCCAGAGAAATATAATGTTGTATTTTGTGCTAATAGTTTATTTTTATTCATAAGTTCACATTTATGAGGTTTATTTTTATCAAACATTGAGTGGATAATGCACAATTTAATGCGCAATGCATTGGGATAGGACGTGCGTAGCTTCAAGATCTTTTTCATCGTCTGTAGTACGAATTTTTCAGTCGGTGATCAAACAGAATTTTAATCTGTTTTTCCAATGCCATCAACACATATTTGAAACAGGAAACAATTGGAAAGCTATACCACTTCTACATAGTATTACATTTTATACTGTCATGAATACACATTGACTGAAAATATAAATTTTTACAACTCTTATAGGATGGAAAACATTGTAAAGTACTTTAACATTTACCCCTTCTCTCACCTCAAAACACTTACTTTAGACCTTTAAAAATATTTTTGAAAAATAATTCTCCGATTAAAAGATAATTTTTAAGATTATTTAAGAAATTGTATATCAAACAAATTTTGTACTTCCATTATACTAAACTTTTAAAGAAATACAAATAATGACTTGACTTTAAAAGTAAAATATATGTTTAGTAAATTTGCAGAGTGTTTATCAATATACACGAGTCATTTGGATTTCAAAAAGTCTTCTCTATTTGGTATTAGAGGAATTAGATTACATTGGGAAAACTGTCAAACCTTCGTTTCAGTATTTTATTGCAAGTTGAGAAGTTAGGTAATCGATAGGGGGCAATTTCATTACGCCCTCAGCATTTATGTCAGTCAAGTGTACTCATTTCAATAACAAAAAATCTGCAATGTCGCTAACTTTTTTTTTACTATTTCTTTTTAAAATTCAATTATTGAATTCATTCTAAAAAATGTTTCTTCGATTGTAATATATATCAATACTTTATTTACTGTATAGTTTTAAAGTACATAGCTAGTAACCAGAAAAATTTACATAAAAACAATTGTTTTTTTAAAAAGTATAATAACTGGTAATTAAAAAAACCTGATTACATGAACCCAAACATTCTATTTTCTTTCTTTTCATGAATCCTTTTAGTTGATGCAGGAACACGTATATATAGTAATGTAACTTGTTATAATAATGAAGGAGTCATGGTAGCTCAGTGGTTAACGTACTTGTCTCTGAACTGATCGGACCACGGTTCGATCCCCACCTGGCCCTCGATTTATTCATGCGGGAGGTGAATAAATCTGAGGACGTCGTCCCTCGGAGAAGGACGTTAAACCGTCGGTCCCAAGCCTGTACTATGTCAAGTACTCGTTAAAGATCCCTACTCGAAATATACTTGAGTTAGGCAAAACTTAGGACTCCCACTGTAGAAAAAAAATCCTCATTTCATGGTATCACAAATGCCAATGCTCGGCCTACGTGTAATCCCTTGTGGGTCTACCACTGCAACCTAACCTATAATGACAGAAAAATGGTAAATTTAAACAAATTTAGAAATGGTAAAATATGTTCTGTCTCATAATATTATCTAGAACACTGTGACGCATTTTATCGTACTTTATATTAAAAGATAATCTATCTCGAATTACTAGTTACCACTTAGTTAGAAATGATGATGTAGATTAGAACAGATATATAATAAGATATAAAAATATTTCACATAAACACTTTTTTGACTCTGACGGAGATCGCTTGTTACGGTTGAGAGATCTTAGTCTTGTTTTCCCATTGCATATTGTGGTTTGATCATAATAAGATATTTTTATATTACTATTTACAGATAAAAGTGATACTGACAAGTTGCAATAATAAAGCATTTATTCTTTAAAAAACAAACGTTACGAATGTATTTATCCAATGTAAACAAAAAGTAGAATGGATAGGTTATTGACTGGAGGAGTGTTATCAATGCTGTAGAAAAATATTATAACTCGAAATTATTTTTGCACAAGGACTTATTATATTATATATTATTATATTTATATATATATTATAATATATATTATTATATTATATTATATATTATATTAATCCATATTATAGATGCTATAAATTTATAGAAGCGTTGCTTTTAACGTTTAAAAGCCATCTTTACATATATACATTATCATGTTTCGTTTAATGAAAATGAAGGTGCCAGGAGAGATGCCTCCTGGAATCTCACTTTGTATGACTTCAAATTACCAAATTCTGGTTTCTTATTTAGAATTCCACAAAATTCTACACCACCTCTCTACAAAGTTAGAGAATTTAATCTCACTATAATTGTGGGGTAAGTAATGACAACTGTCGTTTCCACTATGCCAACAAAGATTATTTTGAAAATATTAATAGTTGATTTTGAGCTAGTGCCAAATGTAGTTTAACTTGTGATTATCTTTAGTAATGGAGATTAGACTTTTCATGCTATAATCACTTGCAGAAGACTTAAAGCTCTTGTCCAAATCATGTAGGATAACATATAACGTTAAATATCTCTGCCCTAGTAAACTATGGTGGTTAAAATTAAGTACTCCATAGATTGTTAATTTGTTTAATAAACATAAATATGGAAGCGAATAGGTGTACATACTATACGTACAAACTGCAGGAGAGAACTGTAGTTTGAGATCATCAATGAATGAAATCTATGCCAAACACAAAATTGATTTTTCCTATATACTCCAGTTTTTCTTTATAGAATTTATTCATAGCAACTCTGGCCCTACTCTCAATTTTTGTAAGTAACATATTACTGTTAAGTTACCTGTATATATATTTTCTCTTTAAAAACCTGTTCTGTAATATTAATGGCTTTAGGATTGAACTGCTGTGTTCTGATATAAAAACTTAAAACAGTTTGAAGACGTAGACATATTAATAAAAGTGAGTGTAAATGTTTAAGACGAAAAGGAAATGGAGGTACGTGAAGACGGTATAATAGAAACGTCAGAAAGCAGTCGGCATTGGTCAGAGTTATAGAGGAGAGATAAGAAAGAGTTGGGCCCTATAACTTAACTTTTATATTGGAACAGGGTGCCCAAACGAATTTCGATTCACTTTACCACTATTTCCTATCAACCCCTGGTTTTTCTTTCTCCGTTTTTCTCTTCACAACTAATCAAATTAGCACCTTATCGAGGACATCATTTATTTATTACATACATTCTTATCTAGTTTAATAACAAGAAATAATATAAACTATGTTCATATTTTCCTATCTAATACCACTTAAACACTGTCAAACATCAAGATATCAAATGAGTATCATAAAATAGAATTATCTAAAAAGCAGATTTAAATAATATATATTTAGCACCTCTCACGATCTTTCTCCTCTTCTCCCAACTTAAAATTAATCATATCCCTTTACTCTTTGTGCATAGTATATTCCTAGACGACATAAGGAAATTTACTCCTAGATGTTTTATTTATATTTGCAACATACTCAAGGCTATGTCAATACGAAAAGTCATCAGTGAATATAATCATAATACTCAATGCTAAAAATAAACATTACCTACATATGTGTCACATATTATATCAGATAAGTTTCCATTATTTAACATTTAGTCAGTTAATGTGTTTATCTACTAGTATTGTATCCCGTCAAACACTGTAACTGCACATAGGGAGCCTATACATACAATGTGTTCTCTTATATAATCCACATTGTATTACACATTATAATGAAATAATAATATATGGAGTGACCTACACTAGTCTTTGCTATAACAAATCATCATCTTTACTGTCTGATCCATTGACAATCAAATGAGTTTCTGTTTGTCAATAAAATGCTATAATGATGGATATTTTCATTTCACTATCCTTATAAATTATTATTATACAATATGGTAAACTATTATCAACTGGCTCTTGTCCCAAATGGAACAGCCAGAGGAGAGACTTGATACAAAGAATAGGCATATTCTCCCCAGAAACGATCATTGAAAAAATGATCCGGAGTTCTGGGGCATGGAATATGGTAGATGGCCTAGTCAGAACGATATTGATTACGAAAAAGCGATACCTGGAAGATCTAGAAGAATAATAAAGTAAGTATGCCTCACCTAAGCTAAGCTACGACCAAGCCTGAAGTAATGTGGAAAACAGTTCCAGGCTAGGTCCTAGGTGAAAAAGGGGGTGTTTTAGTTGGTAGTTTGGTTTATCTGAGAGCCCAGCACTATGTGCGTAAATGCATTTCACCTCCTTGCCCAAAAAAAAAAAAAAAAATTATCAACTGGCAGATAATCAATATAACGGTATTATTTGTATTATTGTTGTAACTGATTAAAGATTTTTAAATCATTCATCTAGAGCAATCAGGCAAGTTTATATTTTTAAGATTTACTGAGGCTTATTGAACTCGTTTGGAGTTTTAATGTATAAGACCCACCAAGCTTCCCTTTCTTCTTTTTAATATCATCTTTGAATTTTCATTTTTTTTTCTTCAACTTCAAAATTGTCCATAAAGAACTATCTTTCACCTGTCTTGGATACAGGTATGTTTTATCAAATATTTCGTCATCTTCAAGACGATGTCTTCGCTTTCAGATTGAATGTAATAAAAGGTTTCCGCTAAGTCTGGACAGAATCTGCAATATTCGTATGATGATAATTCCATGTTGCGTAAGTAGTAATTTAGAAAATAAATGATGTTTAGAAGTCGTATAAACAATTTATATAATTAATATGATATGAATATTTTTTTTGAAATAATAAATAACTCTTTTAAAAACGTAGTTCTAACTTGCAAATGAAACACTGCTTATTGATTGTTTCATGGAGCAGCAGTATTCTTTAATCTTTTCCAGTAATCACGAAAACGTTATCGCTATATCGTTCATATATTTCAGACTTTTTGAAATCGTGAAAAATGTCTCGTTCTGTCCGTCCCACATAATCATTTGCGAGAACTACTCTAGGTGAGTCGATAGCTACCACATGTATTGGCTGATATATTTATCTACTCGGTGGGGTAAAAAGAACTATTTCCTGATAAAGGAAAATTTTTGCACTTTTAATTTAGATCAATTTTTTTAAGTTTTAAATTTTGGTTATATTTAGTCATTTTTTTGGTATTTCGATTCTTTTTTAATAGCTTTTTTTTTAATAAAATTTTTATTTGAATATTACATATTAGTGATTTAGCCTAAGTATTACTGAATATAATTTTAATTTGTTTATAAACTCAAGTATAATTGGTTGTTTAAATGGTAATAGATTACTCTGTTTTATTAGATGACACTAAGAGCAATAGGATGGCAAGTATAGAGGGTTGCTTGGACAGAGGAAAACGAGGGTAGATGAATTGATAAGGCATGCACTGCGGTGCTTAACTCTCGAGTAGGATGACATGAAAGGGTCATGCTTTAATAACATCCCGGAGCAACTCATGGTAAAGAGCATAATTGTAATGGACTCTCCAGGAGGCCATATATCTGGAAGACGATGGAAACTGAATGGAATAAAGAGGAACTTCACGAAGGAGTAATCACCTCATTCGTGCCTCCCATTTGATATAATATATTTAATTTAAATAAAATGGCTTATAATATGAGCAACACCTGGTGATTAAGAGTTTGTACTACCCAATCCAAAACAGTTCTACTTGTAACATCAATATCAACTGAGCTTTATTTTATATTTTTTTTTTACTTTTTTCAATTAAAAGTTCTTCAGTCCTTACATTTCTAGTTTTTACTTCTGTTTTACTTCTCTGCAAATGACAAGCTGCCATTTAACACACACACACTCATACGCAAACAAGTGTGTGTTTGTGTATATCTGTGTTAGAAATATCTTTCAAAAACCCAAGAGGCATAAGAACAAACTTTCTTATTTGAATTGGTGTTAATCCTCAGACGGAGCAAGTTCATTACCAGTACTGAATGTTTTTAAGGTGTAAATTGTGCGTAAAAACAACTGAATAAGAATATTGACTACAATCGCTGGGGTGTGGGCGAGATAGAGCAATTCAAGTAGGCAATTCCCTTAAGATTCTAAACTTTTCAAAAGCGACTTTTTTTTTTATTTATTAAAAACAAATTAATATTCTACTAAATTCATATGGATATTCAACAAAGAGCAGTAAAATTTAGGTATAAATATGTCGTTTATTCTTGATTGATTAACCTGAACTGATGTAAAATCCTACTTCTTCTGTAAATAATAAACTGACATGGCGTTTTTCTATAATTGCTGCTATGAGAAACCAGAAAACCTTTTGGACTCCTCGTGTGTTTCATTTATTTAATTCCATTAAAATTTAATGATATCCTTGAATGGTAATGATTTTGTAATTATCTATTTCATTTTAATACTATTTATGATTTATAACTGGCTGATTCTTGGTCAAATTGTTATAGAGCATTTAATTAATTGAGCAGAATATTTTAAATATTAGGAGGCCAGGTTAGCCCAGAGGCAATGTGCTCGCCTGCCTCTCGAGTAGGAGTAGGTTCAGGGATCATTACCCCCTTTGGCCCACGATTTCTTCCCATTGGAGAAGAATAAATCTGAGCACGTCGTCCCTTAATGAGGGCGTTAAGCTTTCGGTCCCAAGCCTGTACTATAGCAGGTACACTTTACAGATGCTTACTCTAAATACACTTGAGTTAAGTAAAATTTAGTACATCCAATGTAGAATAAATCTTCTTTGTGTGGTATCACAAAGGGCCATGTCCAACCTATGTACTTTGCTTGTGGTGCCGCCCTGCAACGTAACCTAGTATAACCTAGTATATTACTTATCAAATTCCGATTGAAGTCATGTACAAGAATTCATACGAAAAATTCATGACGATATATTTTTAAGAATTCTTTTATTACTTTATAAATTTTAATTAAGTTCCAAATATACGTTAATAATAGAGTAATTAGAAGTTGCAAAATCACACAATATTTTTTTTATTGTTTACTATAATACAGCTTTGCACACTAAAAGACATAACAGAATAATCAATGATGGTTATATTAAATGCATATAGTAAATTAACAAAACTAAATCAATTTTTAAAATAAATCATAATATGTTTACAAAGTATAACAAGAATTTATCTTTTTAGCATAATCGTTTTACTCTATTTTGAAGTATCTTTCTTGTACTAGAGCTTGCGTTTAAATAGGGCTTAGTACTTTGTGATAGACTAATAAGCCGCTCGACAGCTTAGCTTTGAAAGGCTTGAATGACTCTTTGTCAAATACGTTCGTCGGTCGATTTCGATTCACCACTGCCTTTAGTCTATTCAGACGGTAACATAATTAATAGCATTCTCCCTTTACTGCCACTATTATCAACCAATATATGACCATCTATATTGCCCTACTCTTTACTTAAATCTTATCAAAGACCAAAATAAATAAAAATTTAACCAAACTATTTTTATAATGCATACTTATAATTATGTTAAAATAACATCATTATAATTTATCTGACATCCATACTGCTTGTTTAAACATAATATAAAACATATATTATGTATTGTATTCTCAAATAATTATCATTGATATTTATAGAGAACGAATATTAGAACATTTGCTAAGATACAGACTACACCACCTCGAAGGTTGGGGTAGTAACGGAGTGATTAAGCGTCTCTAATAGCTTAACAACAACTGTAGTCTGTTGTTGTTAAACAACAAGACAATAGGTGTTGTTAAAATCCAGATACTTTTTTTCTTTGTCAAATAATTTGTAATATAATGCTTAGTTTTTCTGTTTCCAAATTTATACTTCTGCCTATGAAAAAGGTTTTAAATAAAGACCGAAACTTTGGTAATGAGAGTTTAATTTGAACATGAAGAAGTGACTGAGTCCCGATAAACTTTATTTTTGTATATATATATATAAATTCACCGAAGGAGTTCTTGAGGATTTTGGTCATAAACATACAACTCCTGATTATAATCGGACGTTTCGTCAAAAGTTTTTTGGCATTTTCATGGCTACAAAACAATTTGTTAACAACATAAGTAAAGCAAGGTAAATACATCCACGGATACCATCCAACAGAAAACAAACCAAACAAACATAAATTCAGCAATAAGAGAACCACAAAAGGATCATAAAATACCTAGTGTTATTATTCATAATTTAAAAACAGACATTTGTTGTTTAAACCTAATTACTTATTATTAATTATTCAGAAACAACAAAAACCAAATTTTCAAACAGATAAGCACACTATTACAAAACTAATTCTGGGAGGATGCCTCTACCTGTGTGTTTTGCTTGAATGCTCTGTATAGAGGTATCCTCTCAGAATTATTTTTGTAATAGTGTGCTTATCTGTTAGAAAATTGGGTTTTTGGTATTTCTGAATAATTAATAATAAGTAATTAGGTTTAAACAACAAATATCTGTTTTTAAATAATGAATAACAACACTATGTATTTTATCATCCTTTTGTGGTTCTCTTGTTGCTGAATTTTTGTTTGTTTGGTTTGTTTTCTGTTGGTTGGTATCCATGGATATATATATCTTGCTTTATTTATGTCGTTAATAAATTGTTTTTTAGCCTTGAAAATGCCAAACAGCTTTTCGCGAAACGTCGGCTTATAATCAGGAGTTGTATGTTTATGACCAAAATCCTCAACAATCCCTTCGGTGAATTTGAAATATCAGTGGTCGAGAAGCTATATCAATATGTATATATATATATAAACTGGAATTTAAAAAGAACGCATAGAAAAGAAATCACTGAACTCACTACTATATTTCGATGTCCTCGTCTTCAGGAAAAGAAGTGAATCGCTCCAAAGGCTGATAAGGACTCTAAAACTTAGCCCCTTCGAGAGAACACTGAGTTCAGAACAATTAAGCGAACGGGAAGAAATATTGCAAATATTACTATTACTATTACTATTTATGGTGTTATTTGAGGGAAAGCGAGTGGAGTGACGCCGAGGGCGAGACGTAACGGAGTTGAAGGAGGGGTAAGAATTAGTAGGATTGGGAAAGGAATGACGCTCAGGGTGCAAAGTAACGGTATCAGAATGGGGGTAGGAATTAGTAGGATTGCATGTGGAGTGACGCTGAGGGCGAGACCTAGCGTCATATGAATGGGGGTAGGGATTAATACCAGAACAGGTAGAAAGAAGTGAATGGGGGATTGAGTGAATGGGTGAATGGGATTGAGGAAAAGGGTCAGGCAAGGGCAAAGGGATTTAAGGAAAAGGTACCTGGAATGGCAAACTTAAACCACGAGACAGATAAGAAATATAAAGTTTCGAAAGCTTCTTAAGATTGGAAGTACGAGACTTCTCCAAAAACATATATATATATATATATATATATATATATATATATATATATATATATATGACAATATAATCTTGTTTAACATGCAATTATAGTAGATGATTAATCTCGTCTGTGTACAATAGAAGAGAAATACGAGTAGTACACAACATTTCATTAATACCTGGCTGCTCCACTTTTTAAGAGAGTTTTATTTTTGCCATATGACTTATTTATCAAATAACAAAGAACTGTTTTATATTCAGAAGAACGGACTTGTGATGTATGATTTACAGCCGTTGCTATGACTGAACACAGTCCTATAGTAATAAAACGGTATTTACCTCCATAACTCAACGGTTTTTGTTTACCCGATATTAGACTTTAATAATAAAATAGGAGGAGGTTGATATATTAATGAGTTAGCAGTAGAAATAATACTGTTAATTTCATCATTACGAATTCAAGGGAGCAAACTCTTAACGCCGTCTAAAATATATGTCTTTAGATCTTCTGCAAATCCCAATTCAGTTAAAATAAAACTAGAACAAAAACCTGCACCATTGTATTGTTTTTAAAAATAATAAAAAATAATAATTGTTTTAATAATAAAAAAAACATTACCCATATATGAACTAAAAACAAAGCCTAACATATGAATATTTAAAAAATCTGAGGTCGAATTCCAGTTTTCTAATATTACCCTGGTACCAACTGATAACTTATGGATAGTTGATTATTACTAAAAGCTTTACTTGTTTACTAAAGCTAAGAAATTATGTAAAACTCACTTTATTATATTGACTAGTTACACTTGGACATTCACTATTCATATTATATTAGTATTATTTATTATATATTAACTATTCCTAACTAAAACAATTCGCACACACACACACACACACACACACACACACACACACATACACACACACACACACACACACACACACACACAATAAACACACTGACGAAGGTCGCTTGTTACGGTTGAAAGATCTTAGTCTTTATTTTTTCATCCCTTATTGTGGTTTTAACATTGATATATATATAAATTTGAACAAATGTAACACAAATATAGTTCAATAGTTATGCTAATATTTTTTCATATATATATGTAATCCACTTTAATAATATAAGTATGCCATAATTATTATAGTGTTTATAACTAATTAATAATAATTATATATTGTTATAACGATAATCATTAAGTATTTATTACAAAATAAATTATTAAATGATATCACATAAATATTAGTTCTATTAGTTAGAATAATAGTAAAAGGAATTTAAATTGTTGGATTATGTATTATTTGAAATTAATTATATTCCTTTGAAATTAATATTGAAAAAAAAAGATAATGAAAATGAAATGTTGAAATTATAATTTCTGGGTTTAATACAACTAATTATATTCAGTTTGTATTAGATATTGAACAATAGAATAGAGTAGATTAGAATTGATTTATAGTTTTTTATAACAAATAAAACGTTGAATATTTTTTGTAGGGTTAACATGTAATATCTATAAATTCTAATTGAGAAGAGAATGTGGAAATTCATGATACTATTACTGTGGAAAATGGTAGGAAATTGTTTTCTCCTTTCGATAAATTGGAGGCCTAAGGCGGATATATATGTGTGTAGAGAGAAGGGACCTAGCAGGCTGGACTTGGATTACCTTTCTCCCCTATCTTAAGGTCCAACAAATTTGAATCAGTTTGAAAAATATCTAGCCCAACTAAGTTTTTATTTGGCAATCACAATAAACTGAACGAAAAAAAAACTGTTTCATCGGTGTTTGCTGTATAAATATTAGACTATAGAATAAAGTGTGAAGAAAGAAATCTGATTATAGCATATCAGGAAATATTGCATGAGGGTAAAGCGGAATGACAAAAAATCCTATCAGAAAAAATCGTTTTGCAAACACCTTGCCATTCAACATCAAACTCTTCAAGAACTATTTGATTATGATTATTGGGATCTAAATTATTTGAGCATAAATATACATATGTAAGGTACTGCATAATAATTATCTGATACACTCATACTCTAAACGTATTTAAGTGAGAAAACACTAATATATTTTCATATAGATAGCCTTCTTAGTATTCTTAGAACATTTTAACAAAAACTTAACGGTTACTGTAACAACTCAACTGGTAAATTTGAATTTATTTATATATTTTTGTCACGTGCATTTAGTATAATTACATATACTATTTATCTAAATTCATTTTTTTTTATTCCAGATATATATATAGCAAGATTTCACGTAAACACATGAAATAACAATCAATGATCAAATCACAATATGAAATACGAAAAAAAAAGTTTAAGATCTTTCAATCGTAACGAGCAGTCTTTGTCAGAGTCAAAAACCCAATTGTATTGACACAAAGTTGGAATTTTTACTCTGACAAAGACCACTCATGACGATCGAAAGACTTTAGTTTTTTTTTCATTTCATATTTTGGTTTGATATATATATATATATATAAATGAAAAAAGACAACAAATAGACAATAGACAATTTGTTGTCTTTTTTCATTTATATATCTGTCCGGTTTGGACCGTTTTAATATTTTGATTTATATATATATATATATATATATATATATATATATATATATATATATTAGTAAATTTTTGTAGCAGTCCTTCCTTGACCCACACATTATTGAAAATGACACCAAATTTAGCTGATACCCGTTTCTTAATAAGTTTCTCAATTTTTCTAAATAACACTCTCGTTATTTCGTCTACACTATAAATAGTACAAATTTATAGAAGTTTCATAGGAATTTCATATTCATTTCATATTCATAGATGAAATCATGAGAGTGTTCTTTAGAAAAATTGAGAAACTTGTTAAGAAACAGGTACCAGCTAAATTTGGTGTCATTTTTAATAATGTATATATATATATATATAGTTCAATGTACATAAATAAAGATAGAGAAATTAAAAGCACACACTAAGAGTCTCTAATTTTTGGTTTAACCATCTTCAGGAGACATAAGAGAGGGAAACCAGGCACACTGGTACAGAGAGTCTCCAACCGTCTCTGTACCAGTGCTCTTGGTTTCCCTCTTTTGTGTCTCCTGAAGACGGTTCAAACCCAAAATTAGAGACGATAAGTGTGTGCTTTTAATTTCTCTATGTTTCTTTATGTACATTGAACTGTATTTGTCTATTTCGGATCGTATTTTCATCAAAAAGTATATATATATATATATATATATATATATATAAAGCTTTCACATAAACACGTGAAATAACAATCAATGATCAAACCACAATAAGAAATGGGAAAACAAGACTAAGATCTTTCAACCGTAACAAGCGGTCTTGTCAGAGTCAAAAACCCAACTGAACACTAGATGCAGAAAACATCTGGTGAGGAGTTGAGAAGAGTGGGAGGGAAGAGTGGTATTTTAAAAGGGTGAAAGCACAGGAAAGGACTAATGTCCTTTTGTTTCCCCAAACATCCCTTTCTGGACATTAGTCCTTTCCTGTGCTTTCACCCTTTTAAAATACCACTCTTCCCTCCCACTCTTCTCAACTCCTCACCAGATGTTTTCTGCATCTAGTGTTCAGTTGGGTTTTTGACTCTGACGAAGACCGCTTGTTACGGTTGAAAGATCTTAGTCTTGTTTTCCCATTTCTTATTTTGGTTTGATCATTTATTATATATATATATATATATATATATATATATATATATATAAAGATTTCACATAAACACGTTAAGTAACAATCAATGATCAAACCACAATAAGAAATGGGAAAACAAGACTAAGATCTTTCAACCGTAACAAGCGGTCTTCGTCAGAGTCAAAAACCCAACTGATTTTTTGACTCTGACGAAGACCGCTTGTTACGGTTGAAAGATCTTAGTCTTGTTTTCCCATTTATTATCGTGGTTTGATCATATGTATATATATATATATATATATATATATATATATATATATATAGAGAGAGAGAGAGAGAGAGAGAGAGAGAGTGAGAGAATGAGGTAGAGGGAGAGGGAGGGAGAGCTAATGAAATGGTGGAAGGTCATAAATATACGACATTCATTGTTTAAAAAATAGTTCCGTTTTAATTTTCATTTAATTTTAAAAGTATTGTGATAAGAACTTCTCATCAATAAGTAAGCACTTCTAATCAATAAAACTTAATTTAATATCAACTTAAAAATGACAGTGCCTTTTTTAAGGCACTTAAAAAAGTGCCTTAAAAAACAGGCACAACAGGTTTTGTCATGCTTTTCTTCACAATTTTATTTGCTATAATGATAAAAAAAAATTTATTTTTTATTCTACTATTTTGAAGTCTATTAGTTTTTCGAGAGTCTGGGAAGTGTGGAAGTAAATGGTATCATATATGACTTATAATAAATTCGAAGTCTTATTTGATTTCCTTTCTCATTCATAAAGTGATCCCAATTCATATTAGAGACGCTTTTACCTCTTATAAATGATGCTGTGTTTGAAATTAAACTAAGACTGGTAATATTTACATTTAATTACAACTCACTAGAATGTACATAGGAATTCTGACAGAGCGTTAAGCACATAACACTAATACCATTCCAATCCTTACTGTCTCACCCATAATTACTCTTTCTACATTCAGATATCAAAATGATCCATGATTCATACACTGCACTTACATTTACAGATTCCTTGAAGATAAATTATACCCATTGAGAACCAATTAAATTCAGTAGTTAATATTTGTTGAAACTATTATGTAGTTTTTATGATTTTTTTTTCTTATCTATCTATATTATTAATCCTATTATTAAAGTTAGTATTATTAATTATATATCTATTAAGCGTATCATCTACTTGAGCATTAGCACTGTAACAGATTGTTTAAAATATTATCGAAAATTAGAAATAATATGTATTTATACAAATAGAATGTATCAATCCATAAGGTTGTTGCAATAATAAAATATATAACAAATATGTTATATTTAAATAAATAGTTAAATAAGTAAATATAAAATAATGAAATTACTTTTAAGATACATAAACAACTAACAAAATATCATAAGTTAACTATAAACAAAAGAACAAATACTGTAAATTCATGCATTTCTTCATTACCACAGAGGTTAGTATTATTAATATTAGAAATATAATATACCGTCCTACTTCGTAATTAGAAATAAGAGATAAAATTCACACCTATTAGCCTTGCTGCTATCTGTAGATTGTGATTCGTTAAAGGTTTGCTCTCGTTAAAAGATAATATCCAATAAAAATATTTTGGGTCTCGATTTTTATGCTCTGGTGTTGGTGGGGGGTGGATGGGAAGGGGAACACAATCCTTTTTATATGATAGGATATTATGACTACTAGCATATGCAGAGATTTAGATGCGCCAGTCCTAAATGCACTCATTTATATGATAGGATATTATGACTACTAGCATATGCAGAGATTTAGATGCGCCAGTCCTAAATGCACTCATTTATATGATAGGATATTATGACTACTAGCATATGCAGAGATTTAGATGTGCCAGTCCTAAATGCACTCATTTATATGATAGGATATTATGACTACTAGCATATGCAGAGATTTAGATGCGCCAGTCCTAAATGCACTCATTTATATGATAGGATATTTTGACTACTAGCATATGCAGAGATTTAGATGTGCCAGTCCTAAATGCACTCATTTATATGCTAGGATATTATGACTACTAGCATATGCAGAGATTTAGATGTGCCAGACCTAAATGCACTCATTTATATGATAGGATATTATGACTACTAGCATATGCAGAGATTTAGATGCGCCAGTCCTAAATGCACTCATTTATATGATAGGATATTATGACTACTAGCATATGCAGAGATTTAGATGTGCCAGTCCTAAATGCACTCATTTATATGATAGGATATTATGACTACTGGCATATGCAGAGATTTAGATTCGCCAGTCCTAAAAGCACTCATTTATATGATAGGATATTATGACTACTAGCATATGCAGAGATTTAGATGTGCCAGTCCTAAATTCACTCATTTATATGATAGGATATTATGACTACTAGCATATGCAGAGATTTAGATGTGCCAGTCCTAAATGCACTCATTTATATGATAGGATATTATGACTACTAGCATATGCAGAGATTTAGATTCGCCAGTCCTAAAAGCACTCATTTATATGATAGGATATTATGACTACTAGTATATGCAGAGATTTAGATGCGCCAGTCCTAAATGCACTCATTTATATGAGAGGATATTATGACTACTAGCATATGCCGAGATTTAGATGTGCCAGTCCTAAATTCACTCATTTATATGATAGGATATTATGACTACTAGCATATGCAGAGATTTAGATGTGCCAGTCCTAAATGCACTCATTTATATGATAGGATATTATGACTACTAGCATATGCAGAGATTTAGATGTGCCAGTCCTAAATGCACTCATTTATATGATAGGATATTATGACTACTAGCATATGCAGAGATTTAGATTCGCCAGTCCTAAAAGCACTCATTTATATGATAGGATATTATGACTACTAGCATATGCAGAGATTTAGATGCGCCAGTCCTAAATGCACTCATTTATATGAGAGGATATTATGACTACTAGCATATGCCGAGATTTAGATGTGCCAGTCCTAAATGCACTCATTTATATGATAGGATATTATGACTACTAGCATATGCAGAGATTTAGATGTGCCAGTCCTAAATGCACTCATTTATATGATAGGATATTATGACTACTAGCATATGCAGAGATTTAGATGTGCCAGTCCTAAATGCACTCATTTATATGATAGGATATTATGACTACTAGCATATGCAGAGATTTAGATTCGCCAGTCCTAAAAGCACTCATTTATATGATAGGATATTATGACTACTACCATATGCAGAGATTTAGATGTGCCAGTCCTAAATCCACGCATAATTAGCCAGAATTATTTCGTCATAATAGATCAACAAATAAAGTTTTTATTATAATTTATGAAAATGTATCATAAATATCACTTACAGCAATGGGAAAGAGACTAGTACTCAATACTGAATCTTGGTGTACTCCTGGTTCTGATATTCTTATTTTAAAGTGTGCCACCTATTACCTCTCAAAATTGTCAGAAATTCTCTTATGAGTAGTAGAACATTTTTCCTATCCGTTCAAGATTAAATTGTGTATAAAATGTTCAAATTTTTCCGTTTTGTAATAAAAATGTTTTTCTAGTCAAGAAAAAAATCAAGTACGATGTATTTTCTTTTAAAACAAAAAGTTTTCTGGATTGTCTTCTCTAGGAGTGTAAGCTGGAATGTTGTTATTAAACCCTGTCTTCTATTTGTTATTTGTTATACATCGGGTTTCAAACTTCGAACGACAACCTAAGCTTTTCAGTAACTACACTTTCTAGTAGTTTTTCTGTACACAGACTCGAGAAACTGAGCTGAAAATACAGGGATTGATTTGAATTATACGTCTTTAGATAGTAAGATTACAAACCATTTTCTCCGCTTTCTCCATTCTATTAGTCTCCTACACATTATTTATATATCAGGAATATCTCCTCAATTTCTTTCTGTGGAAGATTTTAAAGAAATACTTATGTGATCTGATCCGTACCAAGAGTATATCACTTTTTCTTCTGAAGGTGTTCCGAATTTCAATTATTCTAAAAAGTGTATTCATCTATCCAAGAGATTTTCGTTCTTTAAGTAATAGTTACATAAATATTCAACGCTCCTAACCCTAGAATATTAGGCACAAGCATACTATTGAAAAAAATATGACGAACATCTTTACTTCTTCAAAGTCTATCTTAAAGCCAGTCTCAAAAGTTTCAGCATAAGAGTAAAAAACTTGGTATATAAGAACAGTGTATAACAGACATTTTATTCCAACATATGTATTACTTTTAAGAAATGGTATTCATAGAAAAATCTCTCTTAATACTTCATATGGGTATGCAAAGAAACTATGTTTATAAAATTAATTGATATTTAAAATCAGGTAAGAACCTATAAATATTTGAGAAATATCTGAAAAGTAATAACAAAGATCATTAAAACTTATAATCTTACGTTGGTTTAAGAAACGACGAAGAGAAGCACAATCAGATGGTCAAATGATTTACAGGCTCTTAGTTTAATATTATAATAATAATAGTAATAATAATGATACTTTTTTTCTTTTTTTTTTTGGGGTGGGTAAGGAGGTGAAATGCATTTACGCACCTTGTGCTGGGCTCCCAGTGAACCAGACTACCAACTAAAACACCCCCTTTTCTTCTTGGACACTAGCCTGGAACTGTTTCCCATATTATCTCATTCTAGGCCATTCATTACCTTACGAAAGGCATCCTTGGATTTAGAATTAGTCATTCCCTTCTAAGTGTCTCTTTTTTGTAGAGAGGATACTTTTGCCTAGTCCGTCAACCAAATAGTAATGATACTAATAATAATATTAGTAATAATATTAATAATCTAGATATAATAATAATAATAATAATGTATCATATTGTAGTTTTTGGCACAAAGCTACAGTTTTTTTGTAACTGTAAAATAGACATAGCCACCATAAAGTGAAATCAGAAGTTACATTGATATGTATAAGTTTCGGTAAAAGTTTACGCAGAGTTTGATATCGTCCACACTCTGCACCGTATCCAAATTGAAATAATACAAGTTTATATTAATTTATAACATTATGTTTCTTATGTTCGGTTGAACCAAGACTAAGAATAGAATATTTAAATTTTCAGTTTCAATACATTATTATATTTATGAATAACACTCCTTGAATGCATTTGTTCTTTTTTTTTTTACTTTTGCAGTAACAAAATATATTAATTGTGAATAAATTTATGCACTGACACTTTAAACGAGGTCCTCTCCGTACATGATTGTGGTTATGCTCATAATGTCTGTAACCTTGTCAGTAGATCTGAGGCCATGTATCCAGAAGATTATTGACTCAATACAAGGCACTTTGTTTGCTACATTAGTTTACACTCAAGCATCACTTATAGTTTACACCAGCTCTATACTGTTTCAACAAGATTGTTTCTTGTGTTCCCTACATAATTACTTAACCTTGTAGATAATCCAAGTCTGATTATAACATATCAAGAAAACGTTTACATTTTCATTGAGAAATATTTTCACCTATCATACCATTATGTTTCTTTTGTTTTCGTTTATTCATAAAATTATTAACTGTATTCTGTTAACTTTTTTCCTGCTGAAGTGTTAACACTAAAATTTAAAGCATTGAAACTATTGTTTGCCTAAAATTACTATATTATAAAATTTGTATCAATTATATAAACTAGAAAAAGAGTACTTTCGATAAATGAATACATTTGAAGATCAAGTTCTACTAATTCTTATAATAAATTAAGTCTATACATTCATGTAGAATTAGTGTATATTAAGTTAAATATTTCATTTCAAAATAAGAAAAAATAGATTATTATTTTAAAAAAGTATCTTGAAAAATTTAAAAACGGATTAATTATTTTGAAGAGTTATTTATATATGAAAATTGAAACATATTTAAGTAATAGTCCCAATATAATCTAGATGTAATAGACGTAAACAGTTTTTTGGTCGTTGATATTACTTTCTTCTTTGCTATTACGTACTGATTTGGTTATATAGAAGTGCAATAATAATAAATTTGAGAAATATATAAAGTTATCTTTTATTGATATAATTGTAGAGTGAAAAATATCTCATTATGGGTTGTATTTTCTGAATGTTGGTATATTCTGGCAGCAAGTCTTCTTTTAAACAATGGTTATTAATAAGGAATAATATGCTTTTAACATGTTTCAGTTAATTTAACATAATTTTTGACATATGCCATTTGAAAGTTAACTATATGATAGAAGCAATAATTTATGCTTTAAATGTAGAATAAGAAGATAAATTATATTAAAAATCATTGACTTTCTCTCTGAAAGAGATGTTCTTTTTGACTTATAATCTTCCTGTAAGTAATTGTTAGATCAAAAATTATTCTACTTAAGAAAAATGTGGACACATTTAAACTATTTCAAACAGTAACGAGAATAGGAGAAGAAAGTTTAAAAAATTAAGGAAACAAAATGTATTAATACCTAACAAAACACATGCTTTCGACCACTTTTTACATCATTTTAACCTTGCTTAAGTTTCAATTGTATAGTTTAATTATTTACCTGATGATGACCAAGGTGATCAAAGACTGTGTTTCGTTAATTTCTTAATACTGTTTGTTTCCATTTTTAAGATTTCTACTCCTATCCTCTTTAGCTTTGTAATAGTTCAAATGTGTCTACTATGTCCGTAGGTAGATTAATTTTTGAGCTTCCAGTTACTTATAGGAAGATTATAAGACAAAAAGAACAGCTAAGTATAAAGGAAAATCGTAAATGCAGAAGCTGCAATGCTTTTTAGTAATATTTATTTTCTGAATCAATGGATTGGAAATGTAACTATTAACATATGCCAGTTAATTATTAGGTCGGCTGCAATAAAGTTAAGTGTATTATATTTTTTATCTTGTCTACCTACGTTTCGCCAATGGTTGTAAATAGAGAACATTTCATACAGTTTACAAGACACAAAATTTTAAAAGGTGGATTGAAATTTTTCAGTCATTAAGTCCGGATAGACCGTATTTTATCTCGTAAGTTTTAAAAAATGAGAAAGTACATTATTCTTTTTGTAGAAAACAGGCACCGCAAAAACCTGTACTTCTGTTGCTTTTACAAGCTTTAAGTGCAGCAGTAAGTATTATCTAATTATAGATATTACCTGATGAAAACCTTGCAATATTAAAACATAAATAGTATAATCAAAACTGCAACTATAACATTATTTCTGTAGTACTTTATCACATTGCTCTAGTACAATAATTACATATTTTTTACGCTTTTAAAGCTGACCTTGCTAGATTGAAATAACTGAAGTTATTAAATATTATCTAAAACATTGATAATATATTAATGAGATATTAATAATATATTTGAAATATAGCTACAGCAAAATAGATCTAAAATAATTCACCGTATTAAAGATGTTGATAATATATGTCATCATGAGCCGATTGTAATTTACAAGAGATTTTTTTTTATTCCTAGTCATCTGTTCATAAGGGATATTAAAGAGTGTCTACAAAAATTATTATATTATTAAAATAAATATGGTTGATAATAGTTACTTGATTTTCCCTCAAGAGTATACTAAAGTGAACTAGGCTTAAATATAACACTTTTTTAAAAAAAAAATCAAAGCTGCAATTTGTGATCGTATTCATCAATAGAGGGATGCTGAACTCCTTAATCGTTAAACAAATTTGAAGGGTCCGATTGAAGATGTTTAGAGGAATTAAATGGAAGTCAACTGGTTGAAGGGTGTCTAAGAGGAATTAAAACTGGCTAAGGCATGTTTGCATGTGGGAAAGTGTTAGCTCGAGTCGTGAGAGAACTGGCTGCATGACAGGTTAAGCTGCCTAGCAGCTATATTGATTTCTATATCATACCCTGGCTCGAGCCTTTATATCCTAAACCTTACGTCTCGGGCTGCACTCAACCTCCCTCAGTCACACATACTCATTCTCCATCTCAGTCTGTCTATCTCTTAGAGATGATTATCTCTTTCACTCACATATAAACTACTTAGCTAGCAACATTTTCTTTTTTGCTGTTAGCCTATAAAAATGTCCCATAAAAATATCAGAGTCCCAATTATCAATTTATTAGATTCAAAGCCTACCATATCTCTACAACATTCTCCTTCTCTCTCTCTCTTCCTTTCAACTTATCTTTCAAAATATTATATATATATATATATATATATATATATCACTCAAAATTCGAAAAAAACGATCCAAACTGGACGCAAATCAGCTCAAAAACGAAGAAAAGCAACACACAGAGAAAGAGACACACTTACAAACTCAAATTTTCGGATGATCCGTAATTTCCGTAAGGTTTCCAGCCGTTGTGTTTCCGGCGTGCTTGGTCGCCCATTCTGTTTTCTCCTGAAGACGGATCATCCGAAAATTTGGGTTTGTAAGTGTCTCTTTGTCTGTGTATTGTTTTTCTTCGCTTTTGAGCTGATATATATATATAATTAAAGTTACAGCTAGAGAACACAAGAAAAAGGACGAACACTCACGAATCTCGATTATTTCGGCGTCTTGCCGTCTTCAGGAGAGTAGAAAGAAAGAAAATAAAATAAAAGGAGAAAGAATGAAGGAACGGAGACGTAAATGCGTCCACTGGCCGATGTAAACTGGCGCGATACATATATATATATATATATATATATATATATATATATATATATATA
The DNA here is from genome assembly GCA_026182355.1 of Hermatobates lingyangjiaoensis. Lineage (NCBI taxonomy): Eukaryota > Metazoa > Arthropoda > Insecta > Hemiptera > Hermatobatidae > Hermatobates > Hermatobates lingyangjiaoensis. The sequence continues at coordinate 279,647 of JAPFBL010000274.1, read as the reverse complement.
TATATATATTCATAAAAGTATTTACAGTGGAATAGAAACAAAACTAAAGTTTATGAGAACTCGGTCAGTTCTTCAGGTTTAAATTAAACTCTCATTGCCAACGTTACGGTTTTTATTTAAAACCTGTTTCATAGGCTTACAAAACAGTTGAAATAAAAGAAATAATTCAATCATTCAAAAAATCAAACATAAACTCAACTGACTTCAGTTGGCTTTTTCACTCTGAAGAAGACCGCTTGTTACAGTTGAAAGATCTTAGTCTTGTTTTCCCATTTCATATTGTGATTTGACCATTGCTTGTTATTTCACGTGTTTATGTGAAATCTTTATATATATATATCGAGATTTAAATCAGTCTTCCAGATACAAATCAGGTTCTTAATGCGGGTGATTCGATTTTATTTAAATGGCATACTGTAGACAAAGGAAGAATATATTAAAATGAAAAACTATTCAATTGAGAATATCATAAAAGGGTGTTCTAGAATAGAATTTTATAAGGACACCTGCTTTATTTCATATTTATGTATATCGCTCTTGAAATGGAAAGTGAATATTTTTTTTTTATTTCCATATTCTCATTTCGGTTTATAAAAATTTTTTTTAAAGAAATCCATGACGTTAACATTAAGAGTTTGATTTGAATCTGAAATTCTAACAGACCATGGTATATTTTAGTTCCAATTATATCTCTATATTAAAAGACACATAAAACTTCAGAAAAGAACTTGTGGAAGAAATTGTTACAACTCATGTAATATTTTGAAATCCGTCGTCAACAAATAAATTGAATTGATTGGTCATGTGACTAGGTATTAAACAAGAATGAGGTAATTTGTTAGTCTAATCAGGGCGACTGACACTAAGAAATGAGGGAAAAATGGGAAAGGAAGAAGGTAACTTGAAGGAGATGAGTTATAAATTAAAAAGGCAAGCAGTAATAAAATCATCAAGAATAACATTAACTGAATATATATTAAAAACAAACAAGCAAAACACAAGAGAAATTAATTAATACTTTTAGTTAAAGGAATAAAACTCTCAATGCCAATGTTTCAGTTTTTATATAAAACCTTTTTCATAGGCAGAACTATAAATTTTGAAAGAAAAAAAACTAAACATTACATTAAAAATTATTTGACAAAGAAAAATATTCTGTCAATTTCAACGCAACTCTCTAGTTTGAATGAACGCGTACCACTCTGACACTCTGAAGTGTCATGTGTTCATTCAGACTAGACAGATGTTGAAATTCACAGACCATTTGTCTTTGTAAAATAATTTGTAATGCAATACTTAGTTTTCTAAGTTTAAAAAAAGGTTTTTTAACAAAAAACCGAAACGTTGTCATTGAGAGTTTAATTTAAACCTGAAGATTGACCGTGTCCCGATAAACATTAGTTTTTATTTTTTTAGTTATTTTTTTAGTTTTTATTAGTTCCTATTCTACGGTCGATACATTTATCATTATATATATATATATATATATATATATATATATATATATATATATATATAATATATATATGGTTAAAAGTAGCAGCAGCGTCTGCTCTTACGATTTTTGAGCTGGTGGCCTGATTCTTCTATCTTGTGGTTGGAGCTTCCACATCAATTGTCCAAGGGACACTAATTCATATGAGCTTTCGAACATAATTACGTTGGTCATCGTCAGGTAAAATCTTCTTCTGGAAGGATGATTATATCAACTTCCTTAATGGATTGCTGCCGATTTACACCAATGTATATATATATAAATATATATATTAACAACAAATAACACAAACAAAAGAAATCACAGAAAATCACTACTATCTTTCGATTGCCTCATCATTGAGTCGATGTGTTCACATGGTGTTTGACTTTAGAGGAGACACACAATCCATAACTGACTGAATTAGATGAAAGATTTACTGCATAGTTTGTTTAATTGCTATCTAAATTATATAATTATATATTAAAGTTGGTCCCCACAGTCATCCATAAATGTGTCCTATTCTGTTACGGTAATGGATTAAATAAAAGTGATCCAATATAAATACATTCTCAAAAGTCTTCAAAAAAAAATAAGTTGCTAAATTAGTATCTGTTCTATTACCATAGAGCTTCGTGAACATTATATAATTATCAAAATCGGTCATACCTCGTAAATCGATGTTACAAAAGTCCAAACTTTTTCGTACATTCATTTTTAATTAGGACTTACTTGAAGTACCACTTCAAGAGGCATGACAGATTTTAACAATAGTATATATTAATGAAAGATAAATGCTTATCCTTTTAATCAAGACCAACTTATAAATTGAAAAAAAAAATATCAAACTCAATTAAAATAAGGGATATCTTTTGAAACAACCTATTTTAATTTATTATAAAAAATAAGTATACATAATTACAGGAATGTATATAAATTATGACATATAAGTTGATGCAGTTGATGGGACCATAAAAATTGTTTAAACAATAAAGTATAAATCCAGTTTGATTTTATATTGAAATCATGAGAGAGGAGTATTTATGAAAAGATTTGCTTGGATTTATTTTAAGAGAAAAGATAAATAAAGTATTGTTGAGGTGATTCAGATGCATATTGAGTTCGCCTACATATTGTTGTGTAGTGGAATACATTTTAAGAAGATTTGAGAGTTATGAATATTCCTAACCGAGCTTCCGCTATAACTGTCTGTGTAAGTGTTCTCCATAAAACGATGCAAACAGAACCTTCACTTACCCATCACCTCCCCCCAATTTATGTCAACATTATATTGCCAATAAATATCATTTTATTTGAGTCGTATATATGTGAAAAATATTTCACATTTAATTACATATGTTTTTTTTTCTTCTTAAATCTAGTTGTAAAAAGCACAATTAAAAACATTTTTACTTTTACAGTAACACTATCATTATATTATGTTTTCATTATTGTTATAAAGAAATAGCACTTAAAATCATATCCACTTAAGTTATTATGATCAAACCACAATAAGAAAATGGGAAAACAAGACTAAGATCTTTCAACCGTAACAAACGGACTAAAAAGATTTTGTAGATCTTGTACAATAAAAAAGATCTTGAAAGATCTTAGTCTTGTTTTCCCATTTTCTTATTTTACGTGTTTATGTGAAATCTTTTTATTAAATTATTATTTATGATCAATTGATTATTGAAATATTACATATCCTAAATTATTAGTTGTGCAATCCGTAATTGTGTGGTATTTACTCATTCTGAGGTAAAATGGATAAACCATTTAGAGGTTTCTTTCCTCTAAATTAGTGGTTCTGGCCTTCTGTATTTCAGTTAAAGGTTTTCAAGCATACCCAAAGCCTTTGTCCCTTATCTCCTAAATGCCTATCCTCACTCTTTCGCAACAGATCTGTTTCCTACTAGTTGTGTTCACTGGACCAACCCGTCAGTACCACATCTTTGAGTATGTCTTGAATTCTCTTAATTGAATTTTATTTTTTCACTTTAATTTTTGTAACTAATTAGATATAATTTGTATTATAGTGTCTTCCTGATGATGAACAGGTTCGAAATGTGTTGAATAAAACTTCATTTGTGGAGACTTTTATTAGTTTATCCATTTTACCTCAGAATATTCTAAATTATCACTAATAAACATAATAGTATGGCAGTAAATCAGTGTTTTCAAGAGCATTGGGATCTTAGGTGGCAAATATAATCTGGGACGAAATGCATTAATTTTCGCATTATATATATGAATGATTTATAATCCCGATTAAAATTAAAGTATCCAATCTCAAGTACAAAGCTAAAGCTATACAAGTTACTTTTAGTGCTCCCCTGGCCACTCCTTGATGATACAGCTTTATCTAGACTGTGAAAGGTGTGAATGAGATAACTATGAGCATCTATGAGAATCTTAAAATAACATGGAAGGGGTTAGATATCTTATGAGGATTTAAAACTGAAGTAATATTTAAAAATGAAGCACTGAGAATTTTCTTTGCTACAATACAAAAGTTAGTGCTTTGTTTTGTAGATAAACAATATAGAATTCAGTTTTTTTTTTTTAAGGTAAAACCGGCATAAGAAGAAATCAAACTATTAAAAGTAAACGTTTAAAAATTTAGATGTGTGGGGGTACAGGAGATATTTACGGATATGTGGATGCTAGAGGTACAGGAGTACAGAGAGAGGTTTTGGTTATGAAGTTGCGATTGAGGTTTGAGGATGGAAGGCGAGTAAGCACGGCGAAGGTGTAATGGGAAAGGGTGTAATAACATAAGTTTGACAGCTGCTTAATCCATTTTTCTAATAGGATTAAGGGGATTGGGAGGACTGCTCTTCTGGTTGAGAGCTTTTCGATACGGATTGAAGTATCGTTTATTAAAGGTAGTAGAAGTACCAGTGGGATGAGGAGAACTGCACAAAACTCTTTAATAATAGTGTCGTACCTATGAGAACTACTGTCTATTTATATTTTTATTTTAAATTTCCTTTAGTTGTTGTAGGATCTATTTTGACAGTTCTGTCATATGGCTATTGCTTTTGTTATTAATAATAATATCACTTCTTCGTATACTTTAGATTCCGTTCACATCTCTTAATCTCTGATCCCTTCCCTTGCAGATTTTATGTCGGACTCTTTTGCAGGACTACTTGGTTTCAGCAGAATTTCTGTTGACACTAATATCCAATATATATATATATATATATATATATATATATATCACATAAACACGTGAAACAATAATTAATGATCAAACCACATTATGAAATGGGAAAACAAGACTAAGATCTTTCAACCGAAAAAAGTGGGCTTTGTCAGAGTCAAAAACCGAACGTCGTTCATTTGCCAGTTGGGTTTTTGACTCTCACGAAGACTGCTTGTTACGGTTGAAAGATTTTATTCTTGTTTTCCGATTTTATATTGTGGTTTGATCATTGATATATATATATATATATATATATATATATATATATATATATATATATATATATATATGATAATCAATGATCAAACCACAATAAGAAATGGAAAAACAAGACTAAAATCTTTCAACCGTAACAAGCGGTCTTCGTCAGAGTCAAAAACCCAACTCAGTCGCAATATTGAAAAGTGAATCTTTGTTATGTTTTTGTCTATGTGTCACAGTTTATTTTAAGTGTATATATATATATATATATATATATATATACACTTAATATATACACTTAAGTTTTTTATTGCTTATGATATCTTATTCAATTTACGAGTATATATTTCTTATATTTTACGACTTTTTTACACTAATCCTATTTCTGTATATACACTTACATATTTATTTTATTATTCTTCTCTTTCTTTATATTTGTCTCCAATTCCCATTGATTTTTTTATATTTACCCAACTTATATTGCTTATCTGAACTTCTGTTTTATTTTCTCTTAATTTTATTACGTTATGACCGGGTACGAATGGCAGCGCTGGCGGTTGCCGGGTCGGTTAATGGCCGTTGCGTCTGCAACGTGCTTGGCTACCCTTTTTTCATTTCTCCTGAGAGACGGATTGGCCGAAAATTTGAGTTCGTAAGTGTGTTTCTTTATTCTGTGTGTCACTTATACTGAATTTTGAACTCTTATTGTGTCCAGTTTGAATCCTTTGTTTATTTTGATCCTTTGTTTTTTGTTTATTTGATCCGTTTATTTTGAGTGTAATCTGTACTGCCGGACCGTTTCCGTTTATCATGGTACATATATACATATAACTGAGTGTGTGTGATTCTTTGATTGATTATGTGTTTGTGTTTGTCTCTAGTTAGTTTAAATACCTGTAACGGTTGATGTGAAAAAATATAAATATTCTGATGATGTTTGAAGACAACTGAAACATGTTAGTGCAAAATCTAACAAAGTAGTGATGTATAATAGTAACTTTTCTGAAATTATTTACCAACTAAACTCCAAAGAAAGAAAATTAGCTAGGATATTTTAAAAACTCTATAAATAATGGTACGAGCAATCAAGTCACTTAATTTTAATACCACATGCATAAAAGAAGGTCTGCTTCCTACCTTTACTAATATATATATATTTAATCAGTTTACTCTTTATTTTATTTTTTTTAATAATGTCCAATTTCTATTACAATTTATACTGGGTTTTTTAGTTCACTTTCTTTTCTTCTTAAATGTTTAAAACTCTGTTTTATTTTTTACACGTTTACATCAGTATCGATGAAAGTGTATATTATTGGGAATACATATATAAAACGGATGAACTGATCTGAAAAAAACATTTTATTAATAGCAGACTGGGATGAGAACTGAAATTAAACAAGTAATGAGATGAGGCCAAGGAAACACGTATCGGTTTTCAAAGCAGCTCCCTGAATTACCCCTTTAATCGAAACGGTATCTGACTTCAATAAGACATTGTTTATCTTCTAGGTAGCACTCCCTTCTTCTTACATTAAAACTATTTTAAAATAATTTGATTTAAATTATATATTTGTAAAAAGATAGCATTAGGGAACCCTTTAGGCTGAACCTAATACCGGCTGGTCTAAATTATGTTATTTTTTTTGTTAACTTTTACTAAATATTGACAAAAGTAAATCGAAGCTTCTTATGCAACATATGTATTTAACACAACACTTATTGCTATATTGATATATATTTTCACTGGATTTTTTGTTTATCCTAGGCCAGAATGAAGCGATGATTGAAGTAAGATTTTGCATGATTAAATTGTTATTTAAGATATGAGTCACTGACAATATTGAAAAGTTTTTTCACCACGCTATTTTTTTTTTTGCTTGTGTGACTGTTTAGGCTAAACTAAGAAGTTGGCCTGTTTCAAAGTCTTATATTTCTGACTACGGCAGAAGCTATGATTTAGTCAACATACGAATCCCTGTCCACAAACTCTGACAAGAACAGAAACTCTATCATGATTGAATACAATTTAACTTCAGTTGCCCACTAGTAAAATATGCTTGTTGATTGCGACTATACAGCAATTAATGGTTTCATATACAGCATTATTTTCAGTTAGAATGCAGAAGTATTTTTACGCTATCAGCTATGAATGAACGACCACCCTATTTTAAATAAATGATCAAAATACTTTATTATTATTATTAATGATTGGTTTCTATTTTTATACAATATTATTAAATTGATATAACTCGTGAAACTTTTATTTACATAACAGTTGATATAAATTAACGGAAACGGGGACAAATAATACGAGGTATCTATCATATTCAGATGGTATCTAAAAACATACTGATTTCTACTGGTGAGACTCCGCACAGGGCCTCAGGTATATCATAAATGGGGAACATGACATGATAATATCTCCTGTGTTTAACTAAATACATTCAAGTGTTACCTGATTCGGGCGCTTTGTTTTCGGTTCAACAGGAATTTAGTGACAGTATATGTGTTCATCCATTGTATGTGAAATCACAAGTACATCAATAAAATATGCAACATTCTAAATCATATTTACACCGTACAAATTAACGATATATATATATATATATATATATTATATATATATATATATATATATATATAAAACGATTTCACATAAACATGTGAAATAACAATCAATGATCAAACCACAATAAGAAATGGGAAAACGAGACTAAGATCTTTCAACCGTAACAAGCGGTCTTCGTCAGGTTTTTTCGTTAACGTCAGGTCTTCGTTGGGTTTTTGACTCTGACGAAGACCGCTTGTTACGGTTGAAAGATCTTAGTCTTGTTTTCCCATTTCTTATAGTGGTTTGATCATTGATATATATATATATATATATATATATATATATATTAGTATATTTAGGAAGCAGTCCTTCATTTATACAGGTTTGATTAAATAATACGCCATATTTACGGTTGATTAGTTTCCTTGTGTATTTCTCAAGGGATCTGAATAATCTTCTTGTACAAACATCTAAATTGAATAGAACATTTCTTATGGTTCCATTGTCTTTACATCTTGCATTTCCACTAATTTTACTATTGTCACAACAGTCACAACATATATATATATATTGAACGGTCTAACCTTGAAAATGCCTGTCTCAGCCATGCCTTATCAAGTTAGGTGTCAAGTATCCCAGTTTGGTTTTATCGCTTCCCTTCAATTGACTCATGTAACACTAGTAAATTATCTTCAACTCCGCTCGTTTTTTATGAGTCAAATTTCAGCTATCATTAAAATCCTTTTATCCATCTCTTCCTGTCATTTAACTGAAATTAATCGACGGCTGTCAGTGGCTCACACTTATCTTACTAATAAACGCTTTTCTTCTTTAAGAAAACTTTCCAATCTGTACAATAGTTACTTAAAGGCTGGTATTTCTCTCCCTTTCCGGCCGCCCTTCCACAGTCCTTGTCTCCTTCCTTCCTGGTCCCCGACTCATGGGCGAGAGGCCAGTGGTCTGTCATCACCTTTTGTTGCCCCTACATCTGATCCGCATTTCAATTATTCCAATTATACACCTGATCCAAATTTACCCCACTCCAGCTCCAGTTTACCAAATAATAATGTTTTTTCCACCTCACCCTCCTATACTAGTGACTCTCATCTTGTGCATCCTACTTCTCCCCTTCAACACCCAGAAGCTGGTCTTCATCCCTCATCTTTTATTTCTCCCGCGCCCAATCGATCCTCTGTCCCCGCTTCTCCAACTAACACCACGGACATTATTGTCTGCAACCTCTCTTCCTACACCCTCTCACCCACTGAAGAGAAAGTCCTCTCAAAAGGACTTTCCTTTTGTCCTGTACCCAAAGTGAATCCTGTCAGACTTCTCGAGGATGTCCAAATGTTCTGTCGAGCCCTCCGCTGGCAGTTCTATTGGAAGTCCAAAGGAGACAATCTATCGTCCGGTAACTGTAGGATTCGTCCCTCCCTTCGTAAATTTAATCCCCCATCATCCCGCGAACCTTCACCCCTTCCTGCTTCTCATCCACTTGAGCAATTCATCACTCTATTGCTGACTAAAGTCAGTAGCCCTTTATTTTTGAACTCCCTCAAACCCAAAGACAACCTTACTCATCTTGAACGTTTGGCCATCAAAAGTTTGACCCACAACCCTGATCTACTTATCATGCCGCCTGACAAAGGGTCCGCTGTTGTTCTTATGGACCGTGAAACCTACAGAGGAGAGGCCATGAGACATTTGAGCAACCGTGACTTCTACGAGCCTCTTGACACGAACCCTACCTCTCTCTTCCACACTAAACTCAGTGAGTTTATTCACAGTTCTGCCCTCCAGGAGGGCCTTACCCAAGAAGAAATCAAGTTGCTTATCCCTACTAATTACCGTTGTCCTGTCTTTTATTTACTTCCTAAAATCCATAAACCCTATAGAATGCCCGATCAGCCCCCTCCTGGCCGACCCATAGTTTCAAGCTATGGCTGTCTTACTGAGCGCATTTCAGCGTTCGTTGACGCCATTCTGCAGCCCATAGTTACCCAACTCCCCACTTTCTGCAAAGACACCTTCCACTTCCTCCAAATACTCAATAACATCTCCCTACCGGAATCCCTGGAACACCCTCTCCTTCTAGCCACTATGGACGTCACATCCCTGTACACGGTTATTGACCATGGCGAGGGTTTGGCGGCCCTACAGTGGTTCCTAGACAATAGACCCTTACCCCACATACCCTCCACCGCTTTTGTCCTTCAGCTAAGTTCCTTTGTCCTGCAGCACAATGTCTTCAGTTTTGAGGACCATTTATATCTTCAGACCAGAGGAACTGCTATGGGTACCAGAATGGCCCCTTCCTTTGCCAACCTTTACATGGCCAAACTTGAACAGGATTTCCTCTCGTCTCATGCCCTCCAACCCCTTGCCTACACCCGGTTCATTGATGATATATTTTTCGTATGGCCTCATGGCAAAGATTCTCTGGAAACTTTTATTGAAGCCTTCAAAACTTCCTGTTCATCACTCAATTTCACCCACTCCTTCTCCTATACCTCCTTAACCTTCCTAGATGTAGTAGTGTCCCTAAGCGGCAGGACCTTCACCACCTCCATACACACAAAACCTACCAATGCCCAACAATATCTACACTTCAATAGTTGTCACCCATCCCACACAAAAAAGTCCCTACCTCGTTCCCTCTCCATCCGCATACACCGTATTTGCAGTGACCTCTATCAACGACAGTGTCATATCGACAAACTTAGGGAGAAATTCGTCCAGCGGGGCTACTCTCCCAGGTTTGTTGATAAACGCTTAATACCTGCCACCAATCAATATCTTCCTAGGACTGCCGCTGAACCCAACAGTTCTCCCTTCCTCGTAACTACTTTCTTTCCTGGGGTCCATAGGATCGGGAATATCATCAAGGACATTTTTCCTCTCCTGTCCTCTTCCCCCTCCACCTCCTCCGTCTTCCGAAAACCCCCTCGCCTGTCCTTCAGAAAGCCTCCCAATTTAGGAAACCTGTTTTCCCACAGATCCCTTGAAACTCCTGGGATTGGGGTGGTGCGTGCTGGTATGGAGAAATGCGGCCGTCGCCTCTGCCTTACCTGTCCTTTAGTTAACCCTTCACCTTTCTTCTCCTCACCAACCAACTCTTTCCGCGTCCCACCTAACACCTCCTGCTCATCCAGGAATTGCGTCTACCGACTGAACTGTAGACAATGTGGAGCATTCTACATTGGTATGACTTCTACCAAGCTCAATGAGCGTTTGAACAACCATAGAGCTTCGGTCGGTCAGCGCAAACAGCTTCCTGTAGCTATCCATGCCAACAGCCATAACCTTTCTTTTAATGACTGCTTTTCTGTTCAAATCATTAAGCTAGTGACCACTGATGACCGTAGTTTGACATTAAGAGCGTCTGAGGAGGCCCACATATGGTTATTGGGGGCCCGATCAGATCCCGGTTTAAATCAGAAGCGTTAACTTTTATTTGTTTTTCCTTTTATTTTTAACTTATATATTCATATTCATATATATATATTTTTTTTTTATTATTTTATTATTATATATTTTTTTCCCTTTTTTTATTATATATATTTTTTATTTTATTTATTTATTTATTTTTTTTTTATTATTTCCTTTTTTATAATTTTTAATTTATAATTTTTAATTTTATAATTTTATCTATTGTTTTTGCTTTCTCCGTTCTCCGACGTTTAGTGCCTAGCTCCTTTTTTACGCTAGTGCTGCTCTCTTCGGTTGACTCTTTATTTCTTCATTCGCGCTCCGTTCTTCGACGTGGGGAGATCTCTCTCACTTCGTCCTCTCTACCAGTCTACTCTCCTGATGACGAACAACAGTTCGAAATATTGAATTCTGTAAGTTTTCTTTGTATTCTCTTTTCTGTTTCGTGCTTTGTGTAATTTAAATTTTTATATATATATATATATATATATTTGGAATATATATTTTGACAGTGAGTTGACTGTCGTCCCTCCGTCAATTCACTTCTTCTCCTGAGGACGACCGCCATTACGGTCGAAATATTGAAAAGTGAGTCTTTGTTGTGTTTTTGTTTATGTGTCACTGCTTATTTTAATTGTTATATATATATATATATATATATAAACTAGAATTTAAAAAAGAACACATAGAAAGGAAACCACTGAACTCACTACTATATTTCGATGTCCTCGTCTTCAGAATTATATAAATATTTATACATATAACATAATATATAATTATAATTTATATAAATATATATATATATATATATATATAGCTAAAATATTAAATATCTAAGTATCTTCATAAAGACGTTCCAAAAACAAACAATGAATGTTAATTGGTAAACAATAAATACATAGACACACTAAACCGACTCTAAATTTTGATTTAACTATCATCAGAAAAATAAAATAACCTTTTAACATTCTTAGAAAAATAACCTTCATCAAGTTGATTAACCTGCCAAGTTAGTATCACGGAGTCAGTAGATGTTAAATGATAAATATTTAAAAGCACCTTACCCGTGTCATAGCACATAGCAATGGGGAAGAGGGGGATTGAGCCATCAAGGAAGTAAAAATAGAAAAAAAATAAAACAATAAAAAGCTAAAACAATATTATTGTTAGCTAACAAAAATTAAATTAATTAAAAGTCTGACTATAAAGTCATGGTAAGCCATTGACTAAGTACTTTCACAATTGATTTTTAAGCCACTTACCACTTACTCCTTTGTGTGTCTATCTATTTTGATTCAGGGAACATGTAAGTCAAAACTTCATTATTTATGTTTTTTTTTTGAAAATATTTGTATACTCAAAAGAATATATTATGTATAAAACTAGTTGTCTATGTGCCAGTCGATGTGAGTATTGAATATTTTATAGCTATTATTTATTTTGGTGGTCCTCTGCCATTCTCGACGGAGTGGGTAATTACATTGTAATCTTATAAAGGATAGAAGCGAGATGCTTTGACCGTTTGGAGCTCAGGCCATTTCAAACAGTAGCTCCCAGGGAGGCAACGTATTACCAAAACTTCGTTATTATTACAGTATTTAGTTCGAAAATATTCATTTTTTTTCTTTTTAAGCTGTTACTTGTCTTTGTGTTTTGCAGTCCCTATGGATATGTGATCGTAAACCTTTTGAATTCAGCGTATCAAAAATTTTGAAAAAAGCGAAACATAATTTTCATAGCGTGTCACACATCACAAAAGTAAAGACTAAAAAAAAAAATAGTAATATTTATAAATTTTATAAGTTAATTATTTGTTTAATGTCATTTAAAATAGAAAACCAAAATTATGAAACGAATGATTTACTCATACATGTTGAGACTTCATATATTTATTTCATTGGCATAGAAATCAAATATAGAAAATCAAATAATATATATTTAATAAAAAACAAAACTTGGAAACTATATATATAAATTTATACAATTAGAAAATTAGTATATATGACCAATTAGTGATATTTATGGGATTGCATTATGCTAAATCTTCTATTTTTAGTTCATAATGGTACATTTTTAGGCCTAGCATGAGTCACTGAGTTCATATATTATCCGATTCCGTTTGTTTGTCTTAATATTATTTGATGCATATTTGAATTACGAGTATGAATTTTTTAGCTTTGAAGATGCGTCTGACCAAGAATGAGCTTTCATGTCAACACTGACACGCGTATCATAGGTTTGCCAATACTGCTATAGATGTTGATTGAGCCCTTGTGGCAGTGCTGCATCGTCTGTCACATACGGCATCCAAGCCACGATAGCTTTCAAAGCCAACATAAACTTTTCTTCCTCAATATTTCCACCATCAGAGTGGTTGCCATCGGGCTATAAGCAAATTATTTTGACACTATTCTTAATGTTTTTTTTTAATTTAAATTTGAGAAGCTATATTGAAAAAAAGTAATGTTTGCTGTGTTACAAGTTAGTGCTGACAGAAAAGTTTATTTAATTATATTTGAGAAAAATTTAAATAAAAAAAGATATAAAAAGTTTTTAACCTGATGATGATCATGTTGATGATTGAAATATGAAACTGCTAACACCAGAGAAGGTCCTAAGAATATTTCTTTAGGAAAATTAAACAAAATTCAATGCATCATTTTTCCTTTATAGCAAAATAACGGGCTTTGAACACGCAGTGTTCATCTTCAAGTCATCAGTAGCTGTTTAGATGGACGAGAAATGAATGCAAACAATCATAGCTTATTCACCACAGCATTGTCATGACCTGAAGATGAACGTGTCCAAAGCACGTAGTTTTACAAAGTATTTGTGTGTGAAGACTCTTATGTAATGGTGACATTAGTAAGAACCATATGAGAACTGATTGCACACGTTTTGGATTCACACACACTCATATATATATAAATATTAATAAAAGTATCGACTGTGGAATAGAAACAAAACTATAGTTTATCGGGACTCGGTCAGTTCTTCAGGTTCATAGGCAGAAGTATAAATTTTGAAACGGAAAAACTAAGTACTACATTACAAATTATTTTACAAAGAAAAATAGTATGTGGATTTTTAACAACAACTGTAGTCTGAATGAACACGCGATACTGAAGAAAAAAAAATCTTATATATATAATAATCTAATGTTTTATATAATTTAATAAAAATCTTAAATATATATATAAATTAATAATCAACAATAACTCTTGATATAATATAGGATTAAACACCACAATAAACAAATATAAATTAATTACAATGCTCTAAGGCCTTTCATTACAACATCATCAGAGAACTAAATCAACCGAACAAAAAATATAATAACAAGTAAACCTGGTTGATTGAAGTCTTCAGGCTGGCATCCCTGTCTAAATTTAATGTTCCCAAAATTGAATGAGTCTTGATCTACTTACTTATTTTGTTTTATTAATATTTCATTTAGTTTGTAAAGTCCCGGACTATTATTCATGAAAATTTAAATAGTCCGGGATTTTACAAACTAGATCAAAAATTAATAAAAGGAAAAAGTAAGCAGATCAAGGCTCCTTCAATTTTAGGAACATTAAATTCAGACAGGGATGCCAGCAATCCTGAAGACTTCAACCAACCAGGTTTACCTGTTATTATATTTTTTGATTAGTTCAGTTAGCTCTCTGATGATGTAATGAAACGCCTTAGATCACTCAATTAATATATATTTGTTTATTGTGGTGTTTAATTTATATTTATATATATAATGAAGGATGAACTATATATAAATCTCTGGATATCATACCAGAAAAACATGCCGTCCCCATTGTTCTTCACCATGGCAGTAAATTTTCTCGAGTCTTTAAAACATTTCTTAAGGTTCAATCTTCTTGCCTTCATAAAGGAGTCCACCTGTGTTTTCCCCAATTGCTTTATTAATAACTGTATGTGTAAAATCGCATTCGACAGGATAAAATTACCATTGAGGTCTATAAAACGCTTGAACTACAATATTAATATAGAAACAATTAAAATTGCAGGTTACACTGGCTAAGGCTCAGGATTTGCAATTTTCCATTTTTTCACTAAAAAGTCCTAAAATTGCTGGTCATTCGTATGTTTGACTCTCATAATATATCAATTCATGGAACCTTAAAAAGGAATTGATATGTCCCATAGTCCGCATAACAACATCAACCGTTGAAGCTAACTACTGGGGTACATTAGCACAGACCCTGCCTAAGTACAATAACTTGTAAAGATTCAGTGCATAAGTCACCTAAAATATTAATAATCTTTTACTTTACTATAAGTAATCGCATCGTGAAAAAATTCGATCTCGAGATTTTACGGAATTACATGTTTTGAGGTCCCAGAACGTCGTTTTATGACGTTTTTACGATGATGCCTTGTGTGGTGTGGGTTTCTGGGTGGTTTGCCGGTTGTTAGCATTGCTTGTTACCAACGCTACGGTGCCGAATCTTTAGATCAAGTCGATACCTTCACACAAAACTGGCCCATTTAGACGAAGATCCCTATTGTTTGGGAAGGATTATGCATGATGGAAATCCCTTTTTTTGCAAAACGTGTTTTCAGGGGATTATTTGCTCCTAAACTAATAACCCTAGAAATTTGAGATTATCCCATTCCTTTGAAGGTTACAAATGGAACAAACGAAAGATATATTCAAAATTTTATATCAACAGGAAGATCCTATTTTTCCATAAAATGTAAAGAATTTTGACTTATAAATCAATTTGGAATCTTGTCCAGAAGCGATACAAGCCATACTTTAAACGGAGAAAACCATATTATGCCTATAAATAGAACATTATATGGACAATGAGTTGAGATATTTTTTTCTAAAATTCCCATTCGCTAAACGGGGCGTTAGAGTGGGATTTGTTTTAGAAACATGTTTTTGACCACTAAACGGCTCGTTAAAAAATTACTGAAATTCGACCAAAGACGAACTAAGATTTGCAATTAGAAAAAAAAAATCATGAAGTTTCAATTACGGAAAAGAGCAATAACGATATAAAACTCTTTGTTTATCCTAGACTAAGAGATCACCTGCTATACTTGTCGAATTTTTTGTATTTTTTTACATTGTTTACATTGACTTAGAAATTTTTTGAGCGAATCCACTGAGATAAAATTGATGTTTCTAATGGAAAAATGAAAATATATTATTGACTAATAAGAGACTGTAAGAGGAATAATATTGTGCAGGTAAATGATAACACTCATTAGAAAAAAAATCGTATATATGTTATTTGACAAAGGGGAAAGAAAATGATCTTATTAAATACTAAGAAGCCATAAATTCCCAGTATAATAATTCTGTTAAAAAACAAAAATGGTAAAAGATAATTCAAAATAAATCTTTCGTTTAGAGTTTAATAACTGTAATTATCGTACATCTTTAATTAACAAATCACTTAAACAACATTTTCTTCGCAGTTTAAATGTTTTTCAGAGAAAAAAAAGGGTATTTTACTGTTTCAAATTTGAAAATTTTACATTAATATTCAATGTAGAAGGATGTCAAGTAAACATGTAAGAAATCTACTGGCTGTTTGAACAATAGCCATGGTTCACTTCTAGGATAATATTTCGTTTCAAGAAATGTTCACATTGGTTTTCAAAAATGTTATTACTACTGTAGTTATACTAATGAAATTATTTGCAAATAATAAATTATTTGTGATGTACAAAAATAAGCTATAAATTATATTTCCTTCAATCACTATCTGTACTACCTCACGAATGCAATGCTAATAATTATCCCATTTAGATATTTATGTTATGCTTAAAGATACGTTATTTTTATATACTCAAGAAATTTGACATTAGTTACCTTTAAAATAGAGTGATAGGCCACTCCAGATTTTTTTCCTCGTAGAATGTGGAAAAATCTGTTAAGCAAATCCCTTAGTAAAACATCTTGCTTAGGGTATCTGGGGTTGGAGGTCCCGATCCACAAAAAATCCACATCCTATTTTCTGGCAATATCCGACACGGTAACCGTTATGATAATAATAATAATAACAATAGTAATAATAATAATAATATAAATATATATATTACATACATAAAAGGACCTAAATAGTTATACATAAGATTCATTACGATATTTTTGCATCTGTCATTTTCAAGTAGAATTGCTCTCCTTGAATTGCACCAAGTAACTGGTGGCACTAGCTAACATATCTGTAGTCATGATCACATTCTACAATTTTACTATCTGACAAAATTGCAGATACAACTAAAATGTAATCAAAAATAAAAAAGAAAAAAGTAAATAAAAGAGGGTCTGTAGCAGGGAGTATTTTAAGAAAGAAACTGAGACAACCTACTCTATTACTACTAAATTAAGTATTTTGATCCCTTCCTTGATAATACAAAGTGGATGGTTAAAGGAATTTAAATAATGAGACAAAACAGAAAGAAGCTTTCCACCCTTGAAAATTACTTATACTTTATATTATTACTTTCACTCATACAGTAGATAACATTTCATCCGTATCAATACAGTTTGGCAATGAGCCTTTGTTAAGTGAGTGTTCAAGAGGAGTGACGCTATAAAAAGGCTGCAAACTAAATCACTCCAGAGGAGTAATGAAAGGTGTATATATTCTCTTCTTTTTCATCATTTCAAAATAGACGATTCTGGGCAAAGAACAAGGGTTGAAAACACATATTAAACATCTGTAATATAGTATTAAAAAAAAAAGCGAAGCATCGAATGCTTTATTTCTGCATGTAAGTCAATTTAAACAATCATGAGTTGGGAACAATCCAAAGTGTTAGTTCATAAAAAAAGTTCACCATTAAACCCAACGTTATTGAATACTATCTCATAAATAAAAATGTAAATAACTTGATTAATATCAGCCCTGATTTATGACAAATGGATGCGACTTTGGTAAAGAAAGCCGCGACAAATAAAATGGTAATTAGGCGACAAGTAGTCGCCCAACTACTTCCATCTCTTTTTCACCAGATATTGAGTTTATTGGCATCGTAATGGTCATGAAATATTCTCACGTTTTCCTTCCTATATCGTCGCCTCCTACCTTCAGGTTTTCAAAAACTGAGTCACCCTAGAAAGCGACTAAATATTACACTTCTATTACTATTTTTAATGGTACTTTTATATAATCATATATGTTTATTGTGACACTTCTGTGTGACTTCCGGGTTTATGTTCCAAAACAGTAAGGAATTTTGAGACTTTTTCGTTTCAAAGTTTTTTGATTTTTTAAAACATTTTATTACAATTGAAGTATTGCACTTATTGCCATTACTATTATGAGGAAATTCATCTTTTGAAGCTGATGGTTTCAATATATGTATTTTTGATTTAATGAATACGAGAACACTACGATAGGATGGCTTCCAGTGCAATTAAAATATCTTATAAAAGCCTTGCATGTAGCACTGCAATGACCAGTTGTAACATAGTAAAACATCTATTTTCTACTTTTAACAATCTTATTGTTCTTGTTCCAGCAAAGAAACATAGCTCAAAACAATGATTAATTTCCTTATGCAAACTGTAAATTTCATAAATATTAACGCTTCTCTAATTACCACTTAGTTTTTCTTTTTGTCTCTGCGGCCACTTTTACCATTAGAAGTATGTACTTTCTATTATTTTTCACCACTATATATATTAACACATTCATCGTTCTCTGGTATTAAATCTACTTCTAAGTTAAATCCTTCCCAACTCTTAATTCCGTTACTCTAAGTTTCGAAATGTTGACAGTTGACTGAGCATATCTATCATACCTTCACAGTTTGCAATATTTTATTGTTATCGCCAAAGTCATTCTCATTTCCAAACCCTAAGAGTAGTAGCTAGTAATCCTCGTTAAAGTTGAGTTAATTCTGAGCCAAAAAATTCTATTATATTTTGCACGTATATTTTGCACTTAATGAAAAAAAAAACTGGCAAATGAATATTTTGGTGGCTGAATGTAGATGCAGCATAAGAATTAAAAACTCTCAAATATACAAATCAATAAGGAATTTTTCACAAAACTACTAAACCATTGTTTAATTGCCTCCATGTAATTCTCATCTGAGGATGGACATCTTTCAACTACATTTTTAGCTGCTCAATTTTTTACTAGTAAATTTCTTGGCACTTATTATCGTTTTTAATAGTTTCATCAGCATCTGTCTGCTTAAATGTGCTTCAGAAGTTAAACATCTTTTTTTTAAATCAACATTAAATATCAAGAATATACATTTTGGATATTTATTATTTCTCTTCTACTTTTACTGGTAGAAGGATCAGAGTCTTCATGAACTGTATTAAGCACATTTCCAGAGGAATGTGTACAACATATTCTCAGCTAACTCTCAGTATTACCTCATTTAATTTTTAATTCATGATCTGGAGGTTCACATCTATTTCTATATAACCTAACTATTTTATTATTTAAATAAATCAAACTTTTACTTTTCATTCATAAATTATATAATTATTTATTAATTTAATTGAGTTACATTCCTATTGTATACTTTAACAAACCATTTGCAGCTTAGGAAATAACCTTACTAACTGTATGCATATCGACAAAAGATTTCTCATTTATTTTAGAAAGTTTAAAAAGGGATGCTGCTCTTTAAAAACTAAAATGTATTTTATATTAAATCAATAAAAAATTTCGATTATTATTTTGAGCTACAGAAAAAATTGCACTGCTAAATTAAACAGCCGATCATCAACAATTTAGCTATTTTGTATTACAGCTATATACTAGTAATATAATCGCAAAAATAACCATAGTAAAACATATGACTGAAGAAAAGAAAAAGTCAGTAATATTCAAAATTTTCCGAAATTATTCATCTTTGAATGAAGTTTTAAGTTTTCTATGCTGAAATAGGATAAGCTTCAATCTCGCCAGATGCCATTTACACCTTTTGAAAGATGCCTCTTAATCCTCTTTCTAACCATACCATACTACATGTCCGCCTTCTCTCCACTCAATTCAAGCGTGACATTGACGAGGGCCAGTTATTCTCCTTAAACATTGTAGTCTTTTTTTTCGAATTTCTTACATTGATACATTACTTTACATAAATTTTAGATAGAATTGTATCTTTACATTTTTATTTTGAAATCGTAATATATCCATATATATATACAATTAAAAGAAACGGTCCAGCGGACTTTTTTTAATAAACTAAATTCAAAACGAAGGAAACACACAGAAAGACACAGACATAACTCACATCGATATTTCCCGCAGGAAGGCCTTCCTGCGAGACTCTTCGCTCTTCACATCTCCTGATGACTACGATGGTTGAAATATCGATGTGAGTTATATGTCTGTGTCTTTGTGTGTGTTTCCTTCGTTTTAAATTTATATATATATATACATATATATATATAGGTATATGTATAAACTATATTTCACAGAAAGGAAATAAATATACAATTCAAAAAAAGCATACTGTTATATGGTAAGACTTAGAGATTATTCCATTTAATTTATTACTTTTCGTGGTGATTTAAAATTAAATGTATATTCAAATTTACTAAAAAATAAATAGGAACTCGAGGAGTTATTTATTATCTAAGAAATTTATTTTGAAGTTATCATTTTGATTTACAATATTATTTAATAATTATTACTATTCAATGTCATTATTCATTATCATAATAATAGTTATTTCTTTGATTATGCTTTGCTTTATTAGTTTTCATATTTCGTTTTGTTTATCTGACTGTGCTATTTATTTTCCTTTCTCATTTCATTGCAAATTGCTGATTCCTTTAATGGATAAGCAACTTCGTGATCCCGTACATGACTACTTAGGCGACCTCTTCTATCCTGATGACGGCAGATGTCAAAATATAATAATAAGTTATATCTTTGCTTTCTTTAATTATATTTTATATTTATCAGCCGAGTTCTTGTTCAATTTATAAAACAAAAATTACTTATTAGTTATGCAATCGGTAATTTTGTGTACAGTTTCAAACAAAAATTACTGTTCAGTGAAAACGAAGAATTCTCAACTATTTTCGACTCCGTAAAATTAAACTGGTCGCTTCTTCAACTAATTACACTAACCATTCTAATTCATTACAGCAGTTTAATAAGCAGTTTATAATAAAAATTATAAATTGAAGGGATAAAACCAGTTTAAAAAATATTAAGTGAATTAAATAACGTTCACGTGAATGCATCATGAAGATAATTAATATTACAAAATCCAGACTTAAATTCGCAACTCAACAGAGTAAACTCATCACCACAGACAAATAGCAATTAGTTCCACAAACAGGTTTGTTAACAGATTACAATATTAACATTATAATAGGGTTAAGTACTTTTGCTCCTCATATAAAACATATAATTTCAAGTTTGATTGTTAAACTTTTAAATAATTTTTCATCCCAATCTTTGTGATTTCCTAATAATAAAATAACCCTTGTGGAATAGAATAAAGTAACGCAATATTAAAATTTAAAAATATTATAGGTAAAAAAATTTTATACATAAAATTGTTAATCATATATAAAGGAAAAAAAATGTAAAAACTTATATTAATAATTTCTTTTAAAATATATTAACAAACTAATTTTATATAATTCATGAAATCATTATATGAGTCGTTAACAAAACTAGTTAAAGTAATTCATTGGGTTACTTTACATCATTAAAAAATTTTATAATATAAGCGACCCTATTACAAATTAATAGGAATTTTTTTTAACAGAATGACATTTTTTCATATCAACTATTTTTCAGTATCTCTCATCATTTATAAAATAAAACATTAGAGCACAATTGCAGTAAACAAAAAAAATATTACTATCACATACAAATTATTCCAAAATATTCTCGCTCTTGCTTGAGTTTTAAATAATTATAATAATATTTATTTATATTGTCATAAAATACAATATTCATAAATCCAAATTTCTTTATTTTTTTCAATGTAGATATAACTAAATGGTTCTTGCCATTAAATACGTTTTTTTACCGTACTATGAAATTTAATATTTATTTACTGCATGTAAAACTAACTATTACATGTAGTATGTAAATAGCATATGTTAAATAATTTTACTTAGTAAAGTACATTATGTTAATTATGAATCTCTTAAATGAAGTTTTAAGTAGAATTTAAAAAATTAGCAAATTTTCAATATTTTATAATTGTGTACATTAGTCAAGTTATATAACTATTTCAAGATATATATTCTTCAAACTTGTTTATATCTTTTCACTTGTTTATCTTAATTCTAAATGGTTTTATTAGTATTGATTTCATTTTAAATGTTAAAGAAGGATATCTATAGAAATGATTAATGATGATTAATTCATTGCAGATGAAATAGTAAGGTATAATCTCAGTGAACATATAAAACTGTTTCTGCATTTACCACATTTTCATTTTATATTTTGATATACGTTATTCAATAAATGTTTTGTAACAAAATAATTATTGTTGAGACAATTTTTTTTTTAATCTTTCAAATATCAAAAAGGCAACAATTGAGAAGAATATAGAACATTTACTAGACAATTTCCTTTGGTGATATATAAGAAGAAAAACATATATCTGTATTTATATATATATATATATATATATACAATTTTTTGATGAAAATACGATCCGAAACGTACAAATACAGTTCAGTGTACATAAAGAAACGTAGAGAAATTAAAAACATCCACTTGCAGTCTCTAATTTTCGGTTGAACCGTCTTCAGGAGAGATAAGAAAGGGAAACCAAGCGCACTGGTACAGACCTTTCTTATCTCTCCTGAAGACGGTTCAACCAAAAATTAGAGACTGTAAGTGTGTGTTTTTAATTTTTCTACGTTTCTTTATGTACATTGAACTATATATATATATATATATATATATATATATATATATATATATATATATACAAGTTTTGTTAAAACTTATGCCTATTTCCAATTTCACTCTTTTTCGGGTTAATTTTTCCATTCTTCTGAGTTCTGGCTTCCAAGAGTCCGGGACAAGATATATCAGTTCTCCATAATTTTTATTTTTGTACACCAACATGTTTCGGTCCACATCGACCATTTTCAAGGTTATTTTTACACAATTAAACTATACATATTAAATAACAATAAAAACTTAACATTGATACTGATCTATTAAAATACATTACTAAATAAACACGCAAGGTTAACAGTCATAATCATTGGAAGGTTGTAACAGGTTTCCGCAGGGTGAGGTTTCCCCAGGATTCTGGTTACCTTCCTACAGCCGTTTGTGCTTGGGAAGGTATTGGACTGTCTTCGTTCACTCTCAGTGACTGATTTTTCTTCAGGTTTCCGTCGAACAGCTTTAAAATTCTAGTGAATCCCCCACCCTGGCTGTTAATGGTAGGCTGGTTTTGGAGGATGAAAATAGCCTCCAAAATTTGCAGCCTGGTGTGGTCGTATTCTTGCTGCAAAATCATGGTATTGTCAGTAAGCATTTCCCTCGTTAGTTGTAACCCATGTGCTTTCGCGACATGCTCCTTAGGGCCTCCAGAGGCAAGATGCATTGTAAGCCTTCTGGAAAGCGTGGTAGTGGTGGAACCCACGTATTTTGAGGATAGGGACTCACAGTTCCCTAGTTTGCAGTTAAACTCATAAATAACGTTGGTTTTCTGGAGGGGTGCTTTCTTATGTGGGTTATTATTCATAACCATTCCTGATGTGGCAAGGTTAGTATAATAAATCCTAAGTTCCAATTTGTCTTCTGGAACAATGCACGTTGTGTTGGCCTTGATAATCGATTTAACTACTCGTTCGTCCGTTTTTTATGCTTTTGAAAACTGATTTTTATAATATACCACATGCTTCACGCCATTGTTTTCCTGATTCTGTTCATGGTTGTTAGTGCCATGCAGTTTATTGAGGCAACCCTTTAGGATGGAGTCGAAGTGCTCGTTACTGTATCCATTGTTGACAAGTACTTCCCTTAGCCTTTGTGCTTCCTGTTCAAACAATTCCCAGGTAGAGGACGTTTTGTATGCTCTTCTAATAAGTGTCTTTATCATTCCATCTTTGTATCTGTCAGGGCATTCGCTTTTGGCGTTAAGTAGTATTCCGCTGTTAGTTGACTTTACAAACACCGATGTTTCGAACTTTTGGTCTACAGCATTATTCTTGACTTTGACATCTAGGAAGTTTAAACAATTATTGGCTTCCATCTCATGAGTAAATTTCAACACTGAGTTAGCTTCAAACTCCGCTTTAATTTCTTCTATGTGTTCCGGTCTATCTATCATCAAGAAGCAGTCATCGACATACCTGCAATATATGTGAGGCTTCCAGGCTGGATTTCGAGCCATGATCAAATTTTCCAGGTTGCACATGTAATAATTTGCGAATGTAACTCCAAGTGGGGAACCCATGGCCACTCCATCAATCTGGTAATATAGACTCCCGTCTATATGGCAGAATGGATTTTTGGTAGTACACGCAATGAGTAAATCTTTCATAGTTTGTCGTTTAAATGGTGGAGGGGGTAGAGTAGCATGGTTATAGGCTATATTACAGATAATCTCTATTGTTTCCAACACCGGCACATTAGTAAACAATGATTCTACATCTAAAGAAACCATAGTTCCTTTAGGTTGTGTGGCTTTTAATATTTCCAGAAATTCATCGCTAGATTTCAAAAGGTATTTGGCTGGGAGGTAAACAGCTATGATTTTATTCAGGGTCTTTGCAGTTTCATAAGTGGGCGTTGTCACTTGTGATATTATAGGTCGCAAAGGATATCCGACTTTGTGACTTTTAACTGCAAACTAAAGACTAAAACTGCACTTATGAAACTGCAAAGACCCTGAATAAAATCATAGCTGTTTACCTCCCAGCCAAATACCTTTTGAAATCTAGCGATGAATTTCTGGAAATATTAAAAGCCACACAACCTAAAGGAACTATGGTTTCTTTAGATGTAGAATCATTGTTTACTAATGTGCCGGTGTTGGAAACAATAGAGATTATCTGTAATATAGCCTATAACCATGCTACTCTACCCCCTCCACCATTTAAACGACAAACTATGAAAGATTTACTCATTGCGTGTACTACCAAAAATCCATTCTGCCATATAGACGGGAGTCTATATTACCAGATTGATGGAGTGGCCATGGGTTCCCCACTTGGAGTTACATTCGCAAATTATTACATGTGCAACTTGGAAAATTTGATCATGGCTCGAAATCCAGCCTGGAAGCCTCACATATATTGCAGGTATGTCGATGACTGCTTCTTGATGATAGATAGACCGGAACACATAGAAGAAATTAAAGCGGAGTTTGAAGCTAACTCAGTGTTGAAATTTACTCATGAGATGGAAGCCAATAATTGTTTAAACTTCCTAGATGTCAAAGTCAAGAATAATGCTGTAGACCAAAAGTTCGAAACATCGGTATTTGTAAAGTCAACTAACAGCGGAATACTACTTAACGCCAAAAGCGAATGCCCTGACAGATACAAAGATGGAATGATAAAGACACTTATTAGAAGAGCATACAAAACGTCCTCTACCTGGGAATTGTTTGAACAGGAAGCACAAAGGCTAAGGGAAGTACTTGTCAACAATGGATACAGTAACGGGCACTTCGACTCCATCCTAAAGGGTTGCCTCAATAAACTGCATGGCACTAACAACCATGAACATAATCAGGAAAACAATGGCGTGAAGCATGTGGTATATTATAAAAATCAGTTTTCAAAAGCATACAAAACGGACGAACGAGTAGTTAAATCGATTATCAAGGCCAACACAACGTGCATTGTTCCAGAAGACAAATTGGAACTTAGGATTCATTATACTAACCTTGCCACATCAGGAATGGTTATGAATAATAACCCACATAAGAAAGCACCCCTCCAGAAAACCAACGTTATTTATGAGTTTAACTGCAAACTAGGGAACTGTGAGTCCCTATCCTCAAAATACGTGGGTTCCACCACTACCACGCTTTCCAGAAGGCTTACAATGCATCTTGCCTCTGGAGGCCCTAAGGAGCATGTCGCGAAAGCACATGGGTTACAACTAACGAGGGAAATGCTTACTGACAATACCATGATTTTGCAGCAAGAATACGACCACACCAGGCTGCAAATTTTGGAGGCTATTTTCATCCTCCAAAACCAGCCTACCATTAACAGCCAGGGTGGGGGATTCACTAGAATTTTAAAGCTGTTCGACGGAAACCTGAAGAAAAATCAGTCACTGAGAGTGAACGAAGACAGTCCAATACCTTCCCAAGCACAAACGGCTGTAGGAAGGTAACCAGAATCCTGGGGAAACCTCACCCTGCGGAAACCTGTTACAACCTTCCAATGATTATGACTGTTAACCTTGCGTGTTTATTTAGTAATGTATTTTAATAGATCAGTATCAATGTTAAGTTTTTATTGTTATTTAGTATGTATAGTTTAATTGTGTAAAAATAACCTTGAAAATGGTCGATGTGGACCGAAACATGTTGGTGTACAAAAATAAAAATTATGGAGAACTGATATATCTAGTCCCGGACTCTTGGAAGTCAGAACTCAGAAGAATGGAAAAATTAACCCGAAAAAGAGTGAAATTGGAAATAGGCATAAGTTTTAACAAAACTTGTATAGATGAAGGCCTGCTCCCCAAATACACTAATATATATATATATATAATACTATGTGTGTCTGTCTGTCTGCTATATAAACAAAACTGTTTATATTTAGGTAGAAAGAAACTTTTGGATCTCATATAACATTTTTGGGGGGGAACTAGCAGCGGTTTTTTTTTTAAATAAAATATTACTATTTATTGCATAAAATCTGCAGATGACGTATCCAAAATGGTGCTGCAGGGTGTATTACACTCTATTTAGAGGAAAAATTATAAAATATTTAAAACAGAAATAGTCCTCGCTTTTGGGATCTACTGCTCATAAGAAATCTGTATATATAAAATTGAAAGTGTATGTGTCTGTCCGCTATGGAAATGAACAGGTGACATTTCGGTACAAAGAAACATATGAATCTTGTAGAACTTTAAATCATTAGTTATGCAATCCGTAATTGTGTGGTATTTAATGATTCTAGGTAAAATGGATAAACAAACAAAGTCTCCACACAAATGAAGTTTTATTCAACAACAACAACGCGTTTCGAACACTTTGTGTTTATCATCAGGAAGACACTATAATACAAATTATTGTAAACTAATTATACTGTAATACAAATTATGTAACTGATTAGATATAATTTGTATAATAGTGTCTTTCAGATGATGAACACAAAGTGTTCGAAACGCGTTGTTATTGTTGTTGTTGGATAAAACCTCATTTCTGTGGAGACTTTCGTTTGTTTATCCAGTTTACCTCAGAATTATAGAACTTTTTTTCGGGGAAACCAACTACAGTATTTGGACTTTGATCAGGGTCATTTTTTTCGGATATACTGCCCATAACTAAAACGCTGGGGCATAATCTACCGCCCGGGTAACGGCAAGTAGAACAGTTAGTTTAAAAAAAAATCAATGAGGTTTGATACATGACACTGGCGATAAATAGCAAAGAGTTTAAAGTAAATAAGATTCAGAAATTGATCAAGTTAGAGAGCTGTCCGCCTAGAAGATAAGACCTTCAGAGCATGGGTTAACAGATTCCAATTACACAGTAAAAAAAGTGAAACACGCACCTATTTTCCTTAAAAACCATCATCACTGTTAGGCAAGATTGATTAATCGTTGCATGTTGTAAAGCTAATCTCTCAACGAAACACCGGATACAGCTAGTTGATTATCCAATATTTATAATTTGTAACGTTTGTTAAATAGCCAATACATGTAAAGAACCTTTTTGGCCATCAAATCAGGATTGAAGCCAGAAGATTGATAAACCATCCTCCTATATCATAGTAAATTAACAGTTAATTTAACTTCACATTTCTTGAAATATTGGAGCATTGTATATTGTAGACATAAAAATGTATACTTATACAATTTTATACCGTATATTTATACTAAAATTATACTAAAAATGTTTTTAGTATACTATCATTAAACATGAATAATTTTCTGAATAATTTAATTTTTTCTATGAAATGATTTGTTTTTACTTTGAAATATTAATAAAATCAACGTAAAATATAACAAGAGACTACAGTAAACTGTATAATATAGTTATTAGAATTATATTTCTGATTCTAATTTCCCAAAAATCGATCATTTTGACAAGCAATACTTTCATAAAGCCGAAATAAATGCAAAATTTTGAGTTCCTTGGAAGAATACAAGAAAACTGCACTAATTTTAGTAAAATGCATTGTTCTTTTTTTTTTAAATAAGGTACTATTTTATTTATTTATTAAGTTCTATTAAATATTGTAAAAATGGTGCCACATTTATTGAATAACAATGATTTTAATTCAAAAAGGACCCCTCAACCACCATCTTACCTTAACATCCTAACAAACACACATACACACACACACACACACACACACAACAAACTTAACCTATAAGTTCCAGATCTACACCGATGGAAGAAAGCTGGAGAATCAGGTGGGCGGAGCAATGGTTGTCTATGAACAGGAAGAAGAAATATACAATGAATCATTCAAACTGAACAGTTCCTGTTCAAACAACCAAGCCGAGCTAAGAGCCCTTCTCAAAGCTGTCCAATGGGTAGATCGGACTAGCCCAGCAGTACCTTCACCATCCTTAGCAATAATAAAAACAGATAGCCAGGTGACTCTTAAATCATTAATAAATGATCGAGTTCACATGAAGGACATAGAAGAAATCAGAGTGACATTGATACATCTGAAAACAAAAGGCTGGCAAATTCATTTTGGCTGGGTAAAAGCACACATAGGCAAAGTAGGAAATGAAAGAGCAGACTCTCTGGCAAAGACAGCCGCTACCAACCAGGACCTTGTTGAAGAACACTTACAACCACCAATAAGTCATCTAAAGAAAAAGTTGATAGAGGAGTCAACCGAAACATGGTCTTGCCAGTGGTCAACTACAACCAATGGACACCATACAAAGATGTTCTTTCCTACTGCAAAATCAAGATCATCGGTAAATCTACCCCTCACATACCAAATAACTCAGGCACTATCTGGACATGGAGCAAACAAAGCATACCTCCATAGATTTCAAATTGAAGATTCACCAAGCTGTAGCTGCGATCAACACACACCACAAACATGGAATCATATTATTCTGGACTGCCCCAAATTTGAAAGAGAAAGAATACCAATGAAGCAAAAAAATTATACTGAGTTCTAACTACCTATGGCCACCATCAATGGACAAATTTGTGACACAAGAAGTATTAAATGAATTCATAATGTTCATAAATCAAATAGATTTTAATCAATTTTAATGTATGTAATATGTAACTAATAATATTTGTTAAATGCATGTAATATCAATAAATGGAGCATGCAGTTGCAATTGCTCGAAAACACACACACACACACACACACACACACACACACATGCATACAATAACAAACATGGACAGAACATAAGAAAAACGAAATCGAATTCAAAGGACCTTACTACGTGCAATTCTTGTGTAATTACACAATACAATACAAAAAAAAATTTCTTGTTTGACAGCAATTATAGAAATTTTTTATTCATTGAAAAATTAATAGTTATAAAAATGAATAAGTGAAAATCATTGATGTGTAAAATATATGTATATTTTTACAATTGATTAAAATATATTTATCCAAAATCTTTATCCAAATAACTAATGAGACTGTAAGCTGCTTTTAACAGAGTAATATGAATTTTATTTTAGAAACATAATATGTGGAATATGTTTACATACATGTTCGATTAGTTAATATAGAAGTATTGAAATTTATGCAAACACCAAAAATATACATAAAAAAATATATCACAAAGTATTATAGAATATACAATATAAACAACTTCGTTTGTAGAGGTTATTAAAATATTTCGATCTTTCATGAGATTTTTTAGAAAAACAATTATTTTTTTGCTTGTAATGAAATGAGTTGAAGACTTTGAACTCTTAAAAAAATTGCCGCTCTTTGCAGCAATATTCTAAAGAAAAATGCCTAAATGTACAAGTAGGTTCTTGTTGGTGTGTCCCTCGATTCATCCTCTTGTCGTTCACATTCTTTTCCTTTAAATATCAGACAAAGCATTTCTCACAGTTGTCTCCTTTGTCATCATTCATTAATTAGAAGGTTTTTTTTTTTCAACATAGTTGTTCAATATTGTTTTTTTAGCTTTTCTTTTATTAAAATCTATTCACACACCACGAGAAAAATGGAAGAGTATGAAGAATAAATAACTAAAATGATAAGAAAAGAGAATGAGATAACTATACAGAATGAAAAATCAATAATATCATAAATTAATAAACTAGTAATTAAACAATTACTAATAATATAATTCAACGTTGAAGAGAGAATCTGGCTCAAATGTGGTTAATAAGGCCTTATTCTAAACTTTTCAATGTAACAAAAATTTTGGAAAGAAGGATCAGATGAACAGAGTACAAATCAGTAAACTGACGCCGTGAGAATTTGCCTGGATAGGAATGATAATTCTTACAAATACATCGGCTTAGCTGACCCAAAACGACATAAATATCATCACACTGAGTGCATTCTATTTCATTGACGCAGCTGTTGGAAGTAAAATATGTATTAATATTAATAAGGGTAGAATGTTTGTTGAAATTTGAGATTGATATGACTGATTGTTCACTTATCAAACGGATGATATCTCCCCTCCAGATGACGACGTTTTGTCGAAAAATCGTATACCTGCTTCTAGTGCTTTGGTGCCTATTTCTTTTATGATTTACTAAGTCTTATTGGGCATTTCCCATCCTTTTGTTCTATTTAACACTAGGCCTATTTAGCTAATTAAGCTTAATCAATAATTTGAAGGGATAATAATAGCACAAATCTGCTAAATTAATGTAAAATCCCTTGTTGTACATTGAACTGAAAGAATAAAAGCGTTCATTAAACTTACACAAAATAAACAATGTTTAATTTATTTTATCAAATACAAAAAGACCAAAATAGCAATTGATTAGAACGTAATTAAAAGATGTAGAAAAAGGCATTTCCTCTATTAATGTTTTAAGTTTTCTTTGAAATGAATTTTGCATTCAATTCAGTATTTTTATTAACTTTTTTTAGATTGAAAAATAAATACATTATTTTTTTAAATTGAAAGTAATTTTTAATTAATGAATTCATGCCAAAAGTAACAACATATAAAGGTTATTTTTTTTTTTTTAAATAAATACGGTTTGTTAATTGTGAGACAAAATAGGAAGTGATTAACATAGAGTGCGAGGTTTTGGTGATTATTTCCGGGCAGTTCTGTTTGTTCTACTTGGTCTTTGCAAGAGAGATAATCGGGTTTACTAGGCTGTTCAGATGTGGGCTACATTATTGATTTCTAGTTGGCTGATTCAATTAGTACAAGAATATGAAGGGTGCACAATCACAGCAGTATTCTGAATATTACTGCTACTATCTGGGCTTATCAGTAAAGCTATTTGTTTCACACAACCACTGGAAAGTATACAAGGTTAAATGACCCTTGCTGCGTGCAGAATTCCAAATAATTTGGTATTTATGTAAAATATTATGTTTTAGATTTTAATAATGTTATGCACAGTATTATTATATTTTCTACTTCCATCATAATTGTACTTATGGAAAATACTATGAACTTATTATTGGAGAAAATCAAATAATTTGACAATAACAAAATGAGTGTTTTTACAGATAAGTTCAATATTGTAAATAATAATTAGATAATAAGTATCTCAATCATTAAAAAAATTTGAAAATTGTGAATATAATATACGATGATTCAAATCGTTTACTCGTATTACAAATACAAGGTTGTAATATACGACTTGCATTTGTATATTGTAAATATACAAATTTTACAAAGTTTGTGAAATTATGAATGTTCCTCATTCAGTGTTTTCATGGGGAACATATTCGTTATTATATGAAATAATATTATATTAATATTATATCATAATATTATAGCATATTAATAATCCTTCTGCCTCTCTATGTCTTAATGATCAAATTATCATCCACCCAAAATTAGTATCCAAAGAGAAGAGCTTAAATCCCTGCTAGAAATATGTACAAAAGAAGCTCCTTTCACATCCCCAGATGGAAAGATGAACGTTCAAACCGATGGAGTAGCCATGGGTTCCCCCCTGGGTGTACTCTTTGCTAATTTCTTTCTCGGGTGCGTGGAAAGGGAAGTCTTCAAAGAAATGGAAAAACCTACGATTTATACCAGGTACATCGATGACATCATTGTTCTAGCAAGTGATGATAACCAAGTGTTAGCTCTACGACATAAACTCCAGCTAGCCTCAGGACTGAACCTAACCGTAGAGTACAGGCACCAAGGGCAATTGCCCTTCCTGGAGTCATCACCAAGAAAACACCTACTCATTTCAGTACAGCCGTGTATAGAAAAGCCACTAACCCAGGTCTATCCCTCAATGGCAATAGCGAGTGTCCTGACCAATACAGAAGAGCCACTATCTACGCATATATAAAGAGAGCCTTTAGCCACTGCAGCGATTGGAGTGTCCTCCACGACGAGTTGAAAAAGTCCACTCAAATCCTTGTAAATAATGGGTACTCGAATCAAGAAGTTTCCAGCGCAGTAAACATATATATGAACATGTGGTACGTTAATAATAATGAAGGAACCTCCTTGAAAATAACACAGGGGAAACAATAGATTTGTACCATAAAGGATGTATGAACAAATGTTATAAATAGGATGAGCGTGCCTTCAAGAAAATTATTCATTCTAACGTAGTTAGCACCAACGAAGCGGATAGAATCAAATTGAGAACCTACTATAAAACCAAAAAAAACATACAGTCTTCTCATCAGGAACCCCCTATCAACGACGCCTCAATATTGAAGAAGAGTCATCTGGCGTACCAGTATACTTGTAATACAGAGACGTGTGCTGCCATGAAAACACGTTACATCGGGAGGACGACTACAAAATTATCGAAGCGCCTCACCCTACCTCTGACAGAGGGCGCTCCGAAGAAACATGTAAAAAAGTTCACAAGATTGCACTGACAAGGGAAATGCTAGTCAATGGAACAGTAGTGCTAAGATCTGAAAGCAATTGTAGCCACCTCCAGATCCTTGAGGCGCTGTATAGTAAAGACATTCAGCCCTCAACGAATGTTCAGTCCAATGTTAACTGCATTATTCCCAGCCCCAAAACCTTCGACAGTGCCTTTAAAATAGTAAAGAAGACCAACGGTCGATTGGGTATGGATCAGCTGAGTAACATTTTTGTAACCTCAACCTCAGCGGGACTTTCGAATGTTAACTTTACTGTGCCGTAGTAATTATTATTATTATCACTGTAATTGTCATTGTAGCTTAGTTTATTATTACCATATCCTGATTATACTATAAACCTGATGATGATTTATGAAAATCGAAAGCTAGTTAATCATTTTTATATCAATACAACCTTTTTACTGAAGTGTTTTTAAACAGTGACCGAGTGCCTAAAGTGTTACAACATGTCATTAGGGCAAATTTTGTGGAAACTTCCCCCCACTCAAAGAGAAATAGTCAGGAGACTGGAAAGGACGAGTATTAAGTCGTGAACTGCGGAAGCTGCCGTTTATTTCAATCAAATAGTTAAATGACCGAATCTGCTGCCTAAAGTGTATACAATATATGTCATTAGTGGCATATATATATATGTGGATAACTATACAACACTCCAAAGAACTCAAACGAGAATAGTATTCTAGGACTACATGGTAATTCTCTTCTTTATGTGTATTTTGTTTATTGTTCATCTAAAGTCGGTTTGGAATGTTTATTAGCTGCTCGTATCTATATATCAATCATAATATAACAAGATTTAACAATGAGACATCTGCTGCACAACAATGGATGTTCAAACCGCATTAAGAATATTGTATATATATATGACTATAGATCATTCACGAAACAAGCGTCTTAGTCAGAGCCAAAACCAACTCAGAGACACGAGAATAGTATTCTACACTACATGTGTATATTCTCTTCTTTATGTGTATTTTGTTTATTGTTCATCTGTCCGGTTTGGAATGTTTATTATTCTCTATCATATATATATATATATATATATATATATATATATATCAAGATTTAACAATAAACACGTGACACAACAATGGATGTTCAAACCGCATTAAGAAATAGGATAAAAATGACTAAGATCTTTAAACCGTAACAAGCGGTCTTAGTCAGAGCCAAAAACCCAACTCAGAGACCGCTTATTACGGTTGAAAGATCTTAGTCTTTTTTTTCCCTTTCTTGTTGCGGTTTGAATATTGGTATATATATAGTCCACCTCGGGCGTATCTCGGAGGCTACGTTTGCCCTATCCTCGGCTAGAGCTTGTTGTTCCCGAGATGCGGCGAAAGAGCTTTCACGTTAAAAGGCATCAGTCTGTTTTGATGTTATGATCTGCGATATGGCTGTATAAGCTGGGAGCGCGATATAATACCAAAACAGGTATGTATATATTATATATAATGGTGTATATTTGCAGCAAGTATTCTTTTAAACAAGTGTTGTTAAAACTTGAAGCACAGCGGCTTCAGCATTAATAATCTTTTTAGAAAGATGTTCTATTTGCCTTATTATTTTCTTGTAATTCACTGGTAGCTCAAAAATTAATCTACCTAATTCCATAACAAGAATAGGAAAACAATCTTGAAGAAAACTAATGAAACAAACTATATTTGACACTACACAAACACAAACTGGGTTAAAAAACTAAAGGGAAACAAGCTTTCGGTCACATTGGCCATCATTAGGTAAACAGTAAACAATAAAACGAAACAATTAAAACATAAACCAAAAATTAATAAGAAACTAAATTAGCACAGTTTAAATAGTGGCAGCGTTTAACTGTCAAAGCCGCGCTACATGCGCGCACCCACGTGTTAGACAGTTGAATCACCCCAGCACTTCTCGCCTTCGACAGGTCATAACATGGGAGAGTTCCGAACAAATTTTATTTTAGGTTCGAAGGTCCTAGAACTCGGGATGACGAACATGTCACTGATTTGAGAGTTCAGCGTGGGGCACAAATCTTTTATTAATAAAGCCTCTAGTATTTGTATCCTGCCTCGATCACTGTTCTCAGCCAAAACTGAGGTTCCCTCTACTAGCATATTTCTAGTGAGGGCACTTCCGTGTTCTTTCTTAACATGATCCTTAGAGGCTCCTGTGGAGAGATAGAGGGTTAGACGCCTCTAATTATAGACGCCTCATTATATATAATGAAGATATTGTATTTAGATCGTAATATCATTATACTGAACAGCATATCTCTTCCAAATTTCTTCCAAATTACAGTAATATAATTACTATCTCTGGTTGTTAAAAATATGAGAGAGATTAAGTTTAAAAATCCAAGGGTAGTGTATTGGGGATTGTTCAATTGACTTAACAAACAAAGTAACAATGGTGAAACAATCACCATTCTTAAGCTTAGTTTACTTAGGTCCGTCATATGATATGTAAACCAATAGGAAAATTTATTTTTTTTTTTCGTTTCTTTTTTAATTTAATTTACCTTTAATGTCCATACAGCATTAGATTTGATCTCAATTTGAGTTTGAATAAATTTATATCAAATTAATTGAAGTTCTTCATAATTTATATTATTTAAATTTTCATTATACCTTTTTGTTATTTTACCAAAAATTTAGCAACTCTAGCAATTGGAATTTATTTCATAAATATTCTCTTTCAATAACAAAATGTATCACTAAAAACCAAAATTAAACGATTATAATAATTTGAATGTATGGAATAAACCTTTATCAAAAAAAACAATATAACATTTATTTAAAGACTCCTTCATACTTGCGACATTATTAATATCAAATAAAATTAATACTTAATTAATGTGACCGGTAAACGTTCAAAATTCAAACTAATACAATTTGAGAATAATTATTTAAAATGTTATATTCTTCCAAAAAATATATATGTAAGATTGAATGTAGATTAAACTCGTTTACAAAGTAATATATGTACAATATACCTGAACATTTTCAGACTACAAATATGAAAAGCTTGTAAGAAGTTAGGGTGAAAGTATTTACTAATCTGATTTTATTGCAGATCTGGATCATATCTTTTCAATAATTATTGTAGGCGTTTTTGAAATTAAATATTGACATTAAAACAAAGTTATCTATATAAAATCAATTTAAAAAAAGTTATATCATAATAATGGTATACTTATATTTAATAGTTCAAACTTATTCTTTTACCAATTGAAGGAAGAAGAAATAAGTTTTTCTCTACAATTCAAATATTATTCCTTCTGGAAAAATTAAAGAAATTAAATATTAGAGGCAAAAATAATTATTTATTGGTTTGTTTTCCAGTTTTATTAAGCTCATCTTAGCATCACACTGAGTGATAATGAAGAATAATGATTAATAAAGTTAAAAGCTTTACTAGTTTTAAATGGTAGGTCGCATGATTGTCATTTATATTTTGTTGGTAAATAAATATTGCGATAAAAATTTTAATTTCTTAGAATTGAACTATCAAATAAATATTATGATTTTTACTGATAGATAAAATTGTAATTAGTTGATTGTTAGATTCATGAATATATATTCACAAGTATTCACAATCATCATTCTTTTGCTCGCCGTTTTTAATTTTGGAATTGGAATTCAGTGCAACAGTTAATGGAGACTAACAATAACATGGGAATTGTACACGAAAGTCACTACATAAATATTGTAACAAATCTCATATACCACATATGATTTAATACCACATGGTAACTGAGAAATATTAATTGGACCATTATTCAATTACAACAAAATGAACAAAAATATTATATAAAGAAATTTTCAATAAAAACAGCTATCGCAATTTCTTATGTTTACAATAATTTAATTGTTTTAGGGGACGTCAGGTCATAGTTGACGTATCAGAAAAGAATGTTAGAGGAAAACTTCTATTAATATTTGTGATCGTTAAAGCGTATTCCGTGTTAATATCAAAATTGCCCTACTTTTTTTATATTTTCCCGATCTGCATGATTCAAATATAGATATTGTTATGAAGAAAATACGACTATCATTTATTATTGCTTTCAAACACAGAGTAAAATCTGTTTTTGAAATTTGAAATTGAGTGAAAAATTCAAATTTTTATTGTATCTTGGATATGACGTTAATACATTTAGGTAAAGATAACTTAATAAAATACTAAGTTATTTCAAATAATAAGCCGACTGAAGTTATAATGCAGAAGTTGTAATATTTAGGAGTCACGTTATTTCAATGCACTGTCATATACTTTTTGTTCTACTTCTCACAATAGTCCTGATAAACTTCTTTCCGAACATCTTGATTCAAGTTTGCATCTCAGTTATCTCGTAATATCCTCATCTTCCATTCAAAGGTGCTTTGAGTATGATAATGCAAAACGAACTTACAAGGTTCAAAGGCAAGTGTGTTTAACGGGTGCAGTGGAGGTCAAAGTGATCAAATCATATGTTAAAAACTCACGTGTTCAGAAGCGTGATTTGATGGGTCATTGTCATGATGTAATAAACAGTGGTCACAGTACATTTCTGCTTCTTTGCAAATGATGTGATTTTTTTATTCAAGCAATCGTCAGGTGTTTTAAGCCATCAATATAATATCTCTGTTTTACTGTGAAGCCTTTGGTGTTATGTGATGTGTTTATCAATTAATAATAAACTAATCTAAGTTTAGCTTATATAACTAAGTATAACTTAATTAATTTAAAGTTATTTTAATATATGGTATTTCATATATTAACTAAATATAAATACATCATATTATGTGATGTGTGTTTATCAACATATCTCAATGAAACTGTCTGCATTACCTTGACCTTTGGATGAACTTTAAAGCATGTTTTATCTTTTTCTGATGAACTTTTCATTTACCAATTGAGCTTTCTAAAGCTTCATTTCAATTTTTATAACCATAAAAGTATGATTCATTGCCTGTTATATTCCATGACAAGAATTTTTCGTCACCTTCAGTGTAATGAAACAATTCCTGATAAATCATTAGTTGTGCGATCCGTAATTGTGTGGTATTTACTCATTCTGAGGTAAAAATGGATAAACCAACAAAAGTCTCCACACAAATGAAGTTTTATTCAACGCGTTTCGAACACTTTGTGTTCATCATCAGGAGAACACCAATAAAATGGATAAACCAACAAAAGTCTCCACACAAGTTGGTGTTTTCCTGATGATGAACACAGTGTTCGAAACACGTTTGATAAAACTTCATCATCAGTGTGGAACACATAAAATGGATATATCCATTTTACCTCAAAAGTCTCCTGATACAATATGCATGGATTTTATTATTCTATCATCGACGTTTACATAAATTTAACAACAATTCGATGAATCTCATCATTTGTCAGTGAAACAGCTAGTAAAATGGATAGAACTGGTGGCTCACACTGTCAACGAGAACTCCTTACAGTCAAATCGTCAAGTTTACCTTCAACAAGCTGTGTTCGACACTTTGTCAGATTGTACATCATCAGAAACACCAATAAAATGGATTAAACCAACAAAAGTCTACCACACAAATGAATTGTTTTATTCACAACGCGTTTCGAAGTTCGACTTTGTGTTCATCATCAGGAGATACACCAATAAAATGGATAAACCAACAAAAGTCTCCACACAAGTTGGTGTTTTCCTGATGATGAACACAAAGTGTTCGAAACGCGTTGAATAAAACTTCATTTGTGTGGAGACTTTTGTTGGTTTATCCATTTTACCTCAGAATTCCTGATAACTATGCATGGATTTTATCATTCTATCATCAGACTTTACATAAATTTAACAACAATTCGATGAATCTTATATTTGTCAGTGAAAAGCTAGTAACAGGATAGAACTGGTGGCTCACACTGTCAACGAGAACCCTTACAGTCAGTCGTCAATTTACCTTCACAACGGTGTTGACTTTGTCAGATTGTACGTCATCATAAATTTCAAAAAGACTGTCGACTATTCTTAAAACGATCAACAGCAATATGAACCGCTTATTTTGAAAGTGGCCTAATTCCATTTATGTTAAAATCGAGATATTTAAGGGTTTGCGTTTTACAAAATTTAAAAATATTGTCATTTTATTTATCAACTAATTTTTGTTATAAAAAAACTTAGTAATTTTAAATAAATTTTGTACAATTTGCTGCAAAAGGTAAAGATAACGTAAAAATGTAATTATTTAAATAGCTAGCTAAATTTTTTTGGAAAATGGAATTAGGCCACTTTCAAAATAAACGGCTCATATGGCAAGCTGCATTAAGCATCTCAAATAATTTGTTTGCATATTTACCAAGCTAAAAAGAAAATTTTCAGATAGTGTTGTTTCGGAGATTATTAATTACGAGTATACATCAACAGATTATCTACTACTAACAGAATGTTGGAGAAAAACGCAGGCTTTACAGATTGCTCGCTCCAAATCAATAACTATAGTTACTATAATAATATAAAATATATTAATTATTTTTACAAAAAAAAGCATTAGTCTTACTGCATAGCATGAAAGCAATTAACTACTTAAAAAAACTAGCGAGCAATCAATTTATGTCATAAATGAAATATAATTAAAAAATATATTATTCACCTGTTAAAATGTAAATTTAATTCATTTCGGTAAATGAACAGAAACTTGAAACAAGTATCCAAATCAAATAACTTGTAATATTAATTTTAGCAAATATTAAAGGTATTTTATTTAATAATCTGAGAGGTTTCAGTTCATTAAAATTGAAATGAGACAGAAATTACGGCAATGAATGTAATTTAAACTGCATATGTTTCATAATCAAACTTAATCCAACAATATTTACTTTACATTTATTCGTATATTTTCTACGTGTGATGTTCATAACATTTTCATTTATAAAATATTTAATAATTTTATCTTACGAAGTAATGAAGTAGCCTTAACTTTAATACATTATTAAGTCAACTTTAATAATTTGGAATTAAAAACGTTCCCTTCTAGAGCACGCATATTGGTCAACATTTTATGACAAAAGAATATCCCGACCTAACTTAGCTCTTGTACACTTCAGTTCTGTGATAAATGAGATTTTCTCTGTAGTTATTGATACTTTCCAAATTTTCAACAGCTATTAGCATTTTTTGAAGTTATGCTGTCTTGTTTTTAAGCAAAATATGTCCAATAATAATCAGATTAAAATAACAAAAATCAGAATAGAAAAACATTTGAAATACGAGATTGACATAAAATTGACATTTTATGACTAAAGAATATCCCGACCTAACTTAGATACTTTTCAAATTTTCAAAAACTATTAGGAGTTTTTGAAGTTATGTTGTTTTTTCTAAGGCAAAATATGTCCAATAATCATCAGATTAAAATAATAAAAATCAGAATAGAAAAACATTTGAAATACGAGATTGACATAAAATTGACATTTTATGACTAAAGAATATCCCGACCTAACTTAGATACTTTTCAAATTTTCAAAAACTATTAGGAGTTTTTGAAGTTATGCTGTCTTGTTTTTAAGCAAAATATGTCCAATAATCATCAGATTAAAATAACAAAAATCAGAATAGAAAAACATTTGAAATACGAGATTGACATAAAATTGACATTTTATGACTAAAGAATATCCCGACCTAACTTAGATACTTTTCAAATTTTCAAAAACTATTAGGAGTTTTTGAAGTTATGTTGTTTTTTTTAAGGCAAAATATTTCCAATAATCATCAGATTAAAGTAAGAAAAATCAGAATAGAAAAACATTTGAAATACGAGATTGACATAAAATTGACATTTTATGACTAAAGAATATCCCGACCTAACTTAGATTGTTTTATTTAAGGCAAAATATTTCCAATAATCATCAGATTAAAATAACAAAAATCAGAATAGAAAAACATTTGAAATTTGACATTGAAAATATGATGTAAGGTAAAAACATCTGCATATGTTACAGTAAAATATAGATCTGGTTAAAAAATTTTTCATATTACATGTGTTGAACAAATTATAATCACTGAAACTATAATTATAATGTGTTAAACAAAAAATAAAGAAATACTTGAAGCAGCTACAAAAAAGACGCAGAAGCCAAGGAAAGCAAAATCGTTTTCGTGGTAAATTGATACTCCAAATGATAATTTGAGCATAATTATTAAACATAGAGACAAGTCAAAAGAGATTCAGAGATAAAGTGAACCAAGAACTTAATTTTATAATTTTTTAGTACTAAATTAGAGAAGAACATTTTACTAATATATTTTCCCCATTTTGTGTACGATACGTTAACTATTTTTTGTACATATTTATACAGTCTTATATCTGTTAGAAATGTTTTCTATACACTATGAACTTAAATGAGCTTATGACTCCTATTTTTACAAAATGAGATGGTAAACAATTTTTTTATAATTTTTGAATGTCTGATTACTGCAATAATACAAGTTTATTTTCTAATAGTTTTAACATACAGTAAAATTCTCTACATCAATATTAAATCTATGCCTAATAAATAGTAAAAGTTCTAAATATTTCATTTTTAAAAATGTAATACAGTTAACAGCGTCGCTATAGATATCTGAATGTGATAAACGCATTACAATGACATTTAATTGCTAACGTCTGGATCAGAGTGAAAAAAATAATGTACGCAATTTTCTGTAATAAAAAAATGTTATAGTATTTTTAGAAATCTGCAAACTTTTCCATTTATGAACTCTTATTTAACAATATTGTGTCTATGTGTGTGTGTGAGTCCTAACATACTCACACACACAGTTAATAAAATATTTTTTATTTTATTAACGAATAAAATAAACAATATTCTATTTGTTGTCTTTTACTGATCGAATAAATTTGCAAGGTTTCCTCAGTTGGATATATATATATTATTCCAAAACATGAGTTATTTCCATTTTTGTTTTTGTTTTTGCCATGCATTGCAATCATCCCCTTTGTTTACAGCTCTAGCTAAAATAAAAGCAGAATGATAGTTAAAAGCCCTTTAGGACAGTTTTAGAATCATATATATCAAAATACTTTGAAATTTAAAGAGTATTCCGATGACAAATACATCGTAATACAAATATTTTTATCTTGCAATTAATGATTATTACAACTATTATTACAAAAAGTTGCAAAAAATTCTTACATAATATACAGCTAGAAACGTAAATATTGTTTAACGTATTAAGTGACTCATTCAAGATGTATTTGCAAAAAAAAA
Organism: Hermatobates lingyangjiaoensis; assembly: GCA_026182355.1. Lineage (NCBI taxonomy): Eukaryota > Metazoa > Arthropoda > Insecta > Hemiptera > Hermatobatidae > Hermatobates > Hermatobates lingyangjiaoensis. The sequence goes on along the minus strand of JAPFBL010000274.1, from coordinate 237,418 downwards.
TAATAAATTTTCATTCTTATTTTCTAGAGTTTTACCTACTTAGAGTTTTAAAAAACACGTAATTCAGTGTTATACAATCTAGGGATCAGAATATCCATTCAAATAGATTCCATTATATTCTAAAATAATATAATTTTAAGAAAATTGATAAAATCTGTTTGCATCAAATAAGTAAGTAATCTCACTTTAGATAATTCTGTGTAAAGTTAATAATAAAAATAACAAAAATAATCTCATCATAGAAAAAAAAAATCTAAGAAGAAAAATATAATAATTAAAAAAATAAAAATATTTATTTGCAAAAACTATATTAAGGACATGTTAGAGAGAATATTGTTACCAAGTTTGAGTATAATGTAAACTCAACTAAGTAATACTTTTATTTTCAACTCCGAAAAGTAATTTGGATAAAAATAACTAAGCTACCGCAAAAATATGATTAAATAAACTTTCTTTATAATACAGTCTTACGAAATCAAATATAAGAAAATACTAAACAAAATAATAATTTTTTCTTAGAAGTGTCAAATGAATCTCATAAAAAGTGCAATTAATAGTTACTCAAATTAAATTAATATGTATTCATTGCTTACAGATTTTTACACACAGATCGAACTACATGGAGTTGAATCAATAATCATACCTTATAGATTAAAACACTGCCTTGTGGAAAAGATAATTATTTCCTTAGATAAACTAAATTATAACACATTCCTTTACAATGCGTATATATTTATTTAGGTTTTAAATGATATAATCATTTTAATAATTTTGTTGTCACTTATATTGTCAGTATGGCTTACAAGATAAATATAGTCGTTCATTTTGACAAACTAGATAAATACATTACTTATATAATACCGAGTCGTCAACATAGTATTCATATCTCTATAGGAATACAGTATGTTGAATGTCTAACATACTTTTGAACCTACAAAACAAAATTTATCTTACATAATAAACACAATAACATAAAACATAAATGCTAGCCGATATTCAAGTAACCTCTAGAGAACTTGTAAAAGATTATACATGTTTTTCTGTGGATTTTGTTTGATTGGTTTCCTCTTTTTTTTTCATATTTCAATAGTCTTACCTAAAAGAGATAAATAAGAGACAGATATAATTAAGTCACAGAAAAACTACTAAACTACTAAAAATACCTAATTTTTTTGTAGGAACTTAATTTTACAGTAAGAATTTTTGATGGCTGTTCTACGAATATAGAAATAGAATAAAACTTAGTTTTTCTTTAGTCAATGTTATAAAACTATATATAAAAGTAACAGGCATATTTCTTTATGTTAACATTAAACGTATATTTACTGATCTTTATCATTTTACTGGTATTTTTAATTGGAATAATGATCCAACATTATGTTAAAAACTTTATGTCATAATAAAATTTTAAAAAATTATTGTAAAAGAATGGAGTAAACAACCAACAAAATTTTGCTAGTTTGTTTAATTAATTTAATTTTTACAAATTAAATTATGTGTAAAAAGAACAAAACAGCCAACCCAAACTAGGTAAAGAACTTCTCTATGGTATACTAAAATAAGTAAAACCATTTGTATTTCTGTAACATTTGTATACAGTATTCGCAATTTAACTCAATATTACAATTTCATAATTGCATGAACCAAATAGAATGTTCATAACAGCAAGGACCATGTATAGTGTTACCAACTCATCGATAAAAAAATAGAATAAATTAATTAAATAGTTTTATCTTACAAGCTAAATGGTAACTATGAAACACATTAGCCGCATTTATCACGTTATTCGTTGTTATTATTCAAAATAATATCTGAATTTTCAGATGTTAGACATCACCTACACCTTTCTCCAAATTGAGACAGAAACAGAGATATGAAAATAAGATATTATGAGGCCTCATAAAATCCTTTCGAGTCTGAGCCTGATATTTTCTATTATTACAATATTTTATAAATAGTTCTGATAAAATTTAAATAATAAAGCTCAATAAACTATAATATCGTTATTTATTCAATAATAAATATAAAAGTACGCTGTACTTTTAGAGGGAATATAAGTATTGCTTACGAATTCCTGTGTTCTGTATAAATAGAAAGCACTTAAAGCTTTGGCAATAATAGGTTTAGAAATAATTTTATCATTAATTTGTTTCCTTAGGGAGTATATTATTTATGGTAATTATTTGAAATTCGGTGTTCATAATAATTTGATACACATTTAAATTAGTGTATCCTCTAAGCCATAAATTAAAATATAACAATATTGTCTTAAGTTTTTCAAAAGAAAAGCAATATTTAACAAAATGAGGTCAATCTGTATAAAATAATGAGCTTTAATAATAAACTATCTAATAAATTTACTTGTGACTGTTAAAATCTTTTTGTTTTGCATGAAAAGAGTGTAATAGATTAAAATCTCAGAAAGGGAGTGCGTTTTGTGTAAACCCCTTATGTTGATTAAAGCCTTTAAATTGAGACAGAAAATTATGAATTAAAGTATGTGTTTGTAGCGTAAAGGAAGTTTAATCGGCGCTTTCTACCTTGGCAAGGGGGAAATGGTCTGACTAATTCGGAAGAGAAGACTAGATGGAGGCGTGTTGCCGAGTCAGGTTAACCAAGGGTTAGCGGTCCGCCTTAATTTCACGCTTCGCGACTACTTTTATCAAGGCAATAAAAACAGCTGTTACTAACAGCAAGGGGATAAATGCCCCCTATAATTGTGCTTGCAGGGCATATAAATGCCTTATGGGCTAACTTGGCTCTACTAGCAGATAACTTAGAGCGATATTGCGTGTCCAGTCGAGTGGAACATTGCCATTTAGATATTCCACCATTCATGTTACTACATTATTCTTTGCCTTCGTATCATTTCACTTATATGTTATTTTTTCTATTTTTTTCCCATGAATATTCATAATGAAAAAAATTCTTGGTTCTTAAGCAGAACTATTCTATTTTTACCTTTTGGAAATCATTATGCCATTCCTAATAATAACCTATACATTTAATTCAAAAATATATTTTTGCTATATCACTATCAAATAGTGCATAAATAATACAATTATATTATATAATATTGTCCATTCAATACCCACATGTTAAAAAAAATCATTATGTTTGTTATAACAAAATTAAGTGTTATATAGTTGTCTTGACACTAGATTTGAAAGGAAAACCTATCTTTGAAATCAGAGTGACGAAACTCTCTGGAACCATTGATACAAAGCGTGAAATTTGCATGTGTCAAGCTAATAAACTTTACCTGATTCAAAACGTATATTATTGATTTACTATAAATGTGAGAGGCGCCACTAAGAGCATCCACATTAGGAATTGGTCCTTCATCTTATACAAATTAATAACCAATTCACTGACAACTCAATTAATGATATCTTTTATTCTAAATCTGCTAGCTCCAATTCATCATTTATATATAACCAAACATAATTATCAATTTGACAATTATTTAGATAACGAACTTAATGATACCCTTTATGAGTATAATAAGGTCAGCATGTAGCATTCTAAAATAATTGATGATTAATTGAAAATTATTCTTAATGTAATATTTTAAATTTAAAGAATTGATTAATTGCCTTTTCGTCTAGAAGTAAACTAATTTCAGGCAGTTTCAATAACTCTGTATACGGGACCGAGTAGTTCTAGGTGATCTGTTTAAATGACAGTATGGAGGTCTGAATTGTTTCGTAGTCACATAGGGAACTGCCATCCATGGGAAGGATCTGAGTTGGTGGGCGAGGAAGTCTTCTATATTAGTAGTTGTAAACTTCCCTTTCCAAAACCTTTAAAGATGCATTATATGATATTCTGAAATATATGTATCATCAAAATGATGACATGTAGGTACAACATGGTCGTTATCTTAGTAGATAACGCGTAAAATGAACTGTTTGTCTTCTAATTGTGGACGACTAGTTACTGCAAATAGAATAAAATAAATTAATTACGTTGCTGCAAATTTAATTCAGTTATTACAAATCAAACAAGTAAAAGTATGGATCTCGTGCTGCTTAGGAGGGGCTGTTTAATCTTGAGCAGAAGTATGCTTAAATCTGGGAAAAGATAGACCAGTGACTCCCATACAAATGGCAGTGTAACCAACTGGGAAGGCTGAACTTGGCGCAGATTATTTCTCCTACAAAACTGGATTCAGTTAAGGAGAGGAAAAGAGGATATCTAGACCCGCAAGGCGATAATAGTGGTAAGGAATGCAAAGGTGAATTTCGCTCTTTCTTGCATCAAAGTTGGGAAGAAGGTGAAGAATAATTATACCCTAAGTCGGAGACAGAGGGTATTATTCAAGTAAACCTGCAGGACATAAGAGGTCCAAAAGAACATCATCTAAAGCGTAAATCACTAGCATTATAGAAAGGGGTGGAAACCTTTACAACATTATTAAGATAAACCTACATTTAGAATCAGAGTGATAAAAGGGCCTTAGATGTAACTGTTTGGATTAAGACAAAGCATGAAATTGACATGTCTTAAGCTAACAAATTAACAAACTAAGCTTATCCAACTTTAGCTAATCCTAAACCTATATCATTATCTATAAATGGCAAAGGAGCCATTAATAGAATCTCAAATAAACAAAAACTTCATAAATTATACTGTATTTGTAATTAATAAAGTACAAAGAATCGGTTAGAAATCACGAAGTTTACTGAGCTAGAAGAGGCAACCAGCAACATGAATGAGGATACACATAAATTCCTAAAACCAAGCTGAAAACGTCGATGAAAACATTGTAAAATTAAAATACTTCACGGTGGAATTGAACAATATATAATCTTAGGAAAGAGTATAGGAAAAAGTACACATATACTTATAGTAAAGAGAAATTGGTGGGAAGGTGAAAACTTTATATTGATTTCCTATGTGAATGTAACAAATCTTCTAGTCAAAAAATGAGGAAATTTTCAAGAACTCTTTGCGAAGATAAAAATAATCGTATGAAGTGCCCAGTTACAAAGAAATGAGATGGAGGTACATATCTTACTGAGAATGAAGACGAGACTTAAAGGTATAAATTCTTTATTATTAAATGTTATTTCAAAAATAAATAATAAATATTATAAACAATTAAATCGTGCTTTATGGTATTATTAATCGTGATTTATTATTATTATTATGTTTACAAATATAAAAAAATTTAACTAACCACAAAAAAAAAATTAAAAATGGACATATGACAGACATAGGACAAATGGACATTTTAAAAAAAAATGGACATATGATAGACACAAGCGACCAATCACAAATAAAATAGTTTAAATCATTAGTTGTGCAATCTGTAATTGTGTGGTATTTACTCATTCCTTCTAGGAATATTTATATTCCCTTCTTAGATTTCCTACTAGTTGTTTTCACTGGACCAACCCTTCAGCACCACATCCTTGGTGTATTTGTGATGTGAACACAATGTGTTCGAAACGCGTTGTTGTTGTTGAATAAACTTCATTTGTGTGGAGACTTTTGTTTTTTTATCCATTTTATCTCAAAATAGTTTAATTTGTACTGCAATGGTGTTTCCTCAATTTTGCTCCTCATACTAAAATTAAATTCTAAATTTACCAAATGTACTGTAATACCCATTATTTTAAGTAGTTTTAAAAAAGATCTACACAGTTTATTCTCCTGTACTCACCTATTTCACGATAAATTTTACTACAATCTGTCACATGATATGACCAGTATCGTATTCAAAATTTATCAACTTAACCTGAATTCAGAAGTTTTTGACTTTTATAAAACTGACTGTTTTCGTTAATGAAAAAATCTGAAATACTGTTTTGTTAATGGTAGTAGTAATTTCATATTAACTACACATTTTCAACACTTTAGGAAGACTGTTTTGGAAAAATGGGATCTAATATCACATAATGAGCAATGGAATTATTTTTAAATAAAGTAGTATTTCCAAAAAAGTTTAAAGCTTTATTTACAATTTAAGTTTTCTTTTGGGTTTAATGCTCATAATTAATTAATGTATTAATGTGTCCTTCAGTGTAGTTATATACTTTTTCATACTCACCCAAACACTCAATCATATAAAAAAAAAATAACTCAGGGACCCTACAAACGTGATTGTCTACTAAAATCATGAAACGATTTTTTTAAACATAATTATTTCACTTTGCTTATAGTAAAATACAATTAAAAAAAAAAAAGAATGCTCAATATCATTAAATATCTGAATCTTATTATAAAATAAAAGAAAACAAATATGTTATCACGTAGGGAGTAGGAGTTGATTAATATACTTCCTGCTTTTGTTGAAATAAGTTATTTTTTTTAGATATCATTAAAGCAGAATTCTTGTCATTACTTTAAAGAAGTCTCAGAAATTTCAAGTTATTCGCGAAGAGTGTGCTAGGAGGGGAATTGAATAGCAGGAGGCAAGTATATTGTGTTAACCAATGGATGGGTTATGATTATTCATATGTATGTAAGTAATGCACAAGTCAGTGCCATTGTGACTGAATTGAATCTAGTATAGTCTAAACAGTGATAACGTTTACTTAATGGTCACGAGCTAACAAAGCTAAGAGATACTGAGTTAAATAGATAATACAGTTTCTACAAAAAAGAATGTGCAGTGATAAAACATAAAAAAAAGCCTATTATATGGAAACTATATTATCCATTATACTATATTATCCTTTTCACTCCAATATGAGTAAAAACTACACAATTACTAAATAACTATCGTAACTAAAAATAATTGAGTTAAAAATAGTTGACATCATAAATAAATGCTTTGCGTATTTGCCCGGATTACAGAATATTAGTTTAAAAAGAATTCACAGAATAGGCTTGATATATTAGAGTGCTAAACACTTAAATAAAAAATTGGATCATTCAGATTTTATAAAAATCCTAAAAGTTTATTTTGTGATTCACATATTCTCAACTCTTTATCAAATTTTGTAATTTAAACTGTAATTGTGGGCAGAAAATCACCTCATTTTCTTTTTAATTGCAAGAAAACATTCTATTCACAAATAAATCACCAAATTTTAACAAAAATATTGGTAACATAAGGTTTTTTTTATTTATGTTGTTTATGTTAAAAAAAAATTGAAGTAGTCTGCTCTCAACTTACTTCTAAGTAAACATAATTTCTAACTCGTGGGCAATCAATGCAATTTTGTATATTTTTTTTAATGTAGTAATCTTGTAAAGGTAATTTTAAATTCTCTAGTAAAATTTGAACAAACTCAATTTAATGATTTTGTTCTTTTTGTTGTCGCTATATTCTTCTTCATTTGCCTTCTATTCGCAGCCCTCCATATATTCATATATGACTCAAATTATTTGTACAAATTTTATTAATAATTTTGACATGTCAGTATAACGAACTGACTGTATGCTGATGGTATAACAATTGTGTTGAACAAATTGGTGTAGTGATATTCTTCCAATACATGAAATTTTCGTCACATGAAGCTAATATGAAGATAACGTACATCAACTCACCGAAAAATTTTTTTTTAATATATTTTTGTATAGGTGTAGAAGGAAGAAGTAACCCGCTCATGATTTCTATTTTCATAACCCAATTCCTATTTACTATATTCTAAATTTCATGTTTTTTTTTACAGATTACGAATTTCAGTGTAAATTTTTTGACAAAATCTATTTGTTATATATTGATCTGTTTAGTATAAATATTTTTTTAAAATCATATAATGCGACAAAACACTCTTTTTTTCTCCATGAATTTCCAAGTACGTAGTTTTCAGCTCAATGACCCATCATTAAGTGTTATTTTTGGGTCTAATTTCATTATTATCTAACAAATGATGTGATCCCTATTATGTAAGTCAAATGTCTTTCTGCTTATTCTAAAAATTTTAGGTTTTTTTTTTGAGTTATAACTTCTGCCACGCTTGTAATAATCTCAAAGTTTTAGTATTTTGAGTTAGCAGTATGAAGGTTGGAGGGGGGGATAGAATGTTGTATAAAATGATATTATGACGGAAAAAGTGGCTTTCTACCAAAGTAATATTGTTCAAAATCTACGGGGAATATAATGTCTACACCACAAGGGGAAACTTCTGGTAAAATATGAATTCGATTCACCAACTGCTGTTGCCTTTAGCGGACATACCAACTTTTTGATACATACCCACCTAGCCATCCACTTACCTGTTCACAAACAAGGACATCATTTAAAAAAAATTCCACATAAACCTTAACACATTAAAACAGATAAATATGATCAAATCCCAAAATTGGTGTTTTTATGTGCCTTATAGTAAAGTAAAAAACAAATTACTAAATGAGTAACAAACAACAAACAGAATTAAATTTCCCAATTTTTTTTAACAAGGTTACTCTGGTTTATTGGTTGGAATATACTGTAAATATTTTGCATATCAACTATAATTGTCAAAAAATGGTATTTGCTTTTATGACTTACTATAGTGAGCTAATATATAATTAAATCAGCGTATTGTACAACTTCATATTGAGTTTAGCATGTAAAACATATTTTTTATATTTATTTCATATTGATATATTTGATATAAAATAACCAAAATCAATAGAAATGAAATGGTAAGAGTAGTTAGAAAAGATTGGTAGCTGGTCTACATTTGGGTGACCTGTCAGCCCGAGAGGTAGAGAAAAACTTCCAAGGATTTCTAATCCTAAACTTTATCTCCTCTAACAGGTTCAAAACTCTTTGCAGACTTTTTATAACTCAAAATGTTATTAAATTTATTTAAAAAAAATTCCTTGCATAACAAATGTTTATATGCGTAATAATGTTTTTTTTTTACGTGGTTCGTCTATAATTGCTGAACATCTATTGAACAAATTTACCCTTGTGAGATTTTAATAGAGTTTGAAATATTTAACCAAAATAACCGTGTTCATTTTGTCATATCATCAAATGATTTTATTTCACTTTTAACATTCTGTTGTTTCAGGTCTTTTATAAAGAGCAATCCAACTTGAAACTACATGTTTCCCTTTGTTTCAGGCAGTAGTGATTTTACTTAGATAATTTGACTTTCCTGTGGATTAAGTTTTTATGTATTGCTTTGCTTAAACCAACAAATCTTAGAGATATATTTCCTTTTATAAATTTAAGAATATTATAACTTTTGTACGAAATATAACAATTCTAATTCTTTCACTTAGTCTATCTAATATAAAATATTTACTCCTGATGATGACAATACCAAAAATTACTGGTTATATATATATATATATATATATATATATATATATATATATATATATATATATATTACTCAGTTCTCAGTTTGCCTTTGAAAATTGGAAGATCAATTCAATTGGAAGATCTTGGGAATGTGGGAGAGAGTTTTACAGTTTGTGGCAAAGAAACACCCCGAAAAAGTTGCAACAGGTCATGCAACGGATCTATTTAATGAAACTTGCCTAACTCATTTCCGTAGCATTCTGAAAAGGAGGAAGAAACACACCTCCTTGGACAGTTTTTTTTTTAATCCTGCGAAAAAGGCAAAGACCAGTGAAGAGAAAAGCAGTAACTAAAATTAAGCATACAGTAGCATTTAAGTTATGTCTAAGTTAAATTTAAATATCCAAAATTCTAATTACATATGTACGTAAACTTAATAAAATAAGTTTTTTAACGAGTTTTTCTAACCACCTGTACATTCTGTTTTATTATGTTTTTACACAATATTTGTCATTTATAAATACATTTTTCTTATTCAAAATCACGTTAGAAAAACAATTGGGGGTAAGTATTTTTGGGGCTGGAACGGATTAATGGTATTTCAATTGATTTCAATGGGGAAAATTACTTTGAGATACGAGTAAATTGACATACGATCAAGGGTACGGAACGAATTAAACTCGTCTTCCGAGGTACCAATGTATATATATAGAGATATCCACTCAAAATTCGAAAATACGATCCAAACGACGCAAATGTTCGTCTCTACTTCATTACTTCCTGAACCGGGCGCGCGTGGAGGCACAGTCGGTTGCCGTGACGGTTTCCTGCCGTTGTGTTTCCGACGTGATTGGTCGCCCATTCTCTTTTCTCCTGAAGACGGATCATCCGAAAATTTGAGTTTGTAAGTGTGTCTCTTTCTCTGTGTGTTGCTTTTCTTCATTTTTGAACTGATATATATATATATATATATATATATATATATATATAATGATAGCTTCAGCTACTCAAAGGAACTACTTCTGCCCGATGACGACGAATGTCAAAATATTGTTGTGAGTCTTTTTTGTGTGTGCTTTTATCTGTTTTTCTCTTTCCTTTGTGAACTCTCTCTCTCTCTCTCTCTCTCTCTCTCTCTCTCATATATATATATATATATATATACACGAGTTCGAGATTAACAAAGAGCAACACACAAAGTAGGGAAACACACTTACAGACTCAAATTTTCGGGTAATCCGTCTTCAGGAGAAAAGAGAATGGGAGACCAAGCACGTTGTAGGCGCAACGGCAAGTAACCCATATATATATATATATATATATATATATATATATATATATATATATATATTATAATAAATGTATATATATAAATATGTGTATATATATATATATATATATGATCAAACCACAATAAGAAATGGGAAAACAAGTTGTTATTTCACGTGTTTATGTGAAAGCTTTATATATATAGAACTCTTGGTTTTAATAAAACTATATACTCTTTTTGAATTTGATTTGAACATCGGAAACTGGCTGAAAGCAATTTTATTTTGATACTATATAACAATAATGACCAACTCACTTTACTACGATGAATAACAATGTGTATATTCTCTGTTCAATGAAAAAGTAACTGTATTATTCCAATGTTTACCATAGTATCAGTTGACAAACAATCTTTACTGTAGCTGGTACAGTAGAAAAAAAAAGGCATCGGTAAGCAGAAAAAATGAATCCCTTTATTCAATTAAGTTAATATACATAAATTAATGTAATAATCATTAACTTACAACATCTGTGACTTGGATTCCTTTTCCAGTGCTAAAAGTTCATAAATATTTACTTATATTTATTTAAACTCTGTATCATACATTTGCAACGATTTTTTTTTATTTTTTTAACATTTATTGATTCAGAAAAGAGTTAAAAACAAATAGATCAAAATTCATTGGAAATACTTAACAATTGGTGTTGTTTGTTTTAATATAATAATGGGATTCAATTAGAAGAAGTATAAAGAAAAACAATATAATGGAATATAATATTCAAGACTATGGAATCTTTTTGAGATTGTCAAATGAATTATAAAATGTCAAGGAGCAGACAAATTATTTATCAGAAACATTGCATTAGATATATTAAATAAAAGAGATCAATTTTATTCTCTCATTCTTTTATTGTTTATTAATAAATATCTAAACAGATGCAGTTAGCTTTTTTTATTCCCAGATAATGAAAAAACTGTTCAATCAGTTTTTCAGAGCTTGTTATGATTTTATAAAATATAAAACAAGAACGAGAAGGGCCAGTTGGATTGCTCTCGACCTTTAGTCCAGCGGAATATTCGTTTTATACCTTATCTATTGATAGGTTTGGAAGATTTATTGGTAATGGATCTGAAAAATATATATGAATTACTAGTCTGTCATTTGACCCTTTAGGCACACATTTGAAAAAGATGGTTGCTGAAATTTTTATCAAAATTCTGAAACAAAATGACAGGCGTAAATGAGATAAGTGTATTTATAATAAAATAGAACAGTTTGTAAAGTTTTAGTTAATGTTTGTAGTACTTAATTTTTTCTCTTAATGAATCATATTTTTTATGTTACCAGAAGTTAATTAGAGAAATAATGAACTAGAAAAAAATTTATCCTACAAAGAATTTTTTAATACTGTCTTGATGATTGCGACGGTTAATTACATGTTGTTCTCTCACATACATTACTAACAGTAATGCTAGACTTTTTTGAAATGCCCACCATAAGAGAGTTTCATCGGCATTTTGATATCACAAAGAACTATCCTGTTCTTCAATAGATAAGCGCCCATTTACCCGACGCACCAATTGCGCTTAATGACAGCCATCAATTTCTTATCATGTCAAATATTGCTCATTTTTGGTAATTTAAGAGGAGCCGAAGTATTCAAAATGGCTGTGAGAGTGTTCAACTAGAAGGCCTTTGACTTTTTGAGTGTAATTTTATAAACAATTGATCAAAAAAATGTTTCTTATCCTAAATCAATTTTGGAGTTAATTTAAATATAATATTAATATGAAACACATAATATACCGTCTTACCTCGTACATTGCTGCCGTAGCTCTCGGACCGGTTTCGGGTGTCACCCATCTTCAACACGAACTGATCTAATATGAGATCTAATAACTGATCTAAAGATCAGTTCGTGTTGGAGATGGATGACACCCGAAACCTATCTGAGAGCTACGGCAGCAATGTACGAGGTAAGACGGTATATTATGTGTTTAATATTAATAATACTAACCTCTGTGGTAACGATGAAATGCATGAATTTAAATATAATATATTTAATTATTGCTCGAAAATTATTTATAGCAAATGAAGATGATATTATATTTATAATAACACATTGTTTCTCATTCAAATATGCAAATTTATTTTGGATATTTTTTTTTATTATGAAGTCTTACCAATTACTTTTTGAATATTTTTTTCATAAAGTGCTAACTATACTTATTTGAAACCCTCAGGTTCTAATTAAAATGACTAAACTTATTTTTTTTTAGAACAACCAAAAAGGTATTTCTGAATAAAATGTGAACTTCTTGGATTTTGAAAAACGTTGGACACGATATACATCATGTTGATTCAAAAATCTACAGAACATAGATTCACAAATGATGTTTGTTCGTAAAATAGCCCATTTTGAAAGAATGAGCTGAAATCTGTTTGTTGAAACTAATAAACGAAATGAGCGTTATGGTACATTTCATTATTTCAGAAAATATTTTACTAAAAAAATGAAAAATAATGAAAACTAATTTCATTACTTTATTTTTTAAACTAAACGTTAGAAAATAAAAAATTAAATTTTTTTAGGTTTTATTTACTTATTTTTTACATTTTTAAATCTGTAAAAACCTTTTTTTAGCTTTTCGCTTTAACCCTTAATTGTTTAACGTGCCCTTAATAGTTATTTTAATCCCATCATATAGACTATGCATAATTAGTCACTTACACGCAAGATCATTAGTTATAGACAAATAATCCGTTTCTATATTGATTATACTTTCTTTATATGTCTCTTTAGAGTCGTATGAGACAAGTATATTATTAGATCACATATCCCTTCCCAGTTAAAGCTTTAGTCTTCAGATTTTAAGTGGATTATGGTTTAATCTGCCTATAAATGAATATTAATTTAGATATATTGAGTATTAAATGGTTTACTCCTTTTAAAAATAACCACAGTACTTGAAATCATTTTTTACCAACTTTGTGTTAGATTTTTTTTGATAATCACACACTAGTTGTAAAGTTTCATCCTACTAAGATGTGTTAATACTTCATTTAAGTCTGATTATCCTGCAACTATTTCTATAATCCCATTTTTCTATATAACTATAACTATAAACTATTTTCTCTGACAAAATGTCTAAGGCTGGTGTAGAACATAGATATCCAAAGATTTGTTAAAATAAATTTTGAAATTAATTGATCTAAACAAGTTTTTCCCTTTTTCTTTACGGACTATAACACGTTGGTTTAGTTGTTGGTATATTGGCATATTGGTATTACTCTAGTACAACGATAATCCTTTAATATGTATATTTCGAATAAAATGAAAGGTCCGTGTGGACAATAAACACTTTAACACAGAGAAAAGAACACAGAAAGACACTACAGAACTCACTTCGATATTTCGACATCCGTCGTTACCTCCCAAAGCTTAATTACGTTAGACTTTAACGAAATTAAAATACTTCAATGTGGGATAACAGTTTTAAGAATGTAATAAAACGAAGTCTTGCTAGTTTTACTATATATTTCAAGGTACAGTAAAGATCTCGGATACTCGTATTTTGGATGTGCTATCACAGTGCACGTCCATAACTGCTCAGTAGCAGTTTGCTTCTCAACGCGAGTACTTCGCACTTCTTCCCGATGACGACGGATGTCGAAATATCGAAGTGAGTTCTGTAGTGTCTTTCTGTGTTCTTTTCTCTGTGTTAAAGTCTTTAATATATATATATATATATATATATATATATATATATATATATATATATATAAAGATTTCACATAAACACGTGAAACAACAATCAATGATCAAACCACAATAAGAAATGGGAAAACAAGACTAAGATCTTACAACCGTAACAAGCGGTCTTCGTCAGAGTCAGAGTTGGGTTTTTGACTCTGACGAAGACCGCTTGTTACGGTTGAAAGATCTTAGTCTTGTTTTCCCATTTCTTATTGTGGTTTGATCAATATATATATATATATATATATATATATATCCTTTGACGAACCATATTCCATGTTACAGGTATTACAATGAATAAGAAGAACTATAAGCAACAAATTTAATTAAATATAGTTTTGTAATGTTATTTGCAAGATATGAAGAGAATATTGGACGAGATAAGGCAAGCTGATACCAAAATACAGGAGAGAATCTAGAAGGCGTTAGCTTCTAAGTAAGGGCGTAAAGGCTACGTTGAGATTCAAGCAACTTATGTATTCAATGTGAACAGTACAGTTATCAATTTTATGACAGTTGTAGTCAATACTCTATAACCAAATCCCAAGATAATATTCATAATAATAACGTAAAAGAATAATAAATATAAAATTATTAAAGATGAACTTTACACAGTAATATAAAAAAGTGGAATCAACAGAAATAAATATAATTAGGAATAAACAGCTGGTACGAAAAGTAATAAAAATAATATTAAAAATTTCTTATATAATAGCAATACTGTATTTATACTGTATATATAAAGAAAGATTTCAACTGGAAATGTACAAGGCTGACAAAGTTAAGAAATGTGAGAATCTAAGTTGTCATGACTGATAAATTATATAGATATGCCCCTGTTGTTTATAAACAATTAATAAAATCAATTCAAACAACTATACAAAACTAAATCATAAAAACATAACAGGCAGAAAAAAAAACGAAATTTCACCATGAAATTTGTATGTGACGTGATGATTAAAATGAAGGGATTAATTTAAAATACTATCAAGATTAAGGACTCGGTTTGTCTTTCTTGTGTCATTTTATATCACTGTTCACTAGAAAAAACTTCCTTTCAAAGTTAGTTATTTATTTTACAATAAAACTGGCAGAAACGTGTGTTGAAACATTTTAAATTCTTAAATTTCTTCACATATGGTAGAAACTCGATAGATAGTGGTTGAAACATGTTGCTAGAAAAACAGGCAGAAGGTTGCCATGTAAAATTACTTAGCTTTTAACCACCTACTCAGGAATAGTAGCAGTAAACTTCAACAGTGCAACCGCAAATCATATTAAAGGTGGTTTATATCCAAAGAAGCTGACTTAGATCAAACTGCAGCAGTCCTTATCAACTTTTCCAAAAACAGAGAAAGCAGTTAGACGACATTTCTACTAAAAATTTTTTATCAAAATTATCAAAGGTATGTAAACACTAAGAGGTATTTTAGATAAATGGCAAAATTTGAAAAGATGTGTAACAGATATATCGTCTAAGGAAACAACAACAATGTTTTGGGGTAAATAATTCTTTGGTAGATTATAGTAGTTTTACAAAAAATATATATTTTGGTTCAAGAAAATTATTATATCTGCTATAACATATAAATTGTATCGTTATGATGTATTTAATTGTAAAATTTAAATATATTTAAATGAGCCCTCCCTAATGTACGAAAAAAGGGTTATTATGGATAAAAAGAGTAATGATTAATTGAACTAACCAATCATTTGTGGCCAGGTTAGCTCAGTGGTTATCGTACTCGGCTCTGGGCTGGTAGTCCGGGGTTCAATCCCCACCTAGTCCTCGATTTATTCAGGCGGGAGGTGAATAAATCTCAGTACATTGTCTCTCGAAGATTTAAACAGTTAAACCGTCGGTCCCAAGCCTGTATGACGTCAGGTACTCGTTAAAGACCCCTACTCAAAATGCACTTGAGTTAGACAAAATTTAGGATTCCCAATGTAGAATCTGTAGAATCACCGGTCAAACAAAAAGGTGGTAAAAGAGTGACGTTATTACTTGCTAGGAAATCGGTTTAAGCAATACAAAAATAATAATAAAAAAATCATTAAAAAAATATTGAACCCTCTCCTCACCCACGGGAAATTTTTGTAAGAATTGGGCACTTTTGACTTTAACGAGATTAAAATACTTCAATGTGGGATAACAGTTTTAAGAATGTAATAAAACGAAATCTTGCTAGTTTAGCTATATATTTCAAGGTACAGTGAAGATCCAGGATACTCGTATTTTGGATGTACTATCGCAGTGCACGTCCATAATACTTTTAGACGTATTAATAATAATAGTAATAGTATTAATAATAATAATAGTTAAATAACTATTAAGTTAGGGAGCTTATTACATAAATTTAGAGAAAGAAACACTCCTCTAGCATACAGCGGGGCCATAAATTAATAATAAGAACACCTACAAACATAAGTTCACTCTGATATGAGTACCTATATACCAGGTTGTACAAAAAATAATGCTGTAAGTAGACAGGAAAAGTTAAGAGGCAAACAAATCTTCTCTGGCATGGGCCACTTTATCACAACTCTCTAGCTTTCTCAAGAATTCAGTTAAAAATGAAGAAAGCAGATGCAAGATGGCTAGAAAGATCAGGTCTTATCTTGCACATTAAAACTCTTTTCAACTAAACTAAAATTTGTGAAAAAAAAAATGAAAAATGAAGTTTCAAAATAGACTAATATATGATGAATACTTATATAGATATTCTTCCCTTCACTACGACTGATTTATGGAACATCGTACGATTGTACCATAACGTACATCATACGAAGAATGAAAACTGTGCCTACAATCATGTGCAAGAGTTCAATCATGAAATCTTTCAACTCATTTCATGTTAAGGTGACGCGATCACATATATGACTTTAATGATTTTTGGCAAATAGTACTTATACCTAATAGAAGTAAGGGGATACTACTCCGATAACTATTGTAAAGTTTATTAAATAACTTAAAACCTGAAATTGAATTTTAAAATGATGAATAAATGGGCAATAGAAAACCATTTCTATTTAAGGATCTGATGTTCCTTTAATCAGTAGTAGTGAAGGGGAGAATATCTATATAAGTATTCATCATATATTAGTCTATTTTGAAACTTTATTTTTCATTTTTTTTTTTCACAAATGGAAAGATATGGCCATTCTGCGAACGAAGACGATGAGGTTCTGGCCTACATCCGAACAAGAATAATGTGTCAGATTTTTCTACACCATGATTTTAATTTATTATAACTGATAATATGAATATAAAAAAAAAGCTTAAACCAATGATATTATTGATTATCAATGAATATATATTATGATTACATGAAACCAACATTAAAATTAATCCAAATTCAACTTTTTTTTATATTCTTTTTACTTATACCATGTAGTTCAAGTGAGTGTAGGCCTTCTCCTCATTTTCTTGGAGCTGTTGTGCCCCTCTGTAACTATATTATGTATATTCCTTTATATTTTAATTTTGTCATTGTAAACACATATTCTGTTCTAAAGCAGAAAATAAGTCAAAAATTAATAATTTCAGTAATAATTTTATTCATGATAATGTATGTTTCCTATGTTTTAAAATGTAAAAAATTCTTGACATTTTTGAGGCATTAATAAAGAATATATCTTCAATTTCATACTCATCATTGTATGTTATGATGTATAGAGGCGTACAAACAGACAGACACACACTCATACACACATTCATTCACATACAGGCTTAGATACAACCATCATCACAAAAATGTAGACAAGGAAATAAATTTTTATATTTACTCAAAATCAAACTATTAAAACAATTTTTTTGTACTTTTTCTTGTTCTTTTACTATATTTTACTTATGTTAATGTGAAAAGTAAACTAATATATAATTGTCTACATGTTACTACATGTACGTATATAAAAACTTTTTGTCTTCAAAGTAAATGAATTTTAAAATGATTAACGAAACATTAAAAATAAGTTTGTTTACTTTATTTGCGCAACAACGTTTTAGTTTGTTTGAATCTAACAAAAAAAAAAGTTTTTAAGTGATTGATTTGAAAATGGCGATCAGATAATAAAGGGAGCTGGCAAAGGAAGAGGCTAATGCAAGAAATCCTTAATTGCCGTCGCACTGGAACCCCTTCTTCTGAAGCAGCCAAAATTATTATTTCACTTTTTACCAACCATCTCTGTTTACAAAATAAACCCTTTCTGTAAAGGATTTAAAAGCTTTTCGAATAAGGAAGCAAGATTTTAGACTTGATGGATTTTTGTAAAAGATTAATCTGAAATTATAGTTTTTTTTTTCTTTAATTCCATTAAGTAATTTTTTAAACTGAATAGAACACTGCATGTAGTGACGCAAATTATTCCAAAAAGAAAACCTTATGTAATTTAATATCAATATTATATCATTTTATCTATTTGAAAGATAGATAAAACATAAATTTATAATAAATTTTGTCTAATTGGTTGTTTACATTATTAAATACAAATATATCATGCGAGTAAAAAAACAAGGATTTTTACCTACAGTTGAAATAACAAGAAAATCTTTTTAAGTAAAACTGAATAGTCAAATGCCATTCCGGTTGCTATTAGTACTGAAGAATCAACGTAAGTGTTTTTCCACAATTCTCGATTTTTTTTCTTTGAGTAAAAATATTACGAAGGCCTTTCTATAAAAAAACATAAAACCTTCAACACAGAGCCTGTACAATTTTAGGCAGCTATTGACTGACTACCCATACGCTAATAAACTGGGGCAGAGCACAATTTAGGACACCTAATTTGGAATTAACTCTATAACTGACGGTTTGTAATTATAATAGGTGTAACTTATCAAATTATCTGCCTTTAGAACAGTCCAAAGAGCAAGAAGAAAGTAGATGTTGAAATAAAATACAAAAACTCAGGATTGGCTTAGAGGGAACTTTAGTATAAGTAATCATATTTTCAAAATCGTTAACAATAAATATTCAGTTTGTTACCATTTTAATCAAATCTAGATCATTTATTTACATGTGGCTATAATTATTTTAACAGTTAATGAAATAAGAAATCATATATCAATATGACAAGATATTAAAATTATTAAACCCTGATTCTCACCCGACTGGTACGCTCAGCGGCTATTTCTGTCATACTGTACATTCCATTGTATTAAAAAACTGCGTTTCAGATTGTAGGTTTATTAGTGATCATAACAAATCTACCTAGAGAAGGATAGCTCATTCCTTTAAATTAGAATAGATAACCGATAATCAATAAATAATTATCTTTTCCAAGTTGATTGGCTAATCTAGATATACTCGTATGTGATCAAATATTTCTTATTATAACAAAAGACCCAGCGATAGAAATCGAAATCAATTATCCTTAGATTATATTTTCACTTTCAAAAATATAGTCAGGGACGTTGATGTATAAAAAAAATATAATATGAAATGACTCATAAAAATATATTAATATATTAAATTTTTCTTTAATCTAAGAATAAATATAATTGTGAAATAGCATTTAGTTTTTTTTGTTTTAATTTAAAAAAAAAATTAAACATCAAAAACTATTAGATAACTACCATGTCAAATTATTATATCAATTTTTGGGTGTCACTTAATGTGGAAGAGATGGAAAAGGAGAAATATGCTGTTAGTGTTTATCAGAATGAGGATTTCGCCAATGGAATTTGCCGTGGTAAAGCGGTGAAACTCAATCGGAGTAAATGCCTGATGACTGTTTCGAAATACAATTTCCTGGAATATTTCAATACCGCAGTTATTAGTTCTAGCTTTATATTGTTTGATAGGTGTAAGATATTGATATTAGCAATTTTTTTTCATTTTAAAATGTTATGGAGTTTTTTTTCCAATATCCGATTATCATAAATATCAATAATAATATCTTAATTTTTGCTTATAATTATAGTGGTAAGTTGCAAATGGTTCACATTAACATTTTATAAAATAATTCAAAACACATTCTTGAACTGTTGTCTGGAAAGTAGTGTTGTAGAACCAGGAATTAAATTCCAAACCGTATTTATAGTTACAACGTTAAAAGAACACTAATAGGAATAAAAAAAATAAGTTAAGTACACATGTAATGTAAATCATGCAAACTTTAATAATGATGTTAATGATGTCACATATTTTTACATTTAACTGTGACTCCTTTTACATTTTCTACACTTTTGATTGGTTGCGGAAGTTTTCAAAATTATCAAATTCACGTGAAAACTATAATTTTTGGTAGTAGTCTGTCTTTAATACTCTTCTATCTTCACTAGAAAAACATTTTAACAATGTTTAAAGTCTGATAATATCAATAAGATAATACTTCTTTAAAATATTTGATACTAAACTCCCAAGAGCTTTTTTCACCCCATTAGAAACTAGTAACTCCTCAGATTTTGCACAGTTAAACAATAATAAATTAGTTCATACGAATTTTTCTCTAAATTTCTGTCATACATACGTACTTTGGTATTTCTGTATTGATGACCATCTGTATTAAATTTCAACTAGAATAAATTTCACTTTTATAACTTAACAATGAAAAATAAATAATTTTTGACAATAGATAAACTGATTGAATATCATTAGGTTGTGATATATACATTTAGAGTTAGTTGCAAATATTAAAAGAAAAGAATAATTTTGTTATTAACTAATAAATTGGTTCTCATCATTGCCAAGAAAGCACTTTAAACGAATGCAACATTATATCACATTAAATTTAAAAAGAAATTGATTGATAAAAAATACAGATATGACTGACATTTGAATACCGAAACGTATCAAAGAACAAACACCCATTTTACACTTCTAGTCCTTTGTAGAATTAAAGAGCTTATACAGTCACAGAGGAAACAGTTTCTAGTAAAGTTGCCAAAAACAATTTGTAACTAACTAGTTTCAAACATGTAAGTTATACTACAATTTCCAGCTTTTATAACTTTTACAATCTAAAAATGACAGGTTTCTGGTTTTCTCTTCATTTGTCAATTGTAGAAAGGAATTAAACATATTTAGCACACACTTGCCTTCTTTTCTTCAATAGTTTAAAATAAATCGTCTACATATAATTTAATAAATTTTACTTTTATACCTAATTTATTATACTGTCTTCTAATAACTTAATCATAGTTATCATAAATCAATGATTTCTTACTTATTTCTATGTAAAATGATTTGAAATAAAACCTAAACATTGGCATAGTATGATTTTGAATCCAGATAATTGATCGGTTTCCGATTGTATAAAACACCTATGTAAGTGATGGATTGTTTAGGCTGGGTGAATTTTTCATTCAAGGAATAGTTGGGCAAATTGGACCTCTAGGTGACCTTTGATTTTTTTGTGTTTTTCAACATGAGCTCTGACCGGATTGTTGTTTCTAATCGCATAGCTTATTGTTTTGTTTCTAATTTCCTTTCTGTCTCCTAGTTTTCTTGTTTTGTTCATTTATTTATTATTTTTTTTCTATTTAGTTATTTATTTACTTACTATTCTGTTGTTATATTTCATTTTATTAGTGCATATTTTTAAGCATACACAAAAGGTTTCCAGCTGGTTTGTAACTTCCTGCTAAGTAACTTTTCAGTTACCTTAGAAATTTTTATTATTTCTACAAATTATATTTTGTTCTATTAGTTTTTTATTATTTTTTTCTTACTGTTTAATTTGTAGAGATTTTTTTATTGGTGTATTTTTTATTAAGTTATATTGTCACATATGTTTCCAGATCTTTTGTTACCTTCCTTCTGGTTAATTTTTCTGTTAACTTTTTTTTTCTTACTTTCTTTGCTCTCTAATGACATAAAGTGAAAGGCCCTAGAGCATTTATTTCTTTTGTTCTACTTTTTCCTTATAATTGGGACTTCATTGATTACATTACGTGTTTAATTGTAATTATTCTGCACACCTATATGAATATATATTTTATTATTATAAAGGTTTCAAAATTTTCACGCAAGAAGCAGAACAATTCCTTCTTAACAATGAATTAACCTATATTTACATCCTCGTCAGAGCTATGAACATTTCTTAGCAATAGCTATTAAATATCATATTAACCTTTACATTGACTAAAGAAGAAAACAAAATCTTAATACAGGGGACTGCACAACCTGTAATGAACCAGTGCTTTGAATGTGTTGTTTTTGAACTGTGTAAAAATAAAAGTTGACATCCTAAATTTCCTTTCGTTGAATACTTTTAACATAACAATTTGATAACGGACCTTCAACAGGTTGGGTGTCCCAAAAAAATGTATGCACACTTTAAATTACTGTAATATTACAATAATTTATACCATAACTCTATTCATAACTATAACTTTATATCATAAATATATTTATACTTATGATGGACCGTCATGTTAAATCATCAATAATTACAGTGTGCTGCTGATTATCATCAAAAGAATTAACTCAACAATTTTGTAAACTCCACTGTAACTAGTCTTGTTTACAAAGAACCTGCTGCACCTTTCCAAGTACTTTTCCAGTTTTGATCATCGTCAGTAGGAGAATGAGTTAAATCTGAAATGTAATTTTTTCCACTTAAAATATTTTTACAACCAAAAGGAAACAATTCAGTTATCATCTGCTACAAGTGTGCACATTTTTTTGAAAACCTTCTCATTATCGGCAGTGTGCACACCAAACCAGACTACAGTTTGGGAACAGGTGGTGATAAAATGCTGAGTGTGAATTTGTTTACATGGTTAAAACAAAGTTAATTACAATAAACATCTAAATTACAGTAATTTAAAATGTGTATATTTTTTTTGGGACACCCATATATATATTATTGCCTCTAAGGTGAAAGTAGTTATGAAAATTTATTGTTATTTTTCTGGGTCATTTAGGATGATATTTTATTGATGCTATATTAATTGATTTTCATAAAAATAGTATTATTTTAATTATATTTATGTGCGCAAAATATCTTAATACTAGGTAATATAAAAAAAAATGTCATAAGCAGCAATCAAAGCGATGTCAATCAAATGTATATTTTGCAGATTAATAAAAAAAAAACTTCTCGTGTTGACACTGTTGAAGGCACATGCATGTTAACAGAATAGGCATAAAGAAGGATTTGAGGGCGAAGAAGGGGTCTAGGGCTCTTTCAAATAAAAGGTCCCCGGGTCCTATTCGAAATCCCCGACAATATTTGCGACAGCTTGTCTTCCTTCAGACATAATATTCTTCCATCAATAGTATCTGTTTTTGTCACTTTATCTCAAAACCTTTTCAGCC
Source organism: Hermatobates lingyangjiaoensis (assembly GCA_026182355.1). Lineage (NCBI taxonomy): Eukaryota > Metazoa > Arthropoda > Insecta > Hemiptera > Hermatobatidae > Hermatobates > Hermatobates lingyangjiaoensis. Next base: position 213,934 of record JAPFBL010000274.1, on the reverse strand, counting down.
TAGATAAATGAAATTACACTATGCGGGGTTCAATATGTTGTCTTCTTTTTTTTTTTGTTCCATAATTTAAATAAAATATGTTAACATCTTTTTTTTATCAACTTTATTTACAAATATATAACTACGCATAGTATGCGTAACAAGCATATGTAGTAATAGATTACACAATAACATCGATGCACATGAGCAAAGAATGAAACCCACTGGTTCAACTTCTCACTTTGTTTTTTTTTTTTAAGTGTATTATTGTAATAGTAGATCCCTGGGCCATTTTCTTTTGAGCCGTCTTGGGGGATTCTAGGAAGGTGAGGATGAAGCAAGGATTCGTACAAATAGATTTGGGTGAGAGGAAAGGTTGTGAAATGACTTATAACGATCAGAGGCTAGGTTTTGGATGAATGGAATTTTTAGGTCTTTAAGAAGGGTGTAGTTTTTGACGTAAGAAGGAGCATTTGCGATAGTGCAGAGGATTTTAGATTGCAACGATTGTATTCTATGAATATTGAAAGGTTTTGCACAACCCCATAGTTTCGAGTCCGTAAGTCATATTAACATCTGTGTATGATTTAAGTGTAAACAATAAAACATTCATTTAAACGTTTTACGCAAAAAACGTTCTGTTGAAATCTATTAAAATTTTAAATTTAATCTTGTTTTTTCAGCACACATCATTTTAATTTACCTTTAAATAATTTAGCGTGCTTATCTTTTCGAAATAACTGCCTAATATATTTTAATAAAGTTCATTAAATTTTAATAACATTTAAAAGACACCAAAAATGATCGATACAATAATTTAAATGTCTATTTGACGAACTCTTTGAAAACTTGATGAATCCTTTGGGGCTGAAATACTGAAAATTAAAATGAGTTTGTCACTTCATTTACAGTTTTCCTAAGAAAGGTAAGACTTTATAAAAGTTATTAACACATACGTATATGAATATTATAATAAAAATGAACATTTTCTTATTATTAAGAAACTTTTCAAATGAAATATGAAAATGAACATCACAGTTATTATGTGATGTTCTTAGGACTATATCAGGAAATTTGGCAGTGGAATGTCCAGCCTGTGTCGATTCTTCAAATATTATCAAAGCCCTGTTTGTATAACAGTTGTTCAAAGGATATGCTAAATAGTAAGTAAAATAATAAACAAAGTAGTAATCAATACGACAAATGTATAATGTATGACAGAAATATTTTATACTTCTAAAACGCTGAAATGATATTAGTGAATCACTAAATAATAATGAAGTTTTAAATGAGAACAGTAAATGCATAAATTTGTCATGAATTTTTCAATCAGTCGGAATTATTAGGGGAAAATGCAATTTTCTAACAAGAAATCATAATAATATTACTGAATGTCATATCCCCATGTAAAAACTTTCCTTTGAAAATATACTATACCTTCAGAGTGTTAAATCATTTTTATTTCTTTTTTAATGAATTTTTAACCTGTCAGTATAGTTTTCTAACCATTAAGTTTCCGAATAGGATTATCCTTTATTATCACTTGTCAGTCTACTCTAATATATTTTTTAAACGATGATAACTTGAAACAAGTTACTCAAATTATTATTACTTCGCTTCATTAGATTTTTGATTTTTTTTTCCAAATTGAGTATTTTGATTATTTACTAGTCTAATAGGTTCAACACTGCCTCTCCTTTTATAAAAATAAAGGTGTTTAAAACAGAATTTTGTACTTTCCAAAGGGAAACCAATCGGTCATTGTTCCTATTAACCCTAAACATTCTTGATTTTATTGTTTATTAAGGCTCATTTTTTTTTATTTTACAACCAATGCATATAACACAGTTGGTTCTATTTCAGTAAAAATAGTTTTCTTAGTAGATAAAAATCAGATCTGGGGTAATATCCTGTAATCTATCAACGAATCTGTTACATCAGAATATTTGTTGCGGCCTTAGCCAGTGTATCTGTTACATTGGTTTTCCAGATTTCTGCTAATGATACATTAATATTATTGCTTAACTGTTAGAGTTCTTGTTTAGTAGTTTTATTGAAAAGTACCGTGAAAACATTTTTTTCTCTTCTTGAGAAAGACCGTCTTATCTGGATTTATATCAAGAACTTTGATATTTGATTATCTATCAACTGCGCAGAGATAATGGTGCATAAATTGCATACGAAAATAATTTTTGTGTAACAACAGTGTTAATTTTTTTCTACACTATGGATGGCCCACATCTTTGCTATTTATTTCTAATTAGATATGTGATCTACTAAACTGAAGTCATACATCAGGAATTCTGTTCAAGTCGACTTATGCCTCCTATGGACTCCATATTACCTAAAAATGAAGTTTTTTTTTTTAATTTTACTAGATGTTGTTCTAGGAACACCTTTTTTTAATTAATATTTTTTCGTTCATCTTTGATAGATTAATGTAAATACTAACTAATATAATGAATTTTATAAGGTATGTTTGTCCATATTGTATTGGCAGATGAAAGATTGTTTTGTACTAGATAATAGACTGCAGTGATATAAACATAAGATTTACGTTTGCAGAGAAGTCGTTTGGTAGAAAAACGTCTATTATGTTAATAGATTCGTCTAGATATCAGTAATCGGCAACAATTTGACCTAGTTGTTTTTAATATATAGCATGACGAAGAATATTGAGTTGGACTTATTCTCATTAGCAGATGGAAATATAAATGAAAGTAAATCATAACAGGAAAGATACTTCAACATTTGACAGTAAATAAGTTTACTGCCTTTTTTAAATCATTAGTTGTGCAATCCGTAATTGTGTGGTATTTACTCATTCTGAGGTAAAATGGATAAACAAACAAAAGTCTCCACATGAGTTCCAAAACATGCTGAATATTAAATTTAATAAAGACTGCATATCCTCCAACGTATTTCCAAAATACAACCCACTATATTCAAGAAACAAATCAGCATTTGCAGTTAATACCCTCAATAACTTGAAAGTTCACTGGATGAGGAATGAAATAAAAAGATTGTATAAAATTCAAAAAGCCCTGTCATACTACTTATTTATCTTACAAACTCGGCTTGCTAAAATACTTCACCCCTATGAATGGTACAGTGTTAACAATACAATCTGGAGCAGAGTAAATGGAATGATAAAACCCAAAAGAGAAAAAAAAAACTTCACTGCCTTTGATGTCAATTTGATTCATAGTGTCTGATACCAATCAAAGTTTGACTGGTATCAAACATGGTGAATTATACCAATTAGCTAAATTGTAACAGACATAATAGAGTATATCTAAAATGGAATGGTATCCATCTTAAATAATGCTGATTACATTCGCTTTACACCACATATTTAAGATATTGAAGGTTTGTTATTTCAACCACCAGATTGATTACATTTACACCAATAGCAAGTCTTACATTTCGTGTGCTCAAATTTACTTTTATTAGTACATATCTACGTCGTTAGGAAGTGAGTACTGATTTTCTATCATTTCATTCCAGAACCCACATAAACCCTTAAAATGCTATAACATTGTGCCATTATTTACCAAAGACTGACTGATATTTCAATTGGATTGATTTTTAAGTTTGGTCTGTTTCTCATCCTTATTTTTTTATGGCACACACATCACACCAGAATTCAGCCCAAAAGCCAGTCAATTTTCCAGAATTCATGTCTATAATTTGTTTCTAGTTTTATCAATAACCTGTTTTCAACAAGAGAAAACAGTGGAACACATGTTTTCTTCCTTCTCATTGAACAGAAACGATTTTTGTGCACTAGTAAAATCAAATTTTTCTGTCGTAATTAATTATTCACCTAGCACGTTCAATTATATGATCCATGAAATCACGTTATATTTGAAAGTATATTTAAGCTTTTACAATACAATGACACTAATAGCTTGTAATTTCTTAATACAGACATTTCTTATAAAGTTAATAGGTCAATTATAAAAGATAAATAAACGTTTCCAATAAGTTTAACCAAATATTTGGTTTAACCTTTATCAGTGGGAAAACAAGAGAAAATTTACAGTGCTCCCAATAGAATGATAGTAAGCGACCATTCATCATCAAAGTAATTATATCACAGCCCTGTGTCATCTGTCATTTCTTTCTCCGTGTGGTGGTTACAACAAATTGAGATTGTAAGTATGTAAATCTATTGCGTATGTTAAGTTAGTTTTTATTTTAGAACTTTTATTGTCAATTTTGGATTGATTTTCTATGTAGTTTTGTTTATTGTATTAGATAGTATATATAAGTGTAATTTTATGAGAAATTTAGTTGATTTGCTATGAGGTCAGAAGTAGGTCATTAAAGCGATCCTTTGTGGGTGTTGTAGAAGGTAATGAACATTGGATTACAAAAGGCGTGAAAGGAAAACAAAGGCAAGATTATGGGCGAGTGCTGGGAGAGAGGAAGCATTCACCCTCAGCCACTGTGTAATCTCAATAAATTGCGTTCAATTAGACTCAACCGAGCCGCCTCCTCGCCTAACCACAGTAGTCCTTTCACACCTGCCTTATCATCAATCGGGGCCAAATGACTACCTTATCATAGCCAATCCATATATTTAACTGTAAAACTATATCAATAAAACCTCATCTATAACCATGAAGGATTAACAAATAACTACAGTGGTATACACTCAACTCCAAATATCTTAATATAATTTCAAACCCTGATATTTGGTTCTATTTAATGCGGCCATACATACAGGGTGTCCATAAAGTCCGTGTGCGTTTTAAAAAAAATATACCCTTATTTGTAACTGGGATAGAAATGATTTGAAAAAAGGATTATAAAGAAGTAAATCTATATTTTTTAAAGTTTTATTTAAATTTTATCCACATAACCTCCATCATGTAGTAACCTCTTCTAAACGACTCTAAATCACGAATTTCCTAACAGATGAATCCGAAGAGATGGACCATTTCATTCATCTCCACGTTCGTCAGATTTGACTCCATTAGATTTTTCTTATAGGGGTATGTGAAAACAACTGTGCATGCATCTAAATCTTGTTCATTTGAAGATTTGAAAGCTAAAATAACTAATAAGATTTTACGGATTATTGGAAATCAGTTGGATCATGTTTTCCGTAAACTGCAAAGCTGTATTACTCTTTATATTCCTAATAATGGAGGACAGTGAAAAATAAAAATTAATTTTACAATAAAACCTTAAAAATGCAGGTTTACTCCCTTCTAATTTTTTTTTTACAGATTATTTCTATCGTAAATACGAATAAAGTTATAATTTTTTTAAACTGCACATTGACTTTATGGACACCCTGTATATCTTAATGAATTCGGTATCATTTGTTTACATGCAGTTAAAAAAATTTTAATAGTTATAAAAAAAACATGAAATGATTGATCAATCTGACATATTATTAAAATTATTAAACTGAGGTCCTGAATTTCAACGGACTCGTATACCTCACCCTCATAACTGTCATATTGTATATCCTATTATTGTAACTGAAGTCAACTTCAGACTATCAGTTCTTTGAAAATCTGAAATAAAACAATATGAAGAGGTGTTTCAACTTCTATAGTTTAAAGAAAGGATTTGAAAAAAATCCATTATCCTGAACAATGCGATTGGGTTTTATTTAGGCAAAATGTGATCAATGGTTTATAGAATCTATTCTAGATAGAGAGTCTGTATTCTTCCTATAATGTCCAATACAGCTTTCATTCATGATACTTAAGTAAACATATTTTTAATATATGTTCTACATATATTTCTAAAATTTGTCTTTAATAATAATAATAACAGTCTACATAATAATAATAATCACATATAAGTCCACTTGGAATTAAATTCTTAAAATAAATTGAACCTAGTTTTTCTCAACACCATTAATCTGCTTCATTTCTCATTTATTTGTCAGTTTCACCTTGTGAAGTTGAGATGTATAGTGCAAAAATATTGGGACGACGGGATTTTTGCATGGTCAGAAATATTTTCTTACTGTTTGGTAATTCCTAGGTATTGCATTATTACCAAGTACTCGCATGAAAATCAAATTATATACGCTGTTTTCATTAATAATTTATGACCTTTCAATTTGTGCACATCTGGTAGAGAAAGGGTGTCCAGTGATTGAAGAGTTACTAGAAAATCAAGACCAATTTGTTTTCAAATTGTGTCTGTTAACTACTATGTTTACTATGTTTAATCACTGAACACCCCTTCTGAGGTAGATGTGCCTGATGATTTCATGGTGTGTATTATTGAATCAAAAAGGTGATCATTCAAGTATTCAATCCAAGTGATAATTTAAGTCCGTTTCGAAAGCCCTGTAAAATTATCTATGAAAGACGTTGTATCTAACAACTATATAAGTCAAATTATAAATCTTACATTACATTATATTTTGTAGTTGTTTCATCTCCCATAAAGGTCTCTTCATTTTGAAACATAAAAAGGTAATTAATCAGTTTTGATATGAATAATAACTTGGAGATGTTATTAGTCTTTCAATCCTGGAGGTACCACTCATAGTGATGGATCCAGTTCTAGTTATACATATTTGTTTTTGTATATCACACAACCAATGAATATATGACACTGGTTTTACCACAGGAGTGGTTTGAAAAGCGAAATGATGATTTCGTATTCAGCTCCGACTTATATAAAATAATCTCATACAGCAAAATATTGCTTTTGATCTTTAAGCCTAGTAACTTTTACATTATCTACTCAATTTAATATGTTATTTAAAGAAACTTCAAGAGTATGGTTCTAGATTAATGGTATTCAAGAGAATAGTTTTAGGTGAATCTTGTCTCTTCTAGAAAAATAAAAATTGCGTTTTAAGTTGGATTAATATCCCAAAATTTCTCCTTAACCATTCTGAACAATTTTGTGAGCATGCTACATCATCTGAAAGGCAATAGCATCAAGTTTTATTCTTTTTCTAGTAAATGGTTTTCTGTTTATCCTTTAGTATCATAGAGATTATTATATAGAGTGTCCGATAGGCCATTTGCAACTAATCTCTAGGTTAGGAGTGATAGCTTCTTTGCGAGAACATCTATGTTCACAACTGGGGTAGACTGCATATATACATAGTTTTTTTTACAATATTTCTATAATGTAGTCAATAGTTTTGCGTGTTAAAAAATCTATATATTCACGGGCTATGAAAACAGTTGTGTGTGGTATTTACTCATGATAGTGAGGAAAATATATTACGTCTTCACTACAAGGGGTTTATTTTATGATACGTTTCGAACACTTACTGTTCATTACCAGACACATCTAGCCCAGAAAGGGTGTCCAGTGATTAAGGATTTAGTAGAAAATATTTGAAAACAAGATCAATTTGTTTTTCAAATAGTGTCTGTTAACTACTACGTTTACTATGTTAAATCACTCAACATCCCTTCTGAGGCAGATTTGCCTGATGATGAACACACGAAAGTGTTCGAAACGTGTCATAAAATAAATTCCTTGTGGTTAAGATGTAATGTATTACCTTTACATTCAATATATTATTTGCAGTATATCGATTCAAAAGAATCTATCATGAGCTGCTTTTAGATTCAAGAATTATGTTTATATGACCTGAAAGATTTCTATGACCTGTAAAAATGTTTCCATTTTGCTAGAAAAATATCTAAAAGTTGTAAAAAAAAATAAAATCCTTTTTGTAATAATGCATTACAAATAATGGATAGAAAACATTTTCTATAATTAAATATTACCTAAAGATAATAAGTTTCATAAACATGCCAAGATAAACATGCCTGTCGAGCATTTTGTTTTGTTTGAGGGTGAGATATTTAGCTCGATTAGAAGAATTTTATTATAGTAGAACCATCAATCATATAAAGCATCAGAATTTATATGTTTCATACGCATTGGCTTTTCCAGTTAAGAATTTTTACCTTCCAATATATCATATTAACTTATTAAAACAAATATTTTTTTACTAAATCTCTGCATAAATTCATATTTTAATGTATTCACTTAAAAAACGTCTGGGACAATGTAGAAAAATGTAGAAAAATTCGACAAATATAGCAAGTATTCCATTAATCCAAGATATTTCCTGTTTTTGCAAGTATGTTGCTTTTAGAGTTAGTTGGAATTACATGAAGATACTCGTAGTTGTAAATTGCTAATCTTATAGTTAATTATTTTTTCAAAATGTCATTGTTCTACAATTAGCTACTTTGCACTAAAAAGACACGTTTTCTGAAATTGTATAATTTACCATAAAACCCTTTTGATTTTTGTAATCTTGAAAAAAAAAATTCTTCAAATTCTTCCTATATAATACACTATATTTAGGTATAAGACCATTCTGATCGGTCAATTGCTTGTATTCTCTTCACAAACTTTGAGATTCAATCATTTTTATGAAAAATATAAATTAGATTCATCAATCGATGTGGGCTGCACCGTGACCAAATCTCATTCACACCTACCCACGTAGACACACCCACCCATGAACACCCACCCACGAACACCCACCCATGAACACCCACCCACATACAAAGGTATCATTGAGGAAACGTCAGAAATAGACTGTGTGAACCTCAAAGCATGTACATTTATATTATTATCATAATATATAATTTTATATATTATAGCACAATATAAAATTGTTTCATGATCACTAAAGTTTATTTATAGAAAACTAAAAAGAAATAATAAATACAGAAATAGTATGATAATCTTCCACATGCAAAATGTACATTTCAAAGAGTTTAATAAAATAATAACTATACTTCAACAAACTGTTAAAAGTCTTTTAGCAAATTATTAGAAAATCAATTTATTGTTCTTTTACATCATTAGTTAATACTAATTTATGTGTAGTACAGTTGTGGAAAGAATAACATTTCTTTTCTATTACACTACAGTAGATTTAAATTTTAACACAAAAAACAGTAACTCTGAACAAGGATATGAGCAACTATACCATATATGAGCAACGTATACTCTACCATTGTTAATAATACTCGTATTATTGCTAAAGGTTGTAATATAATACGTGTTACATATATGAGCCGCTTATTTTGAAAGTGGCCTAATTCCATTTATGTTAAAATCGAGATATTTAAGGGTTTGCGTTTTACAAAATTTAATAATATTGTCATTTTATTTATCAACTAATTTTTGTTATAAAAATTCTTAGTAATTTTAAATAAATTTTGTACAATTTGCTGCAAAAGGTAAAGATAACGTAAAAATGTAATTATTTAAATAGCTAGCTAAATTTTTTTGGAAAATGGAATTAGGCCACTTTCAAAATAAACGGCTCATATGTTATAAATGGTATAATGATTTTATATGGTACTATAAAAAATTGGAATCATATAAAAGATAAATTTTTTTGATTACACCTTTTGTCATGTAAAACCATTATTTGTCAGTGATATTTTATAAAATTTAATCAAAATACCATAAAACTTTATTATGTTTTGGAATAGATCCAGTTCAACATGTGCATGGATTCAAAAATATGGAATGACTAATAATTACAGTCTCAAATTTACTGTTTCAAATAGACAAATCCCATGGATGTAGAGACATTTAGAAATCAACTGTAAAGATACGTAAATGCCTACAGGAATAGTGACGATAGAAACAAAGTGCAACTACTAATGAAGAAAGATAAAAATGAAAAACGAATTATGTAAAAAGTTGAACAATAAAGCGTTAGAATACAACTGAAAAAAGAAAGAATAGTCTTTCTATAACTATTTTATATACAGTTATATTTTAGTATCAAGATTAGTATCAATCAGATATGTACTCAACGACAGGGGACGATTGGAAACGTTCATCTTTTAATGTTTTTGTTGTTAAAGATTGCGGTCATGCTGAAGATTGCTTTGAGCTGAAAATATATGGGCAAATCTTTAATTGATTATGAACTTCTGTCGATCTTACGTCAAGAAGAGCTTAAACAAAAAATGAAAAAATAGCCACTTTGAATAAGGATATGAGAAATGCACTTGACAATCTATCAAGTTTATTCTGGATAACTCTCCATTTAAAAAAGAAATAAGGAAGATGATTAGTTTAAAATTGAAAAAAAAACAAGTCAATTGTAAGTAAAAATGAACATGAAGCTGGATAAATCGTGTCCACACTTTGTTGTCCTTGGTTGTCCTAATTATCTCCATCAGTTTTCAATTGCCATAATCGTAATAAGAGGGTACAAGATAAATCAAAACCTATGTATCAACTCAAACTCACTTAATAAACTTCACTGATCCAGAAGTACTAAATGTTGATATTGAAAACAAAACAACCTTGTGAAAATTGTTTAATTGATAGAATTAATTGAATTCATAAATGATAAGGTAACTTTAATTGATCTCCTTCATTGTGGTTGAAATGGTACTCTAATTAATCAACAAATTGTTTATTTTAGGAATTTGAAATTAATTTCACAAAAGAGTGAATGTTTTAAAAACTATCAGTGGATGGAATTTTCCATCAGCCCGGGCACCTATTAAACTTCATATTCGATAGATCACAAACTTTATAATAAACTATCTAGCTGAAAATGAAACTAATTTCCACTATGATCTATTACTTAGTGTTGATGGAATCAAAAAAAAAAATGTTATTAAAACAAGATGAAAATTCAAAACTTTATCAGGGCATTAATCTTGATCTGATAGTGGCAACATATTAGATCAGAAGAATAATCAATCTCATGTTCAAAGATTTCAAAGTTAGACATTATTATTGAAGATAATTTTAGTGAAAATTTAAATGTAAATACTTTAAAGCTAATTTAGATTACATTTACATTTAATTGGCTAGTATAAACCTATGCATGCTAAGCGCTGATTCGTTATAGGCAGTGTTCAATCAAAAGAAACAGAAATAAAACTAATCACACTTGAATGAATATGTTACTTCTCGACATTACAAATGTTCGATTTCTTATGATACTGAAATAAGAAGTCAAATAAAGACATTATTGCTAGAGGGTACAATTGAGAAGTTTCTTTCTCTCACAATCTTAATAATAAAAACGATGACAGGAAGACAGGAAGTCTTTGTATAGGTTAGAGGAAATGAAATAAATCAATTATTCTAGAATGTTTTCTGTCCTCTACTCTTTGATCAAGAGATTTTCTAATTGTCAGTACTTTAACGTTTCAGTAATCAATTGACTTTCTGATAATGGAGAAACAATTTTTTTTATCCAAAATATGGGAATTTTATATTGCGTGTCATACTTTTTTGAATCAAAAATAACCTTGCACATTTCAAAAAATTATTCAAATATTCCTTTTAGAAATAATTTAGATGACTGTTGTATGAATTATATAAACCATATTTTGATCTTCTATGCATACTAGATACTATGGATTTTCTGCGACTTGAAAATTTCTTTCAAGTAATCAATTCTGTAGGTTTTAAACTAAAATTAGATAATTTTCCATTTGCAACAAAATGAGTAAAGTATTTGAGATGTTCAATTTCTAAGAATACAGTGCACCAGATTGAGAAAATTTAGTTTTTCATAAACAACTTAAATGCCCTTGTGATAAACGTGGTGTTTGTCACTAACACTAATAACCATAATCTTTTATTTCAACTAAATAAAAAAAAACATCTCCCAGAAATTTGAACAACTTACTAAATTACAGAGAAAATATGTTGAAATTCAATATACTGTTAAGTGTGAAGAACTTGTTTATTAAAATAAGCTATTATCAAAGGTAATTTATCTAAGCTATATAAAATTTTAATGAACAAGTGTTTATTTAAATTAATGTGAGTTATTAATTTAACAACTCACAACTTACTAAACAAGCCCAAGTAGCTGGCATAGTGTATTCTATTGCATATTTCACCAGGAAGCTCTCAACACGGGAAAAACGTTTTGATATCATCCATTTAGAATTCATTCAGAGTCATTAAGGATGTTATCACGATTTCGCAGCACTACCTGGTTGGATGTCCATTTGCAGAGCGAAGTGATGGCAAACATTCAGAAAATCAATTGAAAACAATGACCGGAAAGGAAAAAAAATCTTTGGCAATTTAATTCTCAATTATCTCCGTTTAGTTCAGTATAGGATATAAAAATATAAAGTACAACATTCCAATTTATTTTCTAAAAAGCTAAAAGCAGGGTTTTAGATAAACTTTCTTGGCACTTGAAGGTACAATTTTATCTTACTGATAAAATTCTTGAAGAAGAGAACAACGCCAAGATGATCAAGGAAATCAGCGAATCTCATTGTTTTGTGTTTCAAACGACTAACAACAACTAACAATTAACAATAACATTCACTTCTAACAACTAACTCTAAGTTGTAATAGATGCTATTTCTTAAAGACCATGCTTTGTTATCATGAACAGGAACAAAAATAAGATTAAAAGCGTTCATGAAATATAGTGCTCTTTGTTAAACTCACATAATAACAAAATGTAATTATAATCTGTCTGGTTAATCATACAGCAAAACTGATATACAGTTTTAATTTTGAATGTCAGAGAAAAAACATAGAATAATTTTAATAGTTGAGAGAACGACTATAATATGTACAACAATTTAGCTAACCTAGAAGTTAAGTGTTCGAAATTAGAGCACAGATGGAAGCAACTGACATTGGCTTGTAATGGTGTATAACTCACCAACAATCTTACAGCTCAGACGTATTGAATATGTTTATTAGAGGCATTCAAGATTACGATAACGGCAGAGGTCTTAACACTCTAATACTATGTTTAAATGCTTGTTGGACGCTAAACAAACAATTAGGAAACCATATTCCCAATGGAATTGATAGTAGTTTTAAAACACACTGTCAAAAGTATAGAATTATGTTAGTGTATTTCAAATGAATGAATGAACTGCAAAAATCATGTAAGAGATATATTCGCTAAGGATACAAACCCATTGTCCTGCTATATAAGATTTTTTTGATAGGAGTAGGGAGAGTCAATATTCTCTCCACTTGAACCACATTTAGAGTATATTGGTATGTTTGTGTGTGTGTGTGTGTGGGGGGGGGGGGGGGGTTGGACAAAGTAGGTTATAGGTTGAATAAAGGATTTACTAAAAAAAAGAAAAAAAACAGAACGTGCTAGGTAATAAAAAAATTTGACCTAAAAATAAGTTCCCAGCTATTGATACTAATGAGAACAAGAATTTAATTATTATTAATTATTTAATACTAATGAGCTTAGTTGACGACATCATATCATACAAATTCGACTTACCTTGTAAAACGTAGTTGTAGATGTGTGACTGGTTTCGTCCGCAGTACATCATCAAATTGGACATCTGTAACAATATTCATGAAATTAGAAAGAATTGTATAATAATATGACAAACAATTATTATAATTTATATCGTATATATTTAATTTATTAAAACTTTTCTTAATTGACAATTTGTGATACAAAGAAGTAATGAGAACGTTAGTAAAACTTCATTTCTAATACCATTCAACAATAAATGTATATAAACATATGTAAAAAGATTTCACATAAACACGTGAAATAACAATCAATGATTCCAGTTGGGTTTTTGACTCTAACGAGTACCGCTTGTTATGGTTGAAAGATCTTAGTCTTGTTTTCCCATTTTCCTATTGTGGTTTGATCATAAACATATATGTATACATTCTTTAAGTAATTAATTAAGTTTTAATCTTAATTGATAAAAGATTTTTTAATCAGCTTTTTGATTTTTATAAATATTACTCTTTCTGATTTTTCTGTAAATTTAACCATCTAACATATAGTGAACGTATTTTAACTGTTCTGTCGTGGTTATCAGGGCATGACTAAGGTTGTTTTATTGAGATTTTTCATTTATTTAAGCAGGGAGAGTATACTAACAGACTGATATGTTTGTTTATAATAAACGTGTGTATGTTGGAAAGAGATTTCAGTCATTAGGTAACAAGGTGTTCCCTGAACTTTTTTTTTCGTCGTAGGATGTGGAAAAATCTGTTCATCAGATCCCTTAGCAAGACGTCTTGCTTAGGGTATGTGGGGTTGGGGGTCCCGACCCACTAAAAAACCACATCCTATTTCCTGGCAATACCCGACATGGAAACCGTTTGCACATTACTTCATGCCGGTGCCTCAGTCCTCCTGAATAGGATTCACCTTCTTGTCCCCATTCGTCCACCTATGAATTATCATTGCCCTTGCCTCATATCACTTTCATTGTTCTTATGACGGAGAACCGCCTCTACAAAGTTTGTAGCTTTTGACCAGTTATCTTCATTTTGGAGCATCTTTTGAACTATGGTCTCTGGAGTGATCTCACCCAGTGATGCTATTAAAGTTCCCTGAACTTGAATACATGTGAATTATAATAAAATATTGTATTTCTTATATAACTGAATACTTATATTTGGATTGTGATTTTTATAACAAGGTTAATTTTAGTTTCTTTATAAAAAGCAAAGCCGAAATTAACTACTAAATATTATTTCCATACTTAATTCCCAATTATGTGACTGACCTTTCACAGTACAATAAATCAATGCTTTCTACTTCCACTGTATAAGATGAAATAAATATGCTCTCTGCTGATCACATAATCTGGAGTCTTCTCCTGATAAAAATGGTTTTCTAAATAACTTAGAATGATTGATGATTTTCACTGTTAATTATTTTCATAACCATTATTATTCCATTAGAACTTTTAAAATTATTCTTATTTCTCATAGTAAACTATGTGGTTCCTTAATAATTAATAATAATATAATTACAAAGCTACTTTAATGTTTGTTGTTTTTAACATTAACTGTAGTTGAGTGATTTATATAGTAATATAATTATAATAAACAATAAATCTTATAGTATAGTATATATTATAAATTATAGTATACTATAGTATAATATAGTATACTATTATTTATTCATATTATAGTATACTATATTATGGTATAATAATATAGTATAATATAATCTCAATATATAATATATATCAATGATCAAACCACAATAAGAAAATGGGAAAACAATACTAAGATCTTTCAACTTTTACAAGTGGTCTTCGTCAGAGTCAAAAACACAACTGAAACACTAGATGCAGAGAGAAACCTAGTTTCAGTTGGGTTTTTGACTCTGACGAAGACCGCTTGTTACGGTTGAAATATTTTAGTCTTGTTTTCCCATTTTCTTATTGTGGTTTGATCATTGATTGTTATTTCACGTGTTTATGTGAAATCTTTTTATATAATATATATAAACCATTATTAATGAGTTTATCATTATAAGTATTTACATTTACATAAAAATGTAAATTTTTTGGTACATTTGATTTGGTACATTAAAGAGGAATGGAGTTTTTCAGAGGTACATTTGACGCCAGATAAACAGGAATGGACTTTTTCAAAGCCTAACGAGTTATAAACCGGCTTTGGGGGATAAGATGATTCGAAAATAATAATAGATTTTAGGGTTCAATTTCATTCAAACATTCAAGTCGACTTGAATCGACTTAATACATTAAATAAACTCGAATGATAACTGTTTCATGGTGAAATCGTTTTAGAAGAGTTAACAGCAAACCATTTCATCATGGGTTAGAATTGCCTCAAGTGAGTTAAACCTCGTAAAGATACAATCTAAATATCTTATCTATAAATCTGTACCAGCATATTCCTTCATTCTCTTATTCATCGTAATTTCTGAAATGACTATTCATGTAAATACTAAATTTTGTTACTGATTAAGTATTAAGTATGATCCCTTGATTCTGTTATATTAACATATATATTTTGTCACTCGTTAAAGTAAAATCAGTTCCTTAAAGGTTGCTCCAATTTGAAATAACAATATGCTAAAGTTGAGGTTGGCAAAAAATACTAAGTAAATTATTTTATAATTTGCTTTTTAATTAATATTTAAGACAAAATAAAACTGGCAGATATTACAACTATAGTACATCATCTTAGGAATATATTGGTTTTATTTCTGATTTCTAATGAATGAATGAATGAAAATTCTTTAATATGGGATTACTCCCAGTTTACAAATTTCAGCGGTAGCTGTACGGGGGACACTTAAGTGTCACCCACCGGGCTCTTTCCCTTATTGTACAGTGAATCTAACAGTTATAATAATTTTATAAAAATAATAATAATACTAATACTAAATAATACTAATACTAGATTTCTAACAATCTTTTTTTTTTAATATATACCAATGAGAAAAGGTAAGTCGTAGAAATCTTAAATCAAGAACTGAAAAAAACTCAGCATCCAAGGTAAAAAAAGTAATCTTGGAACATCAGAAATTTAAATTTTGTAAAAACTACAATACAGGCTTAATTAAATAATACAATTGAAACAATAGACGTAATGGAAAAAATTGTTTAATGGATGTGGAGTAGATTGCAGCTTTCAACTTCCTATTGTTAAGCATCGAAGAATACAATGAAAGAATAAACCTGATTGAATCTAAATATTAGAAAAGGCGAAAATTCAATTAAATATCACATTTTTAATAAAGAACAAACACTGTGGTTTGTCGACATTCCTGGGATTTCAACTCCCAAAATATCAAATTGAACTGTTTTACAAATAAACTTATATTGTATTAATATTGACTATGTGCAATATAAAAATGACTTTATCTCTAAATTTTTAATGTCTTTAGAAATAATTTTTTCACTGCAAAGATAAAGGGATTTTGAAACTAGAGTTTACTTTCCAAACATATGAGTTTGAAGGTCGGTATTGATATATAAAAAGATTTCACATAAACACGTGAAGTAACAATCAATGATCAAACCACAGTACGAAATGGGAAAACAAGACTAGGATCTTTCAAACGTAACAAGCGGTCTTCGTCAGTTGGGTTTTTGACTCTGACGAAGACCGCTTGTTACGGTTGAAAGATCTTAGTCTTGTTTTCTCATTTCTTATTGTGGTTTGATCATTGTATTGATATATATAACAAAATTTCACAACAAACAGGGAAAACTTAAATCAATGTCTAAACCACAGTTGAAGAAAACATATTTTTCATCCATATAGGTTAGGTTAGATTGAAGTGGCAGTTCCATAAAGGAACACATGTGAGCTGAGAATTGACCCTTTGTGATACCACACAATGAAGATATCTGGTATCTCGATTTGTCATAAGCGAGTACGTTAACCACTGAGCTATCCTGGCCCCCTTCATTCATATAATCAGTTTAATTTACATTTTCTAAAAAAATTGCTGTCATAATCATGGTTCTTAATGTCTTTAATTTAATTCTTTTGTACACTTCTTCTTTAATTTAGAGTTTATCATTTTATTCTTCTAGTGCAACTTTAATATTAAAAATGTCTTGCTCCCATTCAAAAATGCAGTTAATTAGACTGTAATTTTTTAGAGAAGTCATCTACATAAGTGATAAGAACAAGAATTCAGGAGAAATTTCATAAAATATGTATCACGGAAAGTCTGCTAATTAAATATACTTAATATAAAACCTTATGACATAGTGGTCAGACAAGAGATATTTACAATAGAATATAGAACACATCTTTCAAAATATGAAATGAATATATTTACGTGTTTTATGGCAGAATGATATTTGACCTGATGCAGCAAACATATTTCTAAGGGTATTCACAAGCTGTGTTCATATGATTTCAGTTTGCATTGAGTTGATCTCCCGCTTTATATGTGGACTAACATTCAATTAAATATTTTTCTAAGACGTCTTAGTTTACCCCTAAGACGTCTTAGGGGCCAGGTTAGCTCAATGGTTAACGTACTCACCTCTGAACTGATAGGACCTGGGTTCAATCCCCACCTGGCCCTCGATTTATTCACGAGGGAGGTGAATAAATCTGAGCACGTCATCCCTCGGAGAAGAACGTCAATCTATCGGTCCCGAGCCTATACGATATCAGGTAGTCGTTAAAGATCTCTGCTTCAAATAAACTCGAGCTAGGAAAAATTTAGGACTCCCACTGTAGAATCTTCATCATGGGGTATCTGAAAGGGTCAATGCTCGGCCTACGTGTGTTCCTTTGTGCGACTACCACTGCAACCTAACGTAACTTATACCAACCAACAAAGTTTATTTAATGTCACAAGTTTTACTAAAATCTTCTACTTGCCAATATTTTCTGAAAGTTAATTAAATATATTTTTGCTAGCTTATAATAATATTTATTCATATATTATAAGATAATGAAGTATATGCAATGAAGCAGCAAAATTATATATTCCTTTTTTTCATATATATCATGTTTTCTGTAAAAATAAATGATTTTCACATCATATCCATATCCACAAACGGTTTGTATAGAAGTAGTATAAATAATACCAAAAGTTTAAATTCAAAACTGCTATACAAACTGCAGAAACAAATACAAACTGCTATACAAATAACCAAACAGAATTCTTAATGAAATAAAATAAAGTTCTAAATCAACCATCTTTCTTCCATCTCATCTTCAAATTAACTTTTTTTTTTCAAGAAAACTTTCTTTTATAAACTAATGAAAGTTGTTTATTCTCATTAATTTGATGTAATCGATACTGTTTAAAATTCTATAAAAAAACAATCCTTTATTTCAATAAAAAATAATTACTTTGTTTATAAATAACTTTCAAGTGGGTAACAAAAACAAATCAGTTGTAAAGATTTGGTCTTTCTTTTTTAGTCAAATTATAGTTTTTAAACAAAATTTATTAAATATAATACACCATTTTTTTCTGACTGTTAAAAAAATAATTTGATTCGTAATATAAATAAATTATTAAATTTATTTTGTGTTAAAAAATCAATCACATGTATTTTAGGAATCTGGTAAAATATTAATTATTTATTTTATGGAAATTGAATTAAAATTTAGTTGATATTTACTAATACGCCGTCAATTATTTATACTTGATAAATAATATAATTTATAATTGATATTAAATTTAAAAGTAATATTTTAAGTTAAGCACGTATTTTAGGGGTCTGCTAAAATATTAATTCTATATTTTATTGAAATTTAATTAAAAATTAGTATTTACGCTGTCAATTATTTATTAATTAGTAATATTTTTGTTAATTTCCACTTATTGTTAGTAATAATAGAAATTAAAGGCATTGAATAAGTGGTAGGGTTAATAAAAAAGGACCGAAGACGGCTGTTTTGATGGAAAGGGCTCAAGGTGGGCTTAGGGTGGTAATTTGGATTGGGAAGGGACGTCATTATTCAGCCCATTGTGCATGCGGCACTGAGGCTTTGCCGATTGTTTCGCAAGCATAAATTAAACAACCCTAAACAGGCCTTCTCTCTCTCTCACACACTCTTGCACACAAAGACGCTGTCATCAGAAAGCCCAATAATTTATTCAAACCCAGCACTTCCCTCTCTCTCTCGCCCATGCTGGTGTTTCGCATGTCCTTCTAATAGTACTCACCAACTTAATTGAGCAATTTATAGCATGCGAAAACCCAGTCATACTCTATGGGTAAAAAAAAAAAAGGCAACACATTTAAATTGTATTCATGGCCTTCTTTCCCTTGTCAATATGACGTCAAGTGTGAAGTAAGTTACAATGGCAGATAACCCATGCAATGCATTGAATTATTTCTCAGTAAATTTACCTCATGTTTTTGAAAAAAACAATGATTTTTATGTCGATTCTACATTTATTATTCTTCAACAGTATTCCTTTAGGAAAACATGTATCTATTTTTTTTATTTCAACATGAGATTAAAAAATATGGCTTTACAATACCCATTGGGACTTATTTATATTTCACCGAAAACAAACTACTTGCATTATATAAGAAACTAGGTTATTTCAAATTACTAACTTATTACTTTACTATAAGTAAAGTATAGTGATCGTGAAAAAATTCGTTCTCGAGATTTTGACGGAATTACATGTTTTGAGGTCCCAGAAGTCGTTTTATGACGTTTTTACGATGATGTCTGTGTGTGAGTGTGTGGGTGGGTGGGTGAGTGTGTTAGCATTGCTTGTTACCACGCTACGGTCCAGAATCTTTGATGGATTAAGTTGATATTTTACACAAAAATGGGCCTCATAAAGACGAAGATCCCTATTGTTTAGGAAGAATTATGCATGATGGGAAAGTCACTTTTTTTGCCAAAAACAGTTTTTTTTAAAACATTTATTTCTCCTAAACTGATAACCCTAGTGTTTTGAAATTTTCACATTATCTTTGAAGTTACAAATGAAACAAACGAAAAATATATTCAGAATTTTAAAACAACAGAAAATAATTTTTTTTCAATAAAATGTACAAATTTTGACTTATAATTCAATCTCAAACCTTGTGAGAGCGATACAAGCCATACTGTTTGACGGACAAGAATGAAACTATGCCTATAAATAGAACATTATGTGTAGAATGAGTTGAGATATTTTTTTTCAAAATTACATTCGCTAATGGGGCGTTACAGTACGATTTCTGTTTTCAGAAAATGTTTTTTTGTGACGCTAAACGGCTCATTAAAAAATAATGAAAATTTGACCAAAAATGGAACAAAAAATTAGCAATTTATAAAAAAAATATCATGAAGTTTCAATTACGGGAAAGAGCAATAACGATATAAAAACTCTTTGTTTACCCTAGACTAAGAGATCACCTGCTATACTTGTCGAATTTTTTGTATTTTTTTACATTGTTTACATTGACTTAGAAATTTTTTGAGCGAATCCACTGAGATAAAATTGATTTTATAAAGGAACAGTTTAAATTGTTTATTGAATTATATGAGATGTAAGAGGAATAATATTGTGCAGGAAAATGATAACACTCACTCAGAAAAAATTCGTATATATGTTATTTGACAAAGGGGAAGGAAAATGATCTTATTAAATACTAAGAAGCTTATTATTATTATTATTTTAAAGATTAAAATTCCCAGTATGATAATTCTATAAAAGACCAAAAATGTAAATGATAATTCATAATCTGAATCTTTCGTTTAGAGATTAATAAATGTAATTATCGTACATCTTTAATTAACAAATCACCTTAAAACAACATTTTCTTCGCAGTTAAAGATGTTTTTCAGAGAAAAAAAGGGTATTTTCCTGTTTTAAATTTAAAAATTTTACTTTAATATTCAAAGTAGAAGGATGTCAAGTAAACGATGTAAGAAATCTACTGGCTGTTTGAACGAAAGCCATTCTCTTGTAGGAGAATAAATCGTTTCAGGAAATGTTCACTTTGGTTTTTCAATAATGTTATTACTGCTGTAGTTATACTAATGCAATTATTTGCAAATAATAAATTATTTGTGATGTACAAAAATAAGCTTATAAAATGATATGTCCTTCAATCACTATCTGTACTACCTCAGGAATGATAGGCTAATAATTATATCCCATTTAGATGTTTACGTTATGCTTAAATGAGACGTTATGTTTTATATACTCAAGAAATTTGACATTAAGTTACTCATAGTAAAGTAGAGTGTAGGCCACTCCAGATTTTTTTTTTTTGTACCTACGTATTAGAGTGAGTATGAATGTTTATTTTGCATGTTTGTATAAGTGAGTGTGTATAATGTTTCAGCACTCAACTCATCATATCTATTTTCAAGACATTAATATTTCTTGAATAGTAATAATAATCTATATTGTTCGTAACTTAAATTGAAACCTTTTCTTAATTTGAACTTTCATGCCTACTGATTTAAAAAGATTTATTTTATATTTAGCAGTAAATTAATATGATAATACAAATTATAAGCATTACAAATAAGAAAGAAACATTATTTAACATTTTAGTACCACTATCATAAGAGAAGAAATACTAGAAAGATTTCTTGTAAAATCCGATTATGAATACATTATTGTAATTTTTATTTACACTTATTTAGTTTATTACATTTCCCACAATTTAAAAATCAAGTAGTATCATTCTTTATGAATTTCAGAATAATCTTAATTTTTTGTCACTTTCTATTTAGATGCGTACATACGTATATTGTATTCCATTGTTTCCTGAGAATAATTTGCAGAAAATTATAATGTCTATTGAAATAATTACTTATAACATGTTTATAATATTCTATATATTTATCAGTAGTGCACATTTCATTTTATAACCACTCAAAAAGAGGTTATTAGTATATGACTTGTAAAAAAGGTCATCAATGGGCCATTTACACAAAGGAAGAATGAAAATAGCTCGACACAAAACATCTTTTATGTGGAGACTCGGTGATTCTTTGCCTCATTCTAATCATGAGTAAATACCACAAAATAGAAGATTATATAGCTCGTGAGTTAAAACATGGAAGGTTTTATAAACTAAAATTCACAATCTTATGTGATTATACCAGCAATTTTAAAACCAATGTAGGTTACAAGAATAGAATTTAATAATAAGTTTTATTACTGTTCTTCAGTTTTTAACCTTATAATCATTGACTTCGGAAACTTATGAATGTAATAAAATCTATTTGATGGATATTATAAAAACCAATAAATTGTATGAAGGATAAAAAGACGACTATATAATTGATGATATATAACAAGATTTTACTATAAACATATGAAATAAAATCAACGTCTAACCCACAGTAAGAAATCAGGAATAAGACTAAGATCTTTCAACCGTAACAAGCGGTCTACTTAAGAGTCAAATCTTAACTGATTTCTTCTCTGAACAAATCAGTTGAAATATGACCATGTCGAAGACCGCTTGATGCGGTTGAAAGATAGTGTTACCAAATATCAGGTAACGATTCTGGCTAAACTAATACAAAAAATGAGCTAAAAAGAGCTCTTATTTTCCAAACTGAGCTAAGAAAAAGGGTCAAATGGCAATATAACGAATATAACATTCTAAACAGTATTTTAATAATGTTTTTTTGAACAAGATTAAAATTTTGTTTATCAAATGTAGTTACTAAATTCAATACTTCATGAGAATTTTCGGTCTTTCTGGTTTCATAAATTTAGTTGGTCCCAATTACCGCATTAATGTCAAAAGAAACATCAAAATCATAGGAGCATATTTAATAACGTTTTAATTCATCTCGTGTTGGCAGTTTACTAACTATTGTTGATAAATTAATTTTGTTTCAAAGTTTGTTTTTACTTTACTAGAAGTAAAGTATAGTGATCGTGAAAAAATTCGATCTCGAAATTTTGACGGAATTACATGTTTCGAAGTCCCAGAAGTCGTTTTATGAAGTTTTTTCGATGATGTCTGTATGTGTGTGGGTGGGTGGGTGAGTGTGTTAGCATTGCTTGTTACCACGCTACGGTCCAGAATCTTTGATGGATCAAGTTTACACAAAAAGGGGCCCCATAGGGAAGAACACATACTTTCCGTCTGCACCCCTTGGACGGGGGTTGGCAGCTTTGGTCGGGCTGCGCGTCTTATCCTCAGTTAAACTTGCCCTAGGAGATTTCTGCATCTGGCTCTTCATTCCTGGGAGTGATTTCTGATCGGCTTGGAGACTTCCACTCATCTCGCCGGATACTCCTTGTTCTCCTGGTTAAAATTTCGTTTTCCCTGTGCCTGTAGCTCCAACAGGAGCCGAGAAAAACGCGTTTAAAAGTGGGGGCAAAGTACAATCCAGAAATTTTCTGGATTAGGGGATTGGCCCAGAGGACCGGAGATGATGGGAAACTGTCAGGGGGGGTAAGAAAATAAAAATGGGTAGGGGCCAGGTATATGAAAAAAAAGGAGGGGGGGAGTAAAATCGAAAAAACGCAAAAAACGCTGAAAAATTCGATGAGTGAAGGTTAAGAACTTCTCACTATTGCTCCAAAAAATAAAAAACTTAGATGAAGACGCACTAAAAGAGTGCTCACGCGCAATGCGCTCTCTCTCGACGAAAAATGAGAAAACATTTCCCACGGGGGATGTTCTGAATACCACCAACGATCCAGGAGTCGCCGAATCCCGGATCTGTTCCGCGACAGGTACCATCCAAGGTAGCATGCACAGGTACATCCACAGGTACCATCCACAGGTACATCCACAGGTACATCCACAGGTACATCCATAGGTACATACCTGTGGATGTACCTGTGGATGTACCTGTGGATGCTACCTGTGGATGTACCTGTGCATGCTACCTTGGATGGTACCTGTCGCGGAACTGATCCGGGATTCGGCGACTCCTGGATCGTTGGTGGTATTCACAACATCCCCCGTGGGAAATGTTTTCTCATTTTTCGTCGATAGAGAGTGCATTGCGCGTGAGCACTCTTTTAGTGCGTTTTCTTCTAAGTTTTTTATTTTTTGGTGCAATAGTGAAAAGTTCTTAACCTTCACTCATCGAATTTTTCAGCGTTTTTTGCGTTGTTTCGATTTTACTCCCCCCCCCCTCTCCTTTTTTTTCATATACCTGGCCCCTACCCATTTTTATTTTCTTACCCCCCCTGACAGTTTCCCATCATCTCCAGTCTTCTGGGCCAATCCCCTAATCCAGAAAATTTCTGGATTGTACTTTGCCCCCACTTTTAAACGCGTTTTTCTCGGCTCCTGTTGGAGCTACAGGCAGAGGGAAAACGAAATTTTAACCAAGAGAACAAGGAGAATCCGGCGAGATGAGTGGGAAGTCTCCAAAAGCCGATCAGAAATCAACCTCCTCCAGGAATGAAGAGCAGATGATCAAATCTCCTAGGGCAAGTTTAACTGAGGATAAGACGCGCGGGTATAAAAGACCAAAATCGTAAAAGATAATTCAGAATTGAAATCTTTCGTTTGAAGATTAATAAATGTAATTATAAATTATCTTAAAACGACATTTTCTCTTCGATGTTTATGACGTTTGTCAGAGAAAATAAGAGTATTTTCCTGTTTTAAATTTAAAAATTTGGCTTAAATATTCAATGTAGAAGGAGGTTAAGTAAACGATGTAAGAAATCCACTGGCTACTTGAACAAAAGCCATGTTCTCTTGCAGGAGAATATTTCCTAGCAATAATTTTTTTACTTTGGCTTTTCAAAAATGTTATTACTACTGTAGTTACACTAATGAGATTATTTGCATCAGTGGTGTGATATACAAAAATAAGCTTATATTTTGATAAGTCGATCAATCATTACTATCTGACTACCTCAGGAATGAAAGACTAATAAACATCTCCCATTTAGATGTTTGCATTATGCTTAAATGAAACATTATATCTTATATACCCAAGGGGATTGATATTAAATTTACTTATAGGAAAGTTGAGTGTAGGCCACTCCAGATTTTTTTGTTAATATCAAGATGAATAAAACACTTAAAACTGTTTCAGTGAACAATGTTATTCACTTATGACAATACTTATGACGTCAAAACTGAAAAAAATTATAATTGTGGTTTGTATAAGGTCATATTTATTATTTTAGAGAAAGGAAAATGTCTATTAATTTCAATTTTGTTAATTGCTTAATTACTTTAGCTCAAATTATGATGTATTATTAATTTTGCACCGAATTGACTAATAAATACTCTAACATCTATAACTTACCTAACTTTAGACTACTATTTAAGATTCAATGTTCAATTCTAATAGACAAACCAAAGTTCTCTTTGCGAAATGCTTTATCGAGTATAAATTTTTTTGTTTCATTAGAAAGCAAAAATTGAAATCCGACTTGGTGTCAGATTCTCGTTGAGCACTCTTAACATAGTAAACATGAGTATCATAGATTTTAACACTCACATACTGGTTCACTAGGTTAGGTTGCAGTGGCAGTTCCACAAGGGAACACACGTAGGCCAAGCATTGGCCCTTTGTGATACCACACAATGATTATTGATTCTACAGTGGGAGTCCTAAATTTTGCCTAACTCAAATATATTTAGAGTAGGGATCTTTAACGAGTACCTGACATCGTACAGGCTCGGGACCGACGGTTTAACGTCTTTCTCCGAGGGACGACGTGCTCAGATTTATTCACCTCCCGCGTGAATAAATCGAGGGCCAGGTGAGGATTGAACCCTGGTCCTATCAGTTCAGAGGTGAGCACGTAACCACTGAGCTAGCCTGGCCCCCACCGAATTGACTAATAAATACTCTGAGCTAACATCTATAACTTACCTAACTTTAGACTACTATTTAAGATTCAAGGTTCAATTCAAATAGACAAACCAAAGTTCTCTTTGCGAAATGCTTTATCAAGTATAAACATTTTTGTTTCATTAGAAATCAAAAATCCATTAATTGAAATCCTGGTATCAGATACTCGTTGAGCACTCTTAACATAGTAAACATGAGTATCTTAGATTTTAACACTCACATACTGGTCCACTCAAAAAGACCAATCACACATACGCATCTAGTATGATAATAGATTGTTACAACTTATGAATATTACAAGCACAAGTATTTCAGAGATAAATAAAATAATATAACTTATAGAAGTAAAAAATTTTTGAATAAAAAAATAAAATTTGCATTATTTAAAGGAACTAACAATCTTAACTCATCAAAACCATGACTAGACTAATAAGAGAATATTACAAGTAACATCCTGTATATGCATATATATATATATATATATATATATATATATATATATATATATATATATATATACGTTTTACGGTGAATCACAAACACACTTACTGTCAATTAACACTTACTGTTAATTAGAGATCTAAATAATTTTGCTATAAATATACTATAGATAATTCTCCTGTCATCTGGAGAGTTCAGATAGGGACACCAAGCGCACTTGCGAAGCGACGGTTGGAGACCAACCATCGACTGTTCAACCGAAAATTAGAGACAGTAAGCGTGTTTAAGTGTAACTGTTTCGACATTTATCGTCATCGGGCAGAAGTAGTCCCTTCGAGTAGCTGAAGCTAACTGAGGGAATGGTCGAAAGCGACGAACATGCACGCACTCTGCTAGCTGCCCTAGGAAAGCTACCAACTACAGAGAGAAAAATAACTAACAAAAAAAAAATCAATTAATAATAACAATAACAGAAGGAGAAGAAAATTAAATGAAGTAAAGAACAATTTAAAAAATAAATAAATAAGTAAAAAAAAATATTCAAAAAAAAATTAAATTAACGGTACAAGTTGAGGCCAGGAGGAGAGAGGGCTTTGAGAAGACAGATAATTGCCTCCTCAGAAGCTCTTAAAGTAACCCGATAAGACGGTTCAGGGATCTGATTAAGGACTTGGACACGGAAGCAGTGATTAAAATCCAGTCCATGGGAATTCGAGTGGATAGCAATATGTATAGAGAAACATAGAGAAATCAAAAGAACACACTTACAGTCTCTTATGTTCGGTTTGAACCGTCTTCAGGAGAGACTGTAAGTATGTTCTTTTGATTTCTCTATGTTTCCTTGTCTATATTGAACTATATTTGTCCGTTTTGGATCGTATTTCCAACAAAAAATTATATATATATATATAATCAAGAAGATGCATAGTTCTTTGCTATGTGAGGACAGGACCAATAGTCTCCAACCGTCACTTCGCAAGTGCGCTTGGTGTCCCTATCTCAACTCTCCTGATAACGGTTCAACAAAAAAATAGAGATTGTAATTTTTAATTGTGTTCGTATCTTTACTCTGTGTCTGTAGTTTACTGTGAAATATACAGATACGTGTTGTATGTGTGTGTGTGTGTGTGTGTATTTGTATGTTTGTGCTTGTATATGGTAATAGCATAAGTCCTGGGCTAACTACCAATATACTAACTGAATCCTTCTGTTTGTAAAGAAGGTTTTTTTTTCTACAAACGAAGTATGATGTCTTGTTGATATGAATTAGATGAATGGAGCAGTGTGTTTGTATGTCAGACAAATAAATGCAGTAAGGGCTAGCTTGGTTTGTAAGAGTGGTTTGGCCAGATAGATAGAGGTGGTCTTGCGGGGATATTATGTCAGTCTGATACATTATTCATCCCAGCTCCACGACCCTTCCTTCCCCACTACCCAACTTGTATTTATTCCATTTTCAGCTACCCTCTCCCAAATGTGTCCCCTTCCTTATAAAGCATTATCTATAGGATTTCACAGCCCGCACGACCTCTTCAACATTCCAAGAAAAATCTCTTTCCTCTCTCACTTTATCAAAGATCCACTCAACCATTCCACTACTCTTGTACACTTTATTATGCACCTTAGTACAGTCTTCTCATGTGTAAAACACATTATCTGTAACACAGTATACACTATAACGAACAACATAAAATTAAATTTCACTGAAGACACACCATATTTGTACTGAAGGCCTTATTATTGTTTATGAAAACAATGAATTATTTTCCTAGTAGAGAAAACAGACTATCAATGAATCACTTTGAAATAAACTATCCCTATTATATGACTCTACATTGGTCTTTTAAGGAATTCCTAAACAAGTTAAAGATATCTTCTTGCCCATCATGTACGAGATGCAACGCGGTGACATCCTAATCTCATGGACACTTGGTGTATGAGTTTTGTCTGAGGGAGCAACAAAGCTCTCATTTGGAAAGTTTTACTTTGTGGAGAGGAGTGGCCTTCCACTTCATTACAAAACAATTTCCTAGATACGATATATTGTATGAATCTAAATAGGTGAGCTGTACATATATGCACATTTTGTAGTTATTTATATTAATCCAGTGCTATAATATTATATTTAGTACTAAAATGTGTAATATTTGCTTTATATATTTTAGTTATACTCGTATTTCATATGTTTTATATAGTTGTATGTGCGTTATACCTAGTCAGAAACGTTTAGATAAAAATAAACTCTCTTATAACAGAGTTACTCTCGTGAAAAAAAATTATAAAAACATATACATATATACATACAACGTCCAAATCATAGTAAGAAATAAAAAAAAATTACTGTGATCATTCAACTACAATACCGGTGTTTCTCAGAGTCAAATCTCAACTGACGAAGACCGTTTGGTAAGACTGAAAGATCTTAGTCTTTTTTTTAATTTCGAACGTCTCTATGCAAAGCACGAATTCGGAGTAATGTTTCGTTGCAAATTTTTGGGGCACTCAAGTTTCGTAACAGTATGATTGGTGCCACTACTTTAAGTTTTAAGCCATGATCAGGCAATCCAGGAGAAGTCATGGAGTCAAGAAATTCAATTGGTTTATGAACTGCTTCCTCATCACTAATCTGTTTACTGACTTGTATGTTCATTTCTCAGCTTGATATAAAGCAAGAGCTTGTTTATTAAATTTTTCTGCCCATTCATTTGTTGGGATGAGAATTTCTCGTTCACGAAGCCAGTTATTCTAAATAGATGGCCGATCATGAACGTCGAGATACATCTTGTAAATTATCTCTTGCTGGGAGCTTAAATACGAAGAAATTGGAATCAACCAACAATACCTACTAGCTATACTTGTATATTTTCAAAATAAATATGTCTGGAAAGTTAGCCAAAGACAGCTTAAAAGTTCATAACCATGCTTCTACGTTGAGGTTTCAATCCCTTCAGGGCTTTGATTGGGTTTAAGCTAGACAAACCTGCTTTCAAAGTTTCAGGTTGCTATGATCTATGCTAGCTGAGTTTACTTGTGGTAAAATGTTGTGCTTAATTGTCCATAACTTTGCCTCTATGTTGAATTTCTGATAAATTCAAAGCTTAGATTTGAAGCTACACAAACACAAATATACTGTCAATGTTTCAGCTTGCTGTGTCATATGGTTTACTGAGTTTACTTGTGACAAACCGACTAATGGAGAAAGAGAAATTTTTCTAATGGTAGATTTGGTTTTTCTAATGTATGATACGTAAAGACAACATGAAATGAGTCAGTTCTATGCAACGTAGAGACGAAACCTTTCTTTTATTAATATAGATAAATAGGCATGGGGAAGCAAAAATTCCCTTATTTATTTTTAATATCACTAAAGATATTAAAAATATTTCTTTCTACCTACTATATTATCAGTTATTCATTTATTGAAATGTATTTATTGCGTTGTATTACTTGCATATGTTTATTTAGATTGATAAAAATGTCATAAATGTAAATATATATCGAGGCATGTAAATGCTAATGCAAACAAAATACTCACTGCTAGTTTATAAAAATAACAAAAGAAGAGAGTGAGTTTTGAATTGTGAGCTTAAAAGGATACATAATGGAGTGAAGAATATATTGTGATATTCCTAAACAAAGACCATTTTATATATTTTCTTTAGTCAAGTTGGTAATAGTATATTGAAAATAAAACGTTAACGACCGACTTATTCATGAACCCAAATCTCAAATTACTGATACAAAATAAATAATGTCTACATATTTATTACTTTTTATGATTAAAGCAGGAAAAGAAAAAAAAAATTTTGAATATCAATATCAAAAATGTAAAATAAGTTATACAGTAGTAAAAAAAGTCACAATGTCAAAATGTTAAAAATCCTAAATTTATTGTAATAACCAAAGCAGCAAGTATTAGACAAGCTACTTCTGCAACATATCCATGGCTAAATGTGTTTTAAAAACGAAGCTATGATAATAAAAATATATAGACCAGTATGCCTGTCACATCGGAACGAACTTGATCACAATCTAAATTATAAATCTTGGAGCTGCTTATTAGCTAATGAAGTACATACATAGGTTTGTAATAAATTGAAGGAATTTATTTGTTTTTTTGCAATTGGAAGATTTAATATCTTGGGAAACAAATTCAACTTCAAAAGGTATGAAAGGTATGAACAAACAAAGACTTTTGTCTTTGAGAAAACAATCTCTACTTTTCCCACTGTTTTTTTTTGTTTTATAGAAGATCTTATAAAAAAAACAGAAGATTAAGATATTTGAAATTTGAGAAAAAATTCTTGTTGATTTTGATTTCAATTCATCAATAAAAAATAGTCTAATTGGCAATTTGCTTTTAACACCAATAAAGTAATTACATTGCCGTTCAGAATTGAATTATTTCTTTCTCAATACTTTTTCAAGTGTGGATATCAGATGAGCCCCAGTCTTATAGTGTTATTAGTGATAATGTAGAAAATTGTGAATGGAAATTATTATCTATCATTTCAAGTGGCCGAATGGGGAAGTCCTTTTTTTTATTAGACTACTTAAAAGATCTTCATAAGTCAGATCAACAGGTAAACTAGCAATAAGCTAGTAGCATTCTCCGGAATTTACACTGCATTTATTAGTTCTGAAAAAAAAATACAAATTCTACATATATATAGCAATAATATGTCTTAATTCAACATAAATTGTTTGTTGAATATAAAAAATAATTGATATGAAAACATTTTACAAAAATATGCTTTCCTGATATGTGATGAGCGTATTATAGGACACCGATGACTTGTTGAAGCCATAGACATTATTCTAATAAATATTCAAAATTCAAATATGGCAATGCGTGGCATCGCCTTGAGCTTTGAAGACAACCATCTCTACACTTTACATATTATTCCAAGAGCAAAGGACGATGCTATCAAAGTGTGCTTAACATCATCTATTCTTTGAAGTTTCAATAAATCAATAACTTTAGTAAGAAACATGAGTGCTCATTTAGAAGGTGGTGACTTCAACTTTTGAAATCTATCACTATACTTGGTGATTACAAAAAGTGATTAAAATAAACATTGGATTAGAAAATAATGACGCAAATCCAGATAAATCATTTCTTGAAATATATACAAAGTCTACCTGCTACATTATTAATTCTATACGATTCTTATTCTACTATTACTATTATTGCTATAATATTGCTACTTTTCCTATACTATACAATTATTTACATGCATATTGTTATTACCACTGAAGTTAGTAAGATTAATATTAGAATTAGAAAAAACCGTCATACCTCGTAAGTTGATATCGGAGATGTTGGAGCGCTTTCGGATCTGGTCCATCTTCGTTCGCAACTAATCTATGGGACTATTGTCGAGAGGTTTTATAGTCGTGTCCACTGCTATCTAGATATTGCTATTTCAAATTATGGCGTTATTTTTGAATTTATTTAATTATTATCAAGTCTAATTCTTTTATAGTTCTTTTTATCGTCATATTGTCCGTCCAGTCTTCTTTTTATTTTTGTTAGTGGTTTGAATAATATATCGGATTGGTGGTTTATCTGTTCGTTTATTAAATTACCCGATTTTTTATGTTTATAAATTTCTAGTTGTTCTGTTATATTAAGTCTCTGTCCTTTTATTCCCGTTTTTAGTAAGTCCATTGAGTTTTCTAAGCTGTCAGGTTCCTGTCCGTGTTTGGTAAGGTGATTTGCGAAATTAGATTTATTTGTATTATTTAAATAATCTTTAAGATGTTCTTTGAATCTTTGTTTTGAATCTTTGAATTCTATAAATCAAATATTAGCTTGCTCTACGGAAAATACAACTAACAAATTCGAAAAAAGCGGAATATATAAATTAAAATGTAAAGACTGTAATCAAATATATGTAAGACAAACGGGAAGAACCCTAAAACAAAGATTCAAAGAACATCTTAAAGATTATTTAAATAATACAAATAAATCTAATTTCGCAAATCACCTTACCAAACACGGACACGAACTTGACAGCTTAGAAAACTCAATGGACTTACTAAAAACGGGAATAAAAGGACAGAGACTTAATATAACAGAACAACTAGAAATTTATAAACATAAAAAATCGGGTAATTTAATAAACGAACAGATAAACCACCAATCCGATATATTATTCAAACCACTAACAAAAATAAAAAGAAGACTGGACGGACAATATGACGATAAAAAGAACTATAAAAGAATTAGACTTGATAATAATTAAATAAATTCAAAAATAACGCCATAATTTGAAATAGCAATATCTAGATAGCAGTGGACACGACTATAAAACCTCTCGACAATAGTCCCATAGATTAGTTGCGAACGAAGATGGACCAGATCCGAAAGCGCTCCAACATCTCCGATATCAACTTACGAGGTATGACGTTTTTTTCTAATTCTAATATTAATTTACAATTATTACTATACTTTTACTACTCCTACTATAACTACCGTTACGTTCAACTACTAATACTTTAGCTCATTAGATGCTACTATATAATGCCGCAAATTTGTGATAATATCAATAAAATAATCACTGTAAGCACTTGAAAGCATTTAATATAAAAAGCATTTCAAGTGAATTACTATGAGGGAAATAATTTCTATTGCTGAGGGTTATCAAGACGATTAATTGGCATATTGCTTTGGTTAGTCGGCTTGTTTTTATGGTTATAGTATAAATCTACTAAAAAAGAACGCATTCCCAAGACGTGATATTGAAAATCCAAATTAAATATTTTTTTATTTAATTAATTAAGGATATATATAAAAAATAACAAATAAAACGACTATGTAATTAACTTTTAATGATTAAATCTTTGTAATTTTAAATTTATTTTTAAATAAACAAAACTAAATACTTGTGTTACAAATATTGGTTTATAATATAAATAATATATATCATAATAATTAATACGTTCTATTTTTGGCCTTAAATGTAAATGTAACGGATTCAAAGTTATTATTTTGAATTGAATATTGTTAAAAGAAAGTGAACGAGTTTCCATTCAACTCTTTCAGATCCTTAAATAAAATGTAATGGGAGCTTAGGATAAATATTTAAATAATCAATACTAAGCAATTGGTTGTATCTAATAGCAACGTTCATTGAATAAAAATCATATTTTCAATGATGATGCATGAAAAAGTGAAGTTTATATAATTTTGAAGAGGAATGAGCAATTTTTATTGTCATGGATAATGCGTTTCTTACAAAATGAATATAAGATCTGCATGCAAGATTGAATGAGATAAATATAAATAGCATAATCATCTGGTCACAATCATCGTTGATCATTTTAACTTCTAATATTTTTAGTGTAATTCAAGGTTTCTTCAAATGGAATATATTTTATTCCAATAGAACGCAGTTACGTTTTAAATATTTAAAATTTAATCAGTACGTATAGTATCAACCTCAATTCATATTCTTTTGTTACGCAGTCAGTCATTATTTATCCTTATTTTGGAATTATGTGTCTCATTTCTATGTAAGTAAATATTTAATAATGATAGAAAACGTTCTGAACTGTAAGAGTTCTTCTTCAGATTATCTCTTTAAAATTATATTGAATATTTCTATTATTTTCTCATCACAAGAAATCAACAAAAATCATAATTCGTTGTTTTGTAAATCAAATATCAGGTATGTGCAAATATTATCTATAGTTCCCCAATTGGATGCTCGACCTGGTTACAAGCCGAAAGAACAAATAAAACCCTGATACATGTATTTCAAAATAAATGTTCACGCCTTATGGCTGGGGCACCTTGGTATGCCAGAAATGTGGATATTCAAAGAGACCTCAGGTTAGAATCAATTGAAGACTTCACAAATAGACTGGTGGTAAATGAGGGCACAAAAGTCCCACCCCATCCAAACCCCCTTGTTCAGAGCCTATCCCTAAGAACTCCCCAACCATATTCATCATTGACACTGTTGTTGAAATAGAAAGCCAAACTCTAGACTGACAACATTTCACGTCTCAAGAAGACCAGACGACCACGAAATAATGTACAATGAATACCACACAAAAGACTACAGACATTCACTTATTGACTCCATAAACACAGAAGTATAAAAATTCAGCAGTAGTAGGTCAGTGACCTGGAACTGCTAATTACAACGCGCACTGCAGTGCATGGAAAGAATCGTTGGAAAGTTGGTCGTAGTTCCCAAATGCAAATTTAGTTTTAACTAATCTCAATATTCATTGAAGCAAAAGAAATGATTAAGTGAGAGCCCTTGTTATTTAATTGTGGAACCAAGGATAATGGTTATTGAGGAGTTAATTTATATTTTTTTCCCTTAAATATTTATAAAAAATATCAAACATATTTATTGTTTTTTTTACATAAAACATAATATTAAAAAAAATATAGATATTTCTTGCTAAATAAAAAAAATCTTTTTGTGAATAACTTTTTGACAGTTTATCATCAGTTTTTATTTGCACAATTTAAATTAAAGGAAGAAATAACGTTCCAGACATCAGATGAGAGATTTTGCAGATTAGAATGACAATAATTAATAACTTTAACTTTACTAAAAATAGGAAGTACGACAAACTATCAACAGTTATTAAAATAGACTGGATATAAATAGATTTAAGGATCTACTATTAAATCCACAGAGAGTATGAATATTATTTTGTTATATAAAATGAAAGAGAAGAAAAATAAAAATATATTCTGTTACAATAAAGGCAAAACGAAATCTTTTTTTTTTTATCATTGATCTACACTTTAATTAAAATATACTTTCATTTATATAAAACTCAAAGGAAGGAAACAAAATGAGATTGGAAAGATAGGTATAATTCACTTAGGATTAGAGGATGAAATAGAACCGTGAGCATGATTTGACAAAGGCATACCTTGTAATTAAATAGAGAAAAAAAAATCTGTAAGGATGATTATTTAAAATACAGGAGGTAAGTCAGCAAACTGGAAGGGTTTGTTAAGTTAGGTTGAAAATCCTTTCACTTAAGAAGGATTTACAGTTAATTAATGTTAGGGATGAAGTTGCACTCTCAAAGGAAAGATTATCTAGGAACCCAATTATCTGGCAGAAATTAGATTGAAAAACTTTATCCTAAGCCCCAATTATTATTTATTGGAGGTTCTGAAAGAGTTGAATGGAAACTCGTCGACTTTCTTTTAACAATATTCACTTCAAAATAACAACTTTGCTTTGCATCAGTCACTTTAAAATTTCTATTTAGGCTCCAAAAATAGAAGGTAGTCATTATTATAATTTAGATTATTTCAAAAATAATATTATAACAATCATATTAAATATTGAATCGTGATTATTCAAAAATGAACTCAAAATGATATATATTTGTGTATGGGAAAGTAAATTTAGGAATATATTTTTAATTAATATCTTAGAAGTTGAAATGGTGGTCTATGCTACTTAATTTATATATATAGTTCAATCAAAAGATTTCACATAAACACGTGAAATATCAATCAATGATTTTCTCATTTCATATTGTGGTTTGATCATTGATATAGTTCAATGTAGAAAAAGAAACATAGAGAAATTAAAATCACACACTTACAGCCTTTAATTTTCAGTTTGAACCGTCTTCAGGAGAGATAAGAGAGGGAAACTAAGCACACAGGTTCAGAGACTGTTGGAGACCGTCTCCAACCGTTGGGTCTCCAACCGTCTCTGAACCAATGCGCTTGGTTTCCCTCTCTCTTATCTCTCCTGAAGACGATTCAAACAGAAAATTAGAGACTGTACATGTGTGCTTTTAAGTTTTCTATGTTTATTTTTACTTTGAACTATATTTGTCCGTTTTGGATCGTATTTCCAACGAAAAAGTGTATATGTAGAATAATATATACAATATACATATATATGTCAATGATCAAACCACAATATGAAATGGGAAAACAAGACTAAGATCTTTCAACCGTAACAAGCGGTCTTCTTCAGAGTCAAAAACTCAACTGATCTTAGTCTTGTTTTCCCACTTTATATTGTGGTTATATCATTGATTGCTATTGCACGTGTTTATGCAAAATCTTATATATATATATATATATTGTTAAATAATGGCCCATATTTGGCTTGTATCTGTTGCTTACACAATTTCTCCAGTTTCCGTAATTCCTTCCTCGTATCTTCATTAAAACTATAAAGCTTATCACCAATATTGTAAGTCGACATGTTTCGAATGTACCACATTCATCATCAGGACAATAATGAGAATAATAGTAGAATTGTTAGTTTGTATATACAGAGGAGGATTACTATTGAAATGTTCACAGGACATCGCCCTGGATCACGGGGGCATTAAGGGGGGTATTATGGGGGTATTAAGGCAGGGTGGTTGGACTCACCTACTACCTGGCTAATCTGGCTTGGCCTGTTGGAAAATAGATTTAAAATATTTAATCGCCCCATAATGCCCCGTGATCCAGGGCGATGTCCTGTGAACATTTCAATAGTAATCCTCCTCTATATATATAAACTAACAATCCTACTATTATTCTCATTATTGCCCTGATGATGAATGTGGTACATTCGAAACATATCGACTAACAATATTGGTGATAAGCTTTATAGTTTTAATGAAGAGACGAGGAAGGAATTCCGTAAACTGGAGAAATTGATTAAGAAACAGATACAAGCCAAATATGGGGCGTTATTTAACAATATATGTTTAAATGAAGGATTGCTTCCAACGTTTACAAATATATATATATATATATGAAACCAGTCATACAATGAAGTGTCACATCCTACACTGAATACAGATCTTGTATTCAAGTTGTAAGGAACGCATTATCAATGATTATTTAAAATGCCTTGTTTCTCTTCAAAAGTATTTAAACTCTGCACTTTTCAACTATTAAATTGAAATATGGAAATTTTTAATCATTGAGTGTTGCTTAGAGATCCAGCCAACTGATCAGTAATGCTTGTTTTTCAAATATTTTTTTTTTATTATTCACTCGAATAATGTATACATGTAGGATTAATTCTGAAATGTAATTCCCTTTTTTGCTACATAGTTCGTGATGTAACACCCTACAAGGGAGTTTTGCTACTAATAAATGTTTACTTTTCCATTACACTAACAATTAGATATACGCCCACTTTACTAGTTATAAATTTGTTTCTACCTTTTATTTAATAAATACACCATAAAAATATAAAAAACTGAGGTTAAAACAAAATTTTCATTTTATCTGGTAGAACTAACAAAATAACAGTTACTTTATTAAATTTATACAGTTACACTATACTCTTCACAAATATGTATAGATCTTTCAGCGTCAAGATCCTTTCATTCAAAGATAGTTTAGTTTCAATTATTATATATCAAGTTTGCAAAATTTATTTGTTATCCTCAAATTAGTAATCATGATTAAGTAACTGGATGGAAATTTCTGGCAAAAGAATAATTATATCAAAAAAATTATGACCCATGTTCTTCACAATATTTATCATGAAATTAAATACAATCTAATGCATTTTTTATATCATTGTATCAATTGAAAGAGCCAAAACTTCCACCGGATGAATAAGTTTCACCTGATGATGATAAGGAGGAAAAAGAGTGCGAGTAAGAGAGGATATGGGAATGACAGAGTTTTGATGACAAAGATTCAAGTAGAAAATTGAGAGGATCATTTTTTACCAAATTTTATTGTATATAACTTTTTTAAAAGCAAAGTGTAGTGATCATGAAAAAATTGATATCGAAATTTTGTCGAATTTACAAGTAATCAGGTCCTCAAATTCGTTATACGACGTTCTTCGAGTATGTCTGTGCGTATGTGGGTAGGTGGGTCTGTATCCAATAGTTCGGGTAGACACTACGGTTCCAAATATTTGATCGTTCAAATTGATATTTTACACAAAAATGGGTTTTATAGTGTACATGTAACCTATTGTTTGAAAACAATTATGCATAGTGGGAAAGTTATATTTCTTTCACAATGTTTTTTTGGACATTTTTTTCTTCTTTTAACTATTAATTCTAGAGTTGTAAAATTTTGGCATTATTACGAAATTGACAAAGTCACAACTCAAAAAAACTCCTTAACATTTATACAAATGAAAAATTTTTTTTTTAATAAAATATAATAATTTTGACCTATGGTTCAATTTAAAAGCTTTAGAAACACATGTGAGGAATGTGTTAAGGCATGTTTTTTAAAATTACACTAAGCAAAGTGGCGATATGGTATATTTAGTGTGTTCAAACAATTTTTTCACTAAAACGATTTATTAAGGAACAATGAAATTTTACCAAAAATTGAACAGAAAATTAGTAAATCATAAAAAAAGTTGTGAAATTCCAATAACCCCTCTGAACAATAAAGGTATAAAAACTGAATATTCATACTGTACTATTGGATCACCAGTTATACTTGTCATATTTGTTTACATTTATTTACATTGTTTATATTGACTTAGACATATTTTTAAAACTGATTTGACGATTGAATTGAAATTGATGTTTACAGGTTTAATGAAAAAAATTGAAATGATTTAATTAATGACTTATTATGAGAGATGAAAGAAGAATAAAATTATTTGTAAAAAAATCAATGGCAATTAAACATAATTTCCATAGAATGATGGATATGTCTAACTGAATATTCTAATCAGTCCTTATATTGATATCCGTAAACTTATATTGAACAAAACTTTATATTAGATATATTTTCTTGTTTTATGAATCATATTATCTTTGGGTAATATTGAAGAATGTGGAAGGTACTCTTTCATTCTATAAGACAAAACGGAGACTAAAGCTAATTCTTTGGTGATTCAATGAGACTCACATTTTTTCTTACCTGTTTCTGACATTATTCAGATACAATAGTTATATATTGAAGCCTTAAAGGGAAAACTATGGCTGAAATCTTCTATAAAGAAAGAGATCAGATTGACGAAATTAAATGTAACAGCTCCACTAGAGGTGTTTTTTACAGAAAAAGCCACTTTCTTTTGTAAAAGATTATTTCCTAACACGAAATCTTCATTTTGGCTTCACAATAGTGATGTTAATGACGTGGTAATACCAATGATATTATATTCATCATTGAATATGAAGTTTTATGTTTGTAAGATGTAATTGACATCATAGGAGTAATGCAGACTGTTTGAAAGTTGCAGAAAACTATGATCGCATTTAATCTGAAAGAGAAGTAATTTCATTGAAGAGGAAAAGATTTTTGGACATAATACCAATAACTAATAGAGGTAGATAATTCTTGACGACAAATTTAAATGTTGAATAAAGAAATTAAAATTCAACGCTTATATTAGAAAGGAAATAGGAAATTACAAAGGCCACATACGTCAACGCGGCTCAGGAGTTGAATGGGTCTCAGGCTCTACCAGTCTCAGTAGATCCTAATAATAACGACTTGTCTCATGGTTCTAGATCAGTGGTTCTCAAACTGGGGTCCGCGAAGGGGTTGAAGGGGGACCGCGAAGAGTCCATTCAGTACTTGAAATTATCGACTAGCCCATTTGGGATTGTTACAGTCATAATGACATCGTTGTTGTTGGGAAAGGATATCAAAGCGTTGCATCTCAAATTACACCTTTTTCCGTTTGAAATTTCTGGATAGGCGCAAAACATATTTTCTGTGAATTTTCAATTGGTGATTTTAAACTAGTATAAAGTTTAAAAGGGTCCGTGAGCCATCTAAAATATCATAAAGAGACCGCCATGCAAAAAATCTCAAAATAGTTTGAGAACCACTGTTCTAGATCAATGGTTTAAAATTTGTCATAATTGACTAAATTTTCATAGCTACAATAAAACAAATGAAATCACTACCACTTATGATCTATAAGTTGAGAATACTTTAACAGTGTGTATATTAGAGTTCATAATGATAGTTAACAAAAAAAAAACAAAAAATCAATTGATTGTCAAGAAATATTATTCTATGATTACTTATGATAAAGTTGTGTGTAGGCCACTTTAGTTTTTATTATCTCGTATTCATTTCATTAACTAGATCATTATCTTACATTTATTAATATCCATGTCAAGAATTTGAAGATCATCATAGAAAATGAGTTCAAAGTGCAAATATCTACCCTCTACATAAAGTTAATACAAACGGTAGAACAGCGGATATAATAAATTGCAGGTGTCTTTTGCAGAATGGTACAAATTATAATTGTTAGAAGTGAATATCTAATTAGTAAGTGGTTGAAAACTAGTATAAAATATGCAAGAGATATGAACTGACTTAATTTAATTCCTTATTTAAATTATATAAAACAATTGGACTAATTATTTTTTTGTTAATTTCATAATGTAATAAATTTTATTTCAGTATTGTGAAAACATTATGTGTTAGGTAAATTTTATGGAATCTCACTTTTAAACTAAAAAATTACATGAACTGACACTTTGTTTGAAATTATAGATAAATAAGATGTAAAATAACTTCCATTTAACTTTTAATACAAGTATTGTGTATAAAATATGCACACAATACATCTTAAAGTATTTCTAAAGAGTACTGATGAAAAGTAATATCAATGGACATTATATATGACCAAATATATGTTACCTTTACTTGTTTTTAGACTTGGAATTTTGGACTTGGTCTCGCGAAAGAGCGGGCACCCTCTGGTTATGACTTATATGCTACCAACTAGAGAGTTCACTTCCTCTGGACTAGAAAACTCTTACCCACTATAACTTAACAACTACATCTTATTTTATTATTAGAGTAGACAATTATCTCATAACATCCCAGTAGCAATTGTATAAATAAGTCGCCTGCTGTTTTATTTTAAAAAAAATATATTTATGAGTTTTTCCTTATTGAATTTTTAATAAGTGACTTTAACATAGTTTATATAAATTGATAGCGCAGTTGATTTGAAATGATTTTTTTTTCTTTTATAACAAAACTAAATATGAATAATAGTTACTATTAATTTTAAAATCTACAAAACTTCTTTCAGGGTTTTATATTTTACGATCACCAAGCCAAGTGGTAATTTATGATTACAAATTTTTCTCCCATTTTAACGAAACTTCTTGGACTTGATTATGCAGTTTAGTCTTCAGATTATGCTGTTTGTCTGAAATAAAATTGATTACATTATGAAATTAACAAAAATAATTAAATTTTTTAGTCCAATTGTTTTATATAATTTAAATAAGGAATTAAATTATGTCAGTTCATCTCTTTTGCATATTTTATACTAGTTTTCAACCACGTACTAATTAGATATTCACTTCTAACAATTACAATTTGTACCATTCTGCATTGTATTTCCTCCCTTTTGAAGATGCATATTTGCCTAAAAAACCCTCATATTCATTTTTAATATAATATTCTTTATCTAATATTGTAGACCCATAAAAATTTGTAGTTTAACAATATCTAATATTAAATTCTAATTTTATAGAATCACTCTAGACATTGTTTTCTATTAGTAGCCTTATTGTCATAAAGAATGAAAAATTACCTTTCTGATGTTCCACTATTACCCAAAAATAATGAAGTTCTTAAACACTTAAACGCAAAAACGGTTCACTGATTATAATGAAATTATACTCAATAATTACACCTTAAGTTGATGAGCTGAATACATTTACGTAAAAATTCATGGACGTAACAGGCTAAATTTTATGCTTCAATTTTAACATCAAACGGCTGATTATATATCAATAAAATTTTATCTAAAGTGTAATACGAAATTAGCAATATATAAAATATGTGTTAAAATTTCATAATTGGTTTTTTTGTATGACTGCTAGACTTAATTTATAGTCAAAAGAAAAAATATTTCTAGTTATCAATGTATCCGGTTAGAAATGTAGTCATTTGAAATAGTAATAGGTGAATAATTTTTGCGACCAATATTACTAACTTATTTTTTAATATTTGTCAACAAATAACTGAACTCAATTTCTGTAGAAATTTCATGAAAGAGTAGGAAATGTTATCAGAGTTCAGAAACAAATTTAACAGAGGTAAACGTGCTATAGAGAAAATATCTAGTTAATTTTATTTATTTCAGAAATAAAAGTAACAATCAATGATTTATAGGTTTTTTAACAAACCATATCTTTGTTTATGTACTTTCAAATTGAGTTACACTATAGTGACTATTCATCTTGTTAATTTGAAGTCCTTTGTCCGTATGGAAAAATACGTATTAATAGAACTCGTTTGAGATATGTAATTTTTTCTTCATATTACATTTAATTTGTCATTTGTTAAAAAAAAGAAATAATTATCTAATGTTTTTAAAAACTTTAACGATGATGGTTTTTTCTTATTTCCTAATTTACTTTGCTGTTATTTAAACCATTTTGATATTTATTAAAACATTCATTTTTAATCAACTTAAAAAGAAATTGTCTAATACAGTATCTTTAAAAAAAGAGGACATATTTCTAAGGAGGATTAAACTAATTCCATTCAAGAAGAAAGTTCCTGGAAGAATGGAAATTGAATTAAGCCGAAATAATCAGCGAGGGAATGATAAAAATTTAGCCGAGTAGTTGATGGAGGTCCCAGTTATGTTAATTGCTGGGAGACGATTGCGGCTTTTTTCAAGGCGTTCTCCAGGAGAATTTATCAGCTTCAAGAAGAAGGCGAGGCGGCATAAAAGAAGGGAAGCAGAGAGATGCCATAATTAATTTGGCGTTGCAATTAAAGCTGAGTCAGGCCCGTCTCGGGGGTGACTTCGAATCTCAGTTCTACCTAGCCCCACTATATTATAACATGCCTCCTTGTATTAATAGGTTTTTTTTTCCCCCTTTTATGCTGACTCCATTAATTCCCTTTTACATAATGAAACTGTTAGTACCTTATTTCATACCAGTCTAGCCCACTAAAATATAAAAGAATAGCCCGAAGGGTGCAACAATTAAGTCTTCAGCAATTACTTCAATAACTTTTTTTTACAATTCAAAGAATATCTAAAAGCAATTTAAAAAAAAAACAAAGCATAATGTAGTCTCCTCTTAAAATTTTTTATAAGTAAATTTATTGTAGGACTCATATAATGGTTTAGTTTCAATCATTAATTTCAAACTAAAATTAATTAGTACACTAATTATTACGAAAAAAATGAACAAGAAATATTTAAAACTAAACACCTCGCATTAAAACATCTTAAAATTGATGGATTCATACCCATCATTAACAAAATGTTATCTGATTTGTGTGCAGTTGAAACATTAACTAATTTACATCTTCATTTGTAAGTCCATCCCCTTGTGATGATATCATCACATATAATATTGAACCAGCAAAACAATAATTAAATTGAGTTACACTTTTTGTTTTAAAACAATAACAATTATTTAAAAAAGGTGCACCACTTTCAACTCTATAAAAATATCACAAAACTATCCATGTAACTTCAT
Source organism: Hermatobates lingyangjiaoensis (assembly GCA_026182355.1). Taxonomy (NCBI): domain Eukaryota; kingdom Metazoa; phylum Arthropoda; class Insecta; order Hemiptera; family Hermatobatidae; genus Hermatobates; species Hermatobates lingyangjiaoensis. The sequence continues at coordinate 170,113 of JAPFBL010000274.1, read as the reverse complement.
GAACTTTTTTGATGACAGTCTATTTATCCCAATCTAAGGCGTTATGCGATCCGTGCCGAAGTATGGATGATACAGGTGTTATTGTATTATGAACGCAGTCTTAAGGGTACTAAGGTTACTAGATTACTTAAGTAAGTCTTACTTAAGTACTAGATTACTTAAGGGTAATCTAATGATTTTCATCTCAGTCTAATTCATATGGACTCTGATTCTTTGTAAATAATTTCATTCATTTTCTGCTAAAGGTTATGTGGTTGGAGGGTGATTTTTAATTCACGCATTTGCTGTGAACTCTTCTTTTATATTCAAGAATAATTAAAAAAAGAGTAAATGATTAAGAGAAAATGACAAAAACAAACAACAAACAAAAAATACTTCAATATTTATACCACTTAGTTATCAAAATTATTTAATCCGAAAAATAGTAATTTAATCAATAGTAATCATATTGATTCCTTTTCAAAGTCTCTCTATTTACGATATCTTCCTTAATGGTTAGACCAGTGATTCCCAAAGTGTGAGCCGCGGCTCTCCAGCTATCGTCATAAGGGCGCCGCAAAATTTGTGCCATTTCTGAAACGTCTAAGGTCCAGCCGGTCTTAGCTGGCACTTTGACAGTTCAGTGCTGAAGAGCACGATCGTGCAAATCAATGACGTAATGCCTTCCCCCACTCCTTCCACGATACAACATTGAAGTTAAAATTTCTTAGCATCGAAATTTCTGATTTTTGGATATCATTAAAAGAGGACTTAGTTGCAAAGACATAAGAATATTAATTCCTTTTGTAACGTCCTATTTGTGCGAAGCTGTGTTTTCAGCAGTCGCGGTAATAAAAAGTAAATATCGTTCAAAAATTAACATCGAGCAAGAAATGAGAGTCGCTATTTCCAATTTTATTCCAAGATTTGATAAGTTGTGCAGCGAACATCAAGCCCATCCATCCCATTAATAATTTTAAATTATTAAACGATGTTCAATAAATTGTGAATTTAAAGCTCGTTTTTAATTTATTCTTCAATTAACCTAACCTTAACCAACTAAAAAGTAGAGCCGAGGAAAAAATCCGAAGTGTTATGGGAGCCGCAAACCAAAAAAGATTGGGAACCTCTGGGTTAGATAACAAAAACAATATTATCGCATCACCTTATCGCATCCGGTTTAGTGTTCGGCTCATATTCCTCTCTTCAAATCTCTTATTTCACATTATCTAAAGCATGGCTTTTAGGAGCTGTTATGTTTCAAAACTATTTTAAATCATTGAAATTCGTTTCTTAAAATGTCATATTTTTTACTGCCTATAATCATTCTTTATTGCATGTGTAAAAATATTTTGAAAATTCTTATTAACACTTTTTTTATATCATCAAAATTTTATTGATCCTAATTGTTTTTATACTATAGTCCTCCTTACAAGGAACTTTCTTTAACCACGGAATTACTTCTCATTTTGTTGTCCATACACATTCGTCTCTAATTCCTTCCTATAATTAACGAGCACAGCTATTATTTAGAGTATTACAATAATAACTACACCACCTCACAACATTGATGATAACGTCCTCAAAATAGTGAAATGGGTATTGTTCTTCTTAATCCTTTTTTTCTTTTAATAATTTAAAAATTAAACAACATAATTTAGAAACAACAAAACTCACTCAATATTTTTACCTCGCCGTAGTCATCAGAGTAAGAGGAGTTCTACTCAGCTGGCAAACAGCAAATTTCGAGAACACAGAGAAACATTTTAACTTTAAATATGGTGCTGTTTAATCAATCAAATATATATTATCCATAACTGGCGCTTAAAATAGCGAATGGTCGCACATTAGTTTTTCGTCATTATTGATCAATGGAAAGTCTATTTTCTCTAGAGTTTTTTTACCATTGTTGGTCAATGGATATTTTCTCTATAGTTTTTGGTCTTTATATGTCAACGGAAAATGTATTATCTTTATAGCTTTTTGGTAAATATTGGTGAATGGAAACATTACATTATTACCCAAAATGTCTGTTACATTACAATTTTCGCTCATCAAATATAATATCTAATGTTATGTAATTTTAGAGGTAATATGGAATTAATTATATCTTAAACTAGAAAAAAATTAAAAGCGTTTTGAGTAAAAAAATAAACATTTGGTTTAGAATGGAATTTGAAAGTATTCCATAATAAAAATAAAAAAAAATACATAAAAATAATAGCAAACAAACAAAATATATTTATTTTCCTTCAAAATGCTTGGAAAATAATCATAAATGGAATATGTAATTCGAGCTTGTCTCTCAGATTCAATTTTTCACTGATTCATTGAAAACTAAATCTATAAATTTTTGTTAAAACTAAAATGGAATCATTCAATTTTTAAAGTATGATTTAACGTACAAAGCTAAAATAATTATTTATCCAAGGAAAGTCGTGTGGAAAAACTAGTACTTTTTACAACTGACACAATGGATTTAGCTGCTTTCAAATAAATCATTTACTAAAAGTGACTGTCCATGAGCTAGAAGATATAATTATCTTAATAAAGTTGATTGCAAACTATTTCCGATTTTTTGTTTAAACAGATGAGGAACTGACACACTATTTCATGATTAATCATATAATTATGTATATATGTCTAACATACATAATTATAGTATATATACATGTTATATAAGTACCGGTCATTTGATATCGTTCCAGTGAAGTTATCCTTAAGAAAGCTGATGAGTTTTTTTTATTTCAACGAAAATAAACGGAGTATCAATGGTCGCACAATATCAGTCCCCTAAAAAGAATCTGGCATTAAACGAATCCATCGCAATATAATCTAACATTGGGATTCATTCCACACAAGATTTTGTTTTTCGTGTTATATGAGTTTGAGAACAAAATTAATAAAAAGTCCTACGAGACAGCAGGCCCAATATCTTTTTTCTTATTATTACCTCACACATACAAAAATTTTTCCAAAACTCTAGTAAATTTCCTTCAATTACCAACCATCAGTGTAGCAACAACAAAGATGCAAATATTTAGAAATATTCTTTTTTTAAATTTGCTTCAAATATGGCCTTCACTTTATATATATTAGTGAGGAACTGAACAATAAAGTTTCTAAGACTATAGCATTCTCAGTTGAAAATCGTACAAATGTGATAATAGGAATAAAACGTAACAAGCATGGAATTGATCGATTGAAACTAATACTTTTTTCCACTAATGTTACCACATTTCTTAGCTGTAGAAGAAATTAATTTACTCCATAAGTTCATATCCCGAGTAAATAATCACCTAGGCAACAGTTTAAAACATCTATAGTGGCCTACATTCTACATCAGTACTCCGAAACCTTTTATAACCTACGGCGTACCTAAATTCTTTCTAGAATTCCGTGGCACATCAAAAGCTGAAGTATATAGGTATTAATTGATACAGAAATTTTATAACAAATGTTTGTTTCTTATCTGAAAAGTATAGATAAATAAAATTATAACATATTTATTTCTACGCAATCATAATTATGTTATATACATGTTATTAATGTGATACCTGCGCTTATTTCAATGAACACAAAAGTTTTATATTTGGCTCAATATTTGACAACGCAATACGAAGTTATTGGTCAAGATCTTTTAAGCATGACCGCTTATCATTTTTAATCAATACAAGAGTTGAAAAACATTGCTCACATAAATATGTTGTCGAAAATGGAAGTAATGTAAAGATTGCTTGTAGGAAATGCGAGGATATACTTTTTTAATGTAACTCCAGAAAACATCTAACGTAACTCCGGTGAAAAATTGTCATTGTATATTAAATACATGATGAAAAATTGTAAAATGTTAAATACAATGTATTTGACCGTGCCACACCTGTATCTGGCTCATGGTATACCGGTTGCGGAGCACTGTACTACATTAATACAAGTAAAACATAATATTAAACTTCTAGGATATATAATATTATGAATATACTCGTACACACTTATTATTGTATATCACACAGTTGATACATATATAATTGTTATTACACATTTCTTTATTCAACATTAAAATTTGTCGTCAAGAATTATCTACCTTTATTGGTTATTGGTATTGTGACCAAAAATCTTTTCCTCTTTAAGGAAATTACTTCTCTTTAACATTGAATGTGATCATAGGTTTCCGCAACTTCTAGATAGTCTGCATTTCTCGTATGATGTTAATTACATCTTACACAAATAGTAGTTCAGAAAACTAGTTTTGTATATCACACAACTGATTCATATAATATCATTTGTACTAACAACTTTAACAACACTTTTGTAAAGCGAAAGTGAAGATTTCGTTTTATAAAATAATCTATGAAAGAACATGACTTTTGTTCCTATAGCCAGTGGATCTTCTACATGAAAATTTGTAATGTTACCTGCTCAGTGGATCTGTTACACATTTGATATTGTTTGTCTGATCTTCTACATTAAAGATTTAAGCCAAAACTTTTACTTTCAAAACTTAAAAATATACATATTTTGTTTTGATACATATCAGAAATATGTAAGGAGAAAATGTCATTGTCATCGAATCACGGAAGAATAAGCTTAAAATTAGTTTCTTTTTTGTAAATAAAACAATTTAAATGCATCCGACAAGTATGGGAGGTAATCAATTAGTCTAGGATGCAATAATTGAAATGTCACTACGTTTTTTACAAATTACAAATGTTTGGTTAAATTTTGGGTGAAATTTTCATTGTTCTTTAATGAGCCATTTAGAGTCAAAAAATATTTTCTGAAAACATGAAATATACTTTCTCTATCAATATACTTTACTTAGTGTAAAGTAAAAAAAATTGTACTATTTAGTTAGAGATATGTGATAGCAATTAACCAGTTAACACTGTTAAACGTCTAAATCACAATACTAATTCATATAAAATGCAGAAAGAATTACTATAATATCAATTAATATTATTAAGGTAATGGAATACAACTAAAAGCAACGATCTGAACCATTGCATCAATTTCAAACATGTTAAATAACTGAATGAAGGTGGAACACGTGGTATGGGTTTTAGAAACACCTATCTAAATTACCTTTTCTTATTAACTGTGACTTTTATCTCCATTACATTCATAAAATAAATTTACTTTTATCAAAACTAATTAAAATTACGGTTATTAAGATCAATAGGATTATTGGGGAAAGTACTATGTCTCCACACAATAAAAGTTGGTATCCACACTTTTGTGTGTAGAGACAGAACACTTTCCCAAATATGAGTAAATAACACATTGAGTAAATCTATTTAAGATTGCCCAATTAATGAATCAATAGGATTTTTGCAAAATCTCCAAACAAGTTGATTATGCAGTGTGTACATATAGTTTTAGAACTTTGTATATAACCGTTCGTGTGTGTATGTGTGTGCATGTATGAATGTGTGTGTGTGTTGTGTGTGCATGTATGAATGTGTGTGTGTGTGTTTCTTTGTTTGTTTGTGTGTGTGTGTGTGTGTGTGTGTGTGTGTGTGTGTGTGTGTGTGTGTGTGTGTGTGTGTGTGTTTGATTGTTTGTGTACGTGCGTGCGTGTGTGTGTGTGTGTGTGTGTGTGTGTGTGTGTGTGTGTGTGTGTGTGTGTGTGTGTGTGTGTAGATGAGAATGATTTGTCACTCCTACACTAACAAGTACTTGTTTCCATTATTGTTTCTAAATGACTTGTAACCTTGATTTGTTTAACAATGGGGGATTTTGAATGATTCATGAGATGGAACTATAGAAGGTTCTGCTGACTTGTTCAGTTAGGCTTAGGATAGATTCTTGGAAACAGCAGAGAACTGTTGAAATAAGCCAACATCCCTCGGGAACAACGTGATTCTTCGACCACTCTATCGTCCCTTAGGCCAAGCGGTGTAGAAAAAAAACTGCCAACAACTAGCTCTGAACATAAACACTCTCACTTACACAAACAATCTCCTAGAAAAGTCATTTGTTTTGTATAAATATATGCTTAAGAAGTCTCAAAATTAAGTAAAATATACAATTAACTATATAAAATATACAAAACGTTTTAATAGTCGAATAATCTGAGAGTAATGATTTTATGAGATGAAAAGTTTAATTTAAGATAAAAGGTTTAATTTAATATGCACATTATCATTGTGTGGATCTTTCTTTAACTAAATTATATATTTGTTTATCACATTTAATTATTTATTTTAATATAGCGTCAGTAATGATGACAAATAATGTAATACATAAATTATACTGCAAGTAACTAAACTTTCTCAATTTATATATATTTCAAGTTCTAAATATGCTCCACTAAATTAAATATCTTTGATTGCCCTGTTTACATCTCAGAATTTTATTCGTTTACAACTCGTATTAAATTCTTAAATTATTTAAAAATTTTGATTGAATCACTAAGCATCAGTTTTATTTCAGTGGACTCAAAAAAAATGGATGTCAATATAAACAATGTAAATAAATGTAAACAAATACGACAACTATAGCTTGGTGTGGCTTGTATTGCTCTCACAAGCTTTCACATTGGACTATAAGTCAAAATTTTTTTAAAAAAAAAAAATATTTCTTGTGGTTTTAAGAACTTAAGATTATTTTTAGCTTGCTGCTGTTGTAGCTTCAAAGATAATGCTATATATAATTTCATTACTCTAGAATTAGCAGTTTAGGATAAAAAAAAATGTAGTCTAAAAACATGTTTTTTGAAAAAAAAAGGTGAATTTTCCATTATGGATAATTGATCCCAAACAATAGGGCTCATCTTCACTATAGGGCCCATTTTGTGTAAAATATCATCTTGATCCATCAAAGATTCTGGACTGTAGCGTGGCCACAAAATTTGAGTACATACTCACCAACTCACCCACACACACTCAGATATCATCAAAAAGACTACATAAAACGACTTCTGGGACCCCAAAAAATGTAATTCCGTCAAAATTCCGAAATTGAATTTTTTCACGCTCACTATACTTTAATTATAGTACAGTAAAAAGTATTAGCAATATTTCTCCTAAGATTTTTTTTCAATAATCTTTCTATTTCTTGATGTCGTATAACTTCTTATTACATTACCATATATTTATAATGTTATAACAATCAGAAAAATTGGCACTACAATTTGCATACACAATTCACACTATGCATACTGACAATGGTATTTATGGTAAACATAACAGAAAATAAATCACTTTTAATAAGGTATCTAACACCTTCAATCATTTAACTGTTCATTTATTATTGTAAATGGTTGAGCCTAAAATTTCCAAATTCAAAAATCTTTTTTCAATTTTGCTGACCATTATAATTGAATTATAATAAAAAAAATACTAATATTTTTCATCACATTTTGACTTATTTTTTTAGTAAAATTATTAATAATATTCAAATTAGTTCATAAAGCTGAAATTGTCGTTAACTTCATTTAAGTAAAGGTAATATTAGGGTAAATGGATGTTGGAATTAAAGGTATACCACTATGGAAATGTGGAGGTTTATAGCCGACCAAGGGTTTATCTGTCTTTACCAAAGGGAACATATTAATACTTGCGTATTTAGTAAGGAAGTTAATAGCTCCAGATATAAATCTCAATTTGGTTTGGGTCCAATAGGTTTCTAATTGCAAAATTGGCCACTTCGACAAAAGACTTATATCTATCGGGAGTTCATCTTTTCTGATATCACTTTTTTTTTAGATTGCAGGGTGCTCAAAATTATTTGGTTACAAAAACAGTTTAGTATGATTATATAAAATTAATATAAACATATCACACAATTTTCATTTTTAACTCTGCTCCTTATTCCTTATTAATATATATATATATATATATATATATATTATATATATTATATATATATATTGAAAATCTACATGAGGTGTCTGGTTCTGATATCTGATTGGTTGATCAACCAATCAGGTATATATATATATATATATATATATATATATATATATATATATATATAATAACAGAAGCAATCTAGTGCCTAGATTTTATAAAACAATCATATTCAAATTTTCTCCAGTCGTATATTGTTAATGATGATGTAATTTTCTTACAAGGCATTTGCGAAAGCAAACTGAACGAATTTGAATGTTTTGTAGATTTCAATGTTTTTTTTCCTATTTTTCTGATATAAATGTAATTTTATTCTTACTTTGATGAAGTAACTGTTGCATTTCAAAATCATAAATTCTTATTACTTATGAAGGCTGATTTAACTGGGTCTATTCAGTAGATACTATACTTTCGGAATTAAATAACTTGTTGGTCAAAAGTCATATTTTGTTAAATGCACCACAAAAAGTTCCTGTTTATATTTGTAATTTGGAAGTATTTCGAGAAAGGAGGACAAATAAACTATTCTTAGTTTTTATTAAAACTAGACAACTGATTAATAGTTCTTTCACTCATTTACAATAAATAGACTCACTGTACACTGACAAGTGAAGACAAGGCAACCAACTGTTCACCAACTAACCAAACCTTAGACCGAAGATTCAAATTTACATATTAAACATTGATCTTTTTTTATTAAATATATGCTTTGCTATGTAGAATTAGAGATGAAATGTAAATAGGTAATTAGGAAAGATATTAAAAAGACTGATTGAGTGACGGTTAAACAGACTGAGTGAGGGAATGAATGTGAAAGTGAAATTTTGAAAAGGGAAAATTGAGAATTATTTTATTAATGACCCTAGAGAGAAACAGACAAGATCAATTTCCCTTACAGAAGCATCAGTGACAGAGGTCTAGTTGATACTGCTCTTATGCATGAAGAATCCTCATACATATGCGAGCAAGTGTGACTCTTTATGTAAATAGGATGTACAGCTGACCCAATGTTGGTCACTGTTGAGCCTTGGCCATTCGATTTCTAACTTCCAGTCTCCCGTGCCCTTCCTAAAATCACTTAACAATCATCATGTCACTGCCTTTTTGGTATTAACATTTTAACACACACACACACACACACACACACACACACACACACACACACACACACACACACACATATATATATATATATATATATATATATATATATATAGAGAAAACTAGTCGTTTTCTCAAAGAAAGGTTGTACCAACATAATTATTCCATAAGAACAAATAAAAGTAACGCAACAGCCTTAGCTGGGCATGCAATAAACGAAGGTCACACGTTCGATTTTGAAGATACAACTATAATAGAAAAAGAAAAAGATGAGCAAAGAAGGAAGACACTTGAGATGTTATATATTAAAAAGGATCTAAGTTCGATTAATCATAGAAGTGATATTACTAATTTAAGTAATATTTATTCTGGAGTGTTGTGCTGAGGTTTAGTGAAATTTGATTTATTCAGTTTCCTTGAGTGAACAGTGTTGAGGTTATTTGTAATGTTATCTTATTAGTCTAGTCGAAGGTTTTGTCCGGCTAACATTGTTGTTCCTTTAAATAATGTAAATTTCATTTTCTTAGTTAAAAAATTCTTACTTCTGTAAGTAATATTGTTTTATGTATCTCTGAAATATTTCTGCTTGTAATATTCATAAGTTGTAACAATCCATTTTCATATTGTGTATATGTTTGATGTTGATATGTGATTTCTTATTATCCTTTGTTTGTAGGCCTATGAAAAAGGTTTTAAATAAAACCGAAACGTTGGCAACGAGAGTTTGATTTTTTATCCTGGAAAATTGACCGAACCCCGATTAGAGAACACACCTATATATATATATCAAATTCAATAATATATCAACCGTTGGATAGAATAGGTGTATAATAAAATCGGGATTCGGTCAATTTTCCAGGATCAAAATCAAACTCTCAATGCCGACGTTTCGGTTTTATTTAAAACCTTTTTCATAGGCCTACAAACAAAGGATGACAAGAAATCATATATAAACATCAACATATAACTAACATCAAAATGGAATATTACAATTGTGAAAAAACAAAAATATATATACAAGTAGAAGTAATAGAAAAGCAATAAATATTTTTATGAACTTACAGAAGTCAGAATTTTTGAATTAGAAAAATGATGAAATTTACATTATATAAAATGAAGTAACAATAGATAGTTAGTGAACTAACATTTTAACTGGTCAAAAACTTGGACCAGACTAACTGATGATAATTACATGTAAACCGAACACTGTTCACTCAAAGAACACAAAAAGGAACTAAGGAAATTAAATTTCACTAAAATCAACTTAACACTCCTGAATAAATAGTGTTCAAATTGGTAATGTCACTTCTATGATTAACTGAACTTAGATCTTTTTTAATATATAGCATTTCGAGGGTCTTTCTTCTTTGCTCATCCTGTTCTTTATCTACTATAATTGCTTCTTCAAAATCGAACATGTGACCTTCGTTTAAAGCATGGAATGCTAAAGCAGTTGCGTTACTTTTATTAGTTCTTATTGAATAAGAATGTTGATAAAGTCTTTCTTTTAAAAAACGACTTGTTTCTCCGTAATAACGCTTGTCGCAGTCTTTACATTTGATCGCATAAATGAGGTTACTTTGTAACTCCTTTGGTATTTTTTTGTTTCAAATTTGAAAATAAAGACTTGACTTTTCTTTTGTTATAAAATGCCAATGTAACTTCAGGTACATTTCGTTTGAAAACTTTTCTAATTGATTGTGATAAGCCCTCAACATACGGAAATTTGAAATACTTTTTATTTAAAACTTCAAATTCAGCATGGTTTTGATTGGAATGTTCTGGTTGTTCTCTTGTATGTTTAAACCAATAACGTTCAATTAAGTTGTTTGGATAACAATTTTTCTGCAACAATGACTTTACCCTTTTCTTATTTTCTTTTAGAAAACATGGACTACTAATTTCAACAACCTTCTTAACTAAATTTTGAACACAATATATATATATATATATATATATACTTTTTCTTCTTCTTGGAATTTGGTCAGGGATAATATTGGTTAATATTAATACTAAAAATAACACATATGTCAATGATTGAGTAATTACATGAGCTAGGCTATTTGATGTACAATACAGCGAAAGTTTTCAGTCGATGAGGGTCATAAAGTTGCTATACATATCTTTTAGATGATCTGAGACAGTCTAAAAGCGTGTTATTGTCAATCTTGTTTATGAAAACCAGCCGAGAAATAACTAGCTAAAGACATTTTGAGATGAAATGAGTTAATTCATTATGGTTAAAAGAGTTGGAGTGAAAATTATATGTTGATAGAAAGACCGTTTGTTCTATATCTTATGTTCAGACTTCCTTTGTATGTTTCTTTGTATCTTCCTTTGTATGTTTCTTTGTATGTTCCTTTGTAAAGCGAATCACCTTTTCGCCAAAGTTTTGTCTTTATTTTAAGGCATCCCCAGGGCTATAAACTAACAAAAAACAATGGACATTTGTCATATGTAAAGTGGATATGATAAATGTCCATTGTTTCATGTTAGTATATAGCCCTGAGGATGTTTCAAAATAAAGACGAAACATTGGCGAAAAGGTGATTCCATATATTAACCCTGACCATTTTCTCTAAATTTCAAAACCTTTTTTTCCAATGTGGGTTGTCTGTAACTTCTTAAGATTATATTTTACTTTATTCGACATGTTTCTGCTCTTTCATTCATTTTTAAATATATGTATTCAGGAAGGACTACTCCCAACATCAATGAATATATGGTATATTTGGTATATACCAAATGTATTCCATATATGGAATATATGGTATATATATATATATTATATTTTCAAATAAAAAAAATTCAATCATTCAAAAATCAAACATACATAAAAAGCGCGATTAGCAACACTTAAGAAATTAGAACAGACATTTCAACAAAAGTTTCGTGAGAGAACTTACAGAAGTACAACAGTTTAAAACAGAAGAACTAAGGATTGCATTAGAGATTATTTTTAAAGAGAAATAGTCGGTGGATTTCAACAACCACACAGATTTCTGTTGGAATCTCAATTATATTGTTGTCACTAATGGATTTATAATTAAAAATTAAATTCATTAAAATTTAATGAAGCCTTAACAAATGAAGTACAAAAGAATATGTAATCATGATTTCTCTAGATGTTCAATGCCTTTTTACTGACATATCAATTGATTTAACATTTGATATAATAAATAAGCAATGGGGAAAAATTGAACCCCATATTGCAATCGCAAAAAAAAAAATTCTTATCCATTCTAAATCTTATTTGTGAAAATATATAGACTCCGCAATATCACTCATTATGGCTAATATGGTAATAGTTGAATTACTAAAGTATTGGAAAAGAGAGTTAGGGACTACAGTAAAAATCATGAAACTCTATGTCGGTGATATGTTCCAAATTATTGAAAAAAGAAAAATAGATAAAATTTTGAATGTGTTTAATTCATATTATAATCAGCTTATATATATATGTGAGATAGAAAAAGATGGCATTCTCCCATTCTTTGGTATAAAATTTACAAGAAGAGGAAATAGTAATATTTTAACAGGTTGGTACACAAAACATACCTGAGCTGCAAGAGTACTGAATCACTATTCTTCTCATCCTATAAACCAAAAATTAAACTGCGTTAAAAGAGTAAAAGAGTTACTACAGAAAAATAACTAGCTAAGAAATTTCATTGAACGTTTTTGGTTAAAATATTTATCAGAACAAAAAAAGTCACAAAATGGCACATAGAAGTTAAAGGTAAGAAGTTTTTTTAATTACCATATGTTGAAAGAGTATTGGAAACAATTAGAAAAGTCATCAAAAGCCTCTTACCTAAAGATCATTTACGAAATAATCTTTTAACAGGGGAACACGGCTTTTGTTCAAATACATTGTATCTTTTATGTAGTTCACCTGATCTCCTTCTACATTGAATATTTAAGACAAATTTTCAAATTTGAAACAAAAAAAAAATACTCTTATTTTCTCTGAAAAACATCATTTCATCAAGAAAAAAATGCCGTTTTAAGATCATTTATAATTTAAAATGTATGATAATTACATTTATTATTCTGGAACTGAAAGTTTTCAACTTTGAATTACGTTTTACATTTTTGGTCTTTTATAGAATTATAATACTGGGAATTTTATGGCTTCTTAGTATTTAATAAAATCGTTTTTATTCCCCTTATTAAAAAATCATATATACTAATTTTCTTTGAGCGAGTTTTATCTTTTTCCTGCGTGTTGTACTCTGCTATAAGGGGTTGCTATGAACGTATATTGAGAAAAAATATATTAGTAATTAGCGAGTTTACATACTCAAACCAAAGTCAAAGCCGGCTATTGAGTATTATTTAAAAATTATATAGTTGGGAGCTTCTAATTTTTGCAAATTATAAATATGAACTATTAGATTAGAATAGTAAATAAAAAATGTATGTTTGTCAACAAACGTAACTCCTTTTTCTTTAGAAAAGAGTCCATTCCTCACATTTCAATATCATGCAAAGATAGTATAATTCATAAACACAAACAAAATTATCTGATATTAAGTTTTGTTCAAGGTTGCAATATAAAGATTAATTAGAGCATTTTGTAGTACAAATTCATCATACCATGAAGACAAAAGAAATTTATGTTTATTGCCGGTATTTTTTACATATAAAAATATTATTCCTCCTATATCTCATATAACTCAATAAGTTAATTAAATTGTTCATTATAATCATCAATTTTATTTCAGGAGCACACGAGTTCAGACGCAGCTGATGAGGTTATGTAATCCATTTCTATGTTAATGAACACTCCATAAGGTAGGAATTCCATTATTATTGTAAAGTAAATAAAAACACTTACTTCATTTTTTGAAATTTTATCTACACTTCTTTTATGTGCTTTAAATATAATAAATAGTTTTTTTCGCTACAAAATTACATTATCCAGGTATTTCTATCTTGAAAAACAATTATATCCGGCAGGTAACTCTGTTATTGAGTTGCCATCCTGCTTAACCTCGGCAGTGGAGGCTTCGTCGAACCTCTTAGACCGACTCATCGAACTCCTAGGACTCCATGGAACCTAGGTTAAGAACCATTGGTGTAGATGTTGTATAACGACAATTATAATATTATAATTATAATGAACAAATTAACTAACTTTATTTTCATTAAATTGATAATATGATTGCTTATGGTACACTTTAAGGTTTATTAATCCCGTTTTTTTTTAAAAAATATGTTCTAGAATAATGTATAATATCATATCTGATTAGTTTTTCTTTTAAATACAATAAAAGGATAACTTAAGTTTACAGATATGATAGCAATACAAATTGAATAAATATTTACCAAGACCAATATATAAATGAAAACAGCAGGAAAGAAGACTGAAAATACAAATAATGTTGTAGAAGAATAGCAAAATCATATTGTTAACTCCCAGAGAAGCGTCAGTTGTTCATTTTATTAAATAAATTGACGCTACTGCATCACGGTTTTATTAGGTTTACTTTAGTAGAGCCAACTAATAAAGAAAATTAAAATCTAATCAAAGTTGAAAACAAAATTAAACTTGTTTCAAGGAAAATAAGTTGGACAAGTTCTGTACTCTTTAAAACAGTTATTACTAACTTTTATAAATGATTAATTGGATCAGAGTATAGTATAAAGTTTTTATAAGTTAATATGCAAAGTCACTAAAATAGTTCGGATTTAACTGTCTCCTTGAAACCCCTTCAATCTGTTTTTGTTAAACTTAGCACCTAAAATTCTTATTATTTTTTCTATTTGATAATTACTACCTATTTTGGCTAATAATTTTCATCAAAAAGTATTCATAGATAGACCCATTTTTTGGCAATTATGATTCTAAAGCAACGTTAACTAAACGTTTTTATGATTTTTTTTTATTAACTTGAAAACATATGAAATTTTTCACAAAAAATGTTGCTTGGAGAAGATTTTGAAACACTTTTAGTTCTTACTCACAGAGCACTAAGAACATCGACATATATGTCATTTACCCCTGTTTCTATGTTTGGGCAGGCTCATGCCGTCTAGTTGTCCTAATCATAAAAACATTGGAGGACCATATGTGTCATTGGAAATATGAACACAATAATTCACATCAGAGATTATCCATCAAAATGAATCAAAACTAACTATAAGAATAAAATAACTTTTAATTACCTTTGAATGTTTTCTCCCAATTTTTTTAACGACAAAATCTTTGCCAAAATCCTCAAAAATAATCTTGCATAACACATTGACTTGTATATTGCATAATAAAACACACAATTTTAGCCATTGAAATAAAACAAAATTAACAAGAAGGCAGAAAATAATGTTTATTTGTTGAATATATCCTGTATATCAAATCATACATTTTTTGTGGAAAAAAATTCTCATACCTACCATATAAGCATTTATAGAGATGTTTAAGATAATATTTAAAAAAGAAAAATAAGCAACATTTTATTTCAACCAGGCCCGTTTTTAAATCTGAGTCATCTGACCAACTCAAATTCTTTCATTAAATACATTCAAGAAACAGTGAAAATTTAACTATAAACATTTCTGTGGTACCACTCTTCCTTTAATGCCCTAAAATGTGCTTATTTTGCCTATAGTTGATCCATTCCTGCATCCTTCTCAACATATACATATACTTCTTTGATAAATTTTTCTAGTTTTCTTGTATACAAGTGCTCAAAATATTGTCATATTGGGGGCATTTTGACGTTTTTCAAATTATACTTAATACAACTACAACTACTCTACTAAATATCATTTCTTAAGGTACTAGTATATGTCATAATAGTACTAGTATTATGACATAGAATAAACTATATGTCCATATAAAGAATAGACATAAAAAGCTATATATCTATTATGTTCTATTTTTATATAGTCTACTGTGTTCAATTTTTATATCTTAAAATGAAACGGAACAATAGAGTTGAAATGAACCCTTCTAGTAATAGTTAGCCATTTTGTAACCTTTCTTTCATCAGATATTAATATACTGACATAAAGTGTTAATTTATCAAGTGACAGTTTAATTTACGAGTTGTAGTTTTAGTTAGAATACTGTGAAGATGGCCAAGGTGACAGAAAGATGACAGTTTTAAAAACAAAACGTTTGGAGAACTTATTGTTTAGTACCAGAAATGTGGAAAAACTATTTAAAACACTAGAAATATTCTTAAAAATATATTTTTATATGAACTTAAGTAAGTCATTTAATGGTAAATGTACCATTGAAGGTTGGCTTCACTAATATAGAAATATTAAAGAAATAAGTCAGTTTTCCATTAGTTTTTTTTTATGACTCTTAGCAATTTCTTCTATTTTTTATATAAACGTAATTTGATAAAGTGGATATGACAAGTTTCCACTAAGCTCCAGCCACCTTCAGAGAAGTATAAAAATGTGACTAAGATTTTATATATATATAAACTATATTGATACAAAGAACACACAGAAATCAAACTGAAACTCACGACTATATTTTGATTTATATTTTCGATCTTATTTTGGTTTATTAAGTGAAGATATATATATATAATAATTTCGTATTTTTATACTTCTCTGAAAGTCAGTGAAAACATTTCGGACATTCACTATCAAATATTTTTTAACGTTAGATAAATAAAAAGAACACTACTTAGAGACTTTGTAAAAAATAATGAACAACATGGCTTCAGTGAAATATTGTCAATTATATAACGAAATATATTCAAACAAATGACTGCTTCCAAATTTTACAAATCTTTATATATAGATATTCAAAAGAGATATGCCAGGTACGTATTTGATTAGTTGTTTTCATAATCTTTCATGCCTTCAAGAACCATTCTTCAGGTCAGAACATTCTACTTCAAAAATTATTGAAACAATGGTTTTTCACTTGATTTATTTTTCAACATGTAAAATCCTTTCTTAATCTTCATGAAATATATTAGATTAATCTTACTTATTTAAACTAAACTAATGAAGTAATAGCACTTATTTTAATCTTGGTTTTCTTCACGGGTTTGATAGTAGTTTGTTGGCTGCGGTTTGCTTTCCTTGTTACCTTGTTGAACTGTCTTCTTATCAATTTTGTAAAATTATCAAATAGTCGAATTTGCTCCTAAAGTTTACAAATATATATAAAAATATATTGCATAGAAAAAAAAATAATGTTTTAAAAAAGTAAATGATGCTATATCAATATTACTTCGTCATCAAGGTGTTTGAATTGAAGGAATGTGGTTCGCTTTGATTTATTACGTCCTGATATTAAAGGAGACGGGAGGCTGTATCTAACAGGAAAGTCGTATGTCATGAGGTGGCCATGTGATATATCTCTCTAGACTTTATTTTCAACATGAAAAAAACACCCTCAATTAATTTTATTATTGGCTGTGATAGGTAATATAAGTGTATATTTAATACTTTTCTTTATTTATAATTATCTATATTGCATTATTATCAATACCTTTTTAGAATTAGATTCGAAATATAAGCCGAGAATCTGATTATTTATTATAAAGTTAGAATGTGCCAGACATTTGTTGATAGGCGTATTCTCAGAGAATCTATCCTACTGTATTTATGTCATAGTTAGAACCAATAGTACAAATATTTTAATATTTCTAAATATAGCACAAAATAGTAATTAATATTTATATTAAAATGTAAAAGTAGTTTATTTGTGAAAAAATATTACATTGTTTTCTTCTCAAAAGTGGGATGAAATCGAAGAGTTCAAAACACAATACTTTTTCAGCTATTAGTATCATTTTATTTCTAAAATTGAATATATCATATGTGTATATTATAATAAATGTACTTCAACTTATTAGGTTGTTTCATCATTCTTTTAATAACTCCATCGTAATTTTATTTTCCTAAGCGTCTAACATATTTTATTTTATTAGAAGTGTAAATTAATTTCATGCTCAAATCCATCCAGTAATACTTTTGTATATACTTTATAATATCTAGAACAGAAATCAATCATCTGTTTTGCATTGCTAAAATGTTTTTTGGAGAAGTCACTTCTCTTCAACCAATATCTTTTCTTTCACGTGTCAATTTAACTGTAAATTGGAGAATAGTAGAGGATGTATCTACTGTATGTTTTTGTTTACTGTTTAAACCGATCACCTAGCGGGCGATAACGTCAGCCGTTTACCGGCTATTTGTTTGATCGATGATTCTACAGATTCTACATTGGGAATCATAAATTTTGCCTAACTTAAGTGCATTTTGAGTAGGGATTTTGAACGAAATCCTGACATCGTACAGATTCGGGCCTAACATCCTCTCCGGAGAGACGACGTACTCAGATTTATTTACCTCTCCCGTGAATAAATCGAGGGACAGGTGAGGATAGAATCCCGGACTACCAGCCTATAGGAGAGTACCTAAATCACTGAGCCAATCTGGCCCTCTACAGAATGTAACCTCAGAGTATTTCTAATTTTTTTGTTTGTTAATTTATGAATATTTTTTTCTTCATTAAGATAGACATATATCATTTTTCAATACATATTACAACCAAGGCCTTAAGTGTTTAAAATTTTTCAGAAAAAAAATTAAATGTAATTTATTGTCTCTATTCTCACATTTCATTTCAAGAAACCTGTAATTATATTGTTTGATATTGTATTGGCATTCCGAATTAGTTACCTTCACAGCAAATATAAACAAAAAATATACCCTGAAAATTGAAAACCACACATAATAAAATAGCTTATGGATATTTGTTACAATATTTCTAATAATTTGTATATCAAACTTTTGGAAGTGAAATTGTCAAACATCTTAAGCTTTTATGCCCACACAAAAGAGCAGCGCCCACAGACACACAAATATACACACCACATATACACTTATTATATCATCAATTAATACCATCAGTCATATATGAGCTTTCTCAACTAATTTGCTCACAAACATATTGTTTTACCTTGTTTAATAAAACTTAATTTTTTTAAGAATAGTATATTTATGATGTTGTTGTAAATACTAGATATTATAAAAACATGATTAATGTTTTTACTACAACTTCATTTGTATATATATGACATATATAAGATTTTACATTAATTAACACCACTGGCTTTCAAAGTTCCATTCGGTGCAGTGAAATTATACAATCATCAAGTTACTAATGTTTGCCGACACACAAACACAAGTTAGCACAAACTGGCTTTGATCAACACCTAACTATATGGTCAGGCTTACTCGATTGGTTCTACATGAATTACATTAATGAACCACAGAAAACAATGTTAAATTAAATGATCTAAATTAATTATTGAAATCTAAGATCATAATCATAACATTAAATTAATGACATGAATTTAGTTTATGATAATTGCGTATCCCTGATTACGTGTTTAATTCAATCAGAAATGTTAGTTCGTTACACATTTAAATAGTGTTTTGAATATAACAGGTATTTTGAAATAAATATTTTAAGTTTTTATTTATTAGATTAAAAGTATTGTATACTGAGAATTTACTCTAAAAACAAAAGGGATATTTACTCTGATACATACACCTAATGATATATTAACTTAAGTTGATAATCACTCTAATAATTTACTCATTTGGTTGAACTATTGAAATTAATATTAGAATTAGAAAAAACCGTCATACCTCGTACGTTGATATCGGAGATGTTGGAGCGCTTTCGGATCTTGTCCATCTTCGTTCGCAACTAATCTATAGACAAGATCCGAAAGCGCTCCAATATCTCCGATATCAACGTACGAGGTATGACGGTTTTTTCTAATTCTAATATTAATCTTACTAACCTCAGTGGTAATAACAATATGCATGTATTGAACTATTAAAGTTTGAACAAATTGATCATGAAAAATATTCACTACTCCTCCTGTATTTTCATTTTGTATGTCAAGAAATTTGTATGTATGTAAAAATTAATTGTATATCAAAAAAATCTGGAGTGGCCTACACTCTACTTTACTATAAGTAACTCAATGTCAAATTTCTTGAGTATATAAAACATAACGTATCATTTAAGCATAACATAAATATCTAAATGGGATATACGAGTAATTATTAGCATTGCATTCGTGAGGTAGTGCAGATAGTGATTGAAGGACATATCAATTTATAAGCTTATTTTTGTACATCACAAATAATTTATTATTTGCAAATAATTTCATTAGTATAACTACAGCAGTAATAACATTTTTGAAAAACCAAAGTGAACATTTCTTCATACGAAATATTATCCTACAAGAGAACATGGCTGTTGTTCAAATAGCCAGTAGATTTCTTACATCGTTTACTTGACATCCTTCTACATTGAATATTAATGTAAAATTTTCAAATTTGAAACAGTAAAATACCCTTTTTTTCTCTGAAAAACTTCTTAAACAGCGAAGAAAATGTTGTTTTAAGGTGATTTGTTAATTAAAGATGTACGATAATCATAGTTATTAATCTCTAAACGAAAGATTTATATTTTGAATTATCTTTTACATTTTTGGTTTTTAACAGAATTATTATACTGGGAATTTTATGGCTTCTTAGTATTTAATAAGATCATTTTCCTTCCCTTTGTCAAATAACATATATACGATTTTTTTCTGAGTGAGTGTTATCATTTACCTGCACAATATTATTCCTCTTACATCTCTTGTAAGTCAATAATATATTTTCATTTTTCCATTAGAAACATCAATTTTATCTCAGTGGATTCGCTCAAAAAATTTCTAAGTCAATGTAAACAATCTACAAAAATACAAAAAATTCGACAAGTATAGCAGGTGATCTCTTAGTCTAGGGTAAACAAAGAGTTTTTATATCGTTATTGCTCTTTCCCGTAATTGAAACTTCATGATTTTTTTTTTATGAATTGCTAATTTATTGTTCCAATTTTGGTCAAATTTGCATTATTTTTTAACAAGCCGTTTAGCGTCAAAAAAGCATTTTCTGAAAACACAAATCGTACTGTAACGCCCCATTAGCGAATGTAATTTTAGAAAAAAATATCTCAACTCATTCTCCATATAATGTTCTATTTGTAGGCATAGTTTCATTTTTGTCCGTCAAACAGTATGGCTTGTATCGCTCTCACAAGGTTTAAGATTGAATTATAAGTCAAAATTTTTACATTTTATTGAAAAAAAAATATTTCCCGTAGTTATAAACTTCTGTATATATTTTTCGTTTGTTGCATTTGAAACCTCAAAGATAATGTCAAAATTTCAAAACTCTAGTGTTATCAGTTTAGGAGAAATAAATGTTTAAAAAAAAACGGTTTTTGGCAAAAAAAGTGACTTTCCCATCATGCATAATTCTTCCCAAACAATAGGGATCTTCGTCTTTATGAGGCCCATTTTTGTGTAAAATATCAACTTGATCCATCAAAGATTCTGGACCGTAGCGTGGTAACAAGCAATGCTAACACACGCACCCACCCACCCACCCACACACACACAGACATCATCGTAAAAACGTCATAAAACGACTTCTGGTACCTCAAAACATGTAATTCCGTCAATATCTCGAGATCGAATTTTTTCACGATCACTATACTTTACTTATAGTAAAGTAAAAATGAGACTGTTAGACCCTATCCATAATTGATACTGGTACAGTATTCTAATACTGTGATAATCAGTGATTCAGAAGTTCAGTTGGAGCACTTCAGTTATGAATAGTACTACTTGTGAGCTGAGGTTTCACGATAACATCTAAATAATGAATAAACTTCAAGTTTGAAATAATAATTTGCATTCTATTTTCAAAATTAGATTGTTTTTGCCTTCAACTAATGTTGAAAAAAAATTTTTTTAGCATATAGAAACATAAAGTATCCCATTTATTACCATAAAACATTTTGTTTCAATTTCATGAAGTAAGATACAATATTTATAGAAAAACGTAAGAAGTAATTATTACTATTATACATATTTTAATAAAATCGTTTGATAGATGGATATGATGTAATGTAATGATGGTATATAATGTAAAGGTAATGTTTAAGGTAAAATAACAAACAGTAATATACACAACTGTATAGGAAAAGCTTAGAATATAACAACAAATATTAAATGAATAATAACTTATAATTGGAACTACAGATAAAATTTTGATTGTTCAAAATAAGTGTGCCCGCCTTACAGCCAGGGCTTCTTGGTACGCCCGTAATGTTGATATTCACCATGATTTGAAAATATAATCCATAGATAGTTACATCACCCGACTTACTACCAATGAAGACAACAAACTGTTTACTCATCCAAACCTCCGTGTACAAACTCTATATCCTGCCACCATCCTTCTTCAACCTCACTGAACAATTACTTCATCCACTGACTATCTGGCTACTTTTCCAACTGATGACTAAAAACATTGAAAACCATGACCTCAGCAAGATCACATGACCACGAATACGACATCATTACTGTACAGACGAACTTAATATCTGACATGAATTATTGACAGTCCAAGTTATAGTAGCACAGTAAGCAAGCAGTAGAAGACCTCTGGTCTGGAACTGCTAGTTACGACGTGCACTATAGTGCGCGGATATATTGGTCGTAGATAAAATTGATGATAGCTTAAAGATAGATAAAGACGAACAAAAATTTTATTATTTAAAAATTTAACAAATTATTGGTAAAATTCTTTGGTTATTGGTGCTTTGTTTGAAGTAAAATAGGTTTTACAGTAAGAAATATTTTTGAGCAGTCTTTAAGGGTCAAATCCCACATATTTCTGTTAAAAAAAACCATTGATGTAATGTTTAGAATGACTATACATCCAAAAAATTTAGCGTTTATTGGATCAAATAGCAATATATCTCGTTGAATGATGTATATTCTGTTACAATAGTCAACAATATTGACTGTCACAAAATATATCATCTGTAGACTATTTTGGACTGCAGCAAACCAATACCTGGCCACAGACGAGTATCCTTCCTTAATACTGTCCATCATCCGTGATATTTCATCAATTTTCTGTTTTAATAAACTATTTCAAGTATGGCATTGAATACTTTTATCGCACAAAATTTCCAATAAATTTAAATACATGACCATGCTACATTAAGAATCTATGACATAAGTTATAAAGTTTGTAGGCATACTGGGATTATCAATGAAACTAGGTTTTAAGCATTGAAAAAAAAACAAACAATACTTTTAACCCCATTATTATAAACTTATTAAACAATCTAGATTGGAACACTTTCACTACCGACCTAACAGTATATCTTAAAATAATGGTCGATTTTTAGCTTTAAACTAAAGTTTATGACAAGTTTATAGTTTCCTAAACTTAGACAAGTGATTACTAAAGTTTTAACAAGCTGTTGAAGGAGAAGAATGATGGAGTGATACATGAACTTGTTGAATATATGACAAGTATTATACTATGACGTAACTAAAAGCAGAAGTAGTTCTTTCATTTGAGTCCAGTAATATTATGTTATATCATATTCATCATGTTTTTTAGATGCTCGGCATTAAATTATTATTATAGATAGAGAAAAAATGTTTTTCTCAATTTTTAAGAATTATAATCAAGAAGAATTACGCTAATTACTCAACTAATGCAGCGTTTTGTTTACCAAGTTTAAACACGTACAAGTCTCTGTCAAATATGAGCTTATTATGAAAGGAACATCTGGTGAATTTAAAATATTAACAATTCAAACATACTCAATAGTTAATATTAATGAAAATATAACTAAAATCGCATTTTTAAAAAGTCATTAGCATATGCATTAAGAAATTTTTTTTTAAAGAAATTGGAAAACCCTTAGAATCATGTACTTTTATGAAAGTACATATTGTTCAGACTAAGCCAAGGAAGCAACCTTTTAATTCTTCAAACCCATTTAGTCAATATTTCAGATATCAGTTTTCATGTTTACTTTTTCTCAAGTGTATCATGCATAGACAAGGAAAGTTGCACATGATAAACAACTCCAAAAATCCAAAAAAAGTTAACTTTATAAACATTTTTCAAAACATTCAACAATTAAAATATAATAAAACATAATTTTTCTTGGCTAGTAAGTTTTTTTCTTCTCACCCTAAAGTACAGAAAAGTTATAGTTACTATATATCAAATTACATTGAGCGAGTCGTCACTGTGATCTAGTCGTAACGATACTATAACAAGGAAAGAAATTGTTTTATTTATAAGTGGAAATATAAGTGGAATCATAGCTCAGAGATAAAACCATTAGTTTACAGGACTCTAATGTCTGAATTAAGGCCCTACTATAGTTGAGGTTTTAACAAACAAATGGCCTTGGTTTTTCAGACCAACGACCAACGACCAACGATTCTTTCCGCGCACTGTTGTGCACGTTGTACGAGTATTAGCAGTTCCAGGTCACGGACCTACTACTGCTGAATTATTGTCCTGCTGTGGTGGTGGGGTCAGTAAGTAAATGCCTGTACTTTTTCTTTTTGAATTATGTGGTTTGTCCGTTTACGTCATTTCGTGGTCGAAATGACTTCAGAATTTTGTTTTTCAGAGCAAAGTGCAGTGTTAAAGAATATTTCAACTTATTGAAAAAATTTATGATTTATGTAAGTCAAATAATAAACAAACTGTCACTCATATAACTAAAATATATCCTAAGGAAGATAACATTTAAAACAAGTTGTACGAAGTGCTGCTAAAATAAGTATTATAAGAATAAAGATTACTTAATTTTAATATCTTTATTGTAAAAAGAAATGTTTATTTGTATAGATTAATATATTGAATGTTTTTATTATGAATAAATTTTCCTCCTAAAAACATGTCATCAAAGACATTACTTGTCATAACGATAACAATACTAAGAAATATTGTTGTTATCAATAATTAGTTCAACCTAGAAAACACAATTTACTAAAAATTTTTCTCAATTATATAATTCTACAAAAATAACTAATGAACAATTAATTAAGAAAAATTAAGTCAGATACGTTTTTGAAATAAAATAATAGTAATGGAAGACTTTTAAAAAACAAACAGTGTGATTCTAATCACTGAATAAACATTAAATATTGAAGCAACTAAAACTGAACTGAAATTCGTCCAATTTATTTTCAGTTATGGATATAATTTTATGCGAATTGGCAACGAGTGTAATGATTAACTCGAATTGATTGTTCATCCATTTTTTTTTTTAATTTGAAGGTGAATGAAACAATAACTAAATTGTAAGCGGAACACTGACCCTCTACTCTAATCAATCAATCAACTAACTGAAAGCACTCCTCCACGGTCGAATTGTTCGTGCCTGATCGACATATGTTGTACAACACCTGACCACTAATCAAACAAATCAATCAAATTTTTCCTGAAAAAAATAAATTAAACTATACGTACATAACATATAAAACAGATAATATCAAAATTGATGAATCAGTTTTTTTTTTTAAATATATATTGACGCAAATTTATTAAAAACTAGTTCGTAGAAGTTATCATTTGGTCTAGATGCATTATGGTTTAGTAAAGGGAGTTGCATTTTAGGCAAATAGATTTCATGTTCGGCGAATCTATATTGATTAGGGGTTAATAGGCAGGGAGGAATAATCTTGGTAAGAGGCTAAGCGGAATTATATTGGTGCTGCGAGCTGGTCTCAGAGAGATAGGCGACTTTGGACCTAAAGTAGGCGCTAAGTAGTGCTATATAGGTGGATACTGTGCCGTTCAATAGGATTCTAAGATGCCAGTCTGATATTCGCTGCATAATTGATCAGCCTATAAATATTTGAGCCTGTTTCCCTTTCATAGGTGTGGAATTGTTTGTAGTCAGTGGAGATACTCCCGGGCCGCCATTAGCACTGCTAAGCTATGTGCCCTACCCGTTCGCTCGTTTGTTACAACCACCGACAAATCCCTTAACTCTATCCATCTACCACTACACTCCTTTTAATTACATTGACATTCCTCTTCACCTTAATAGTATTATTCAAACTTTCTTCTCTGTCAAACTTTTCAGTTATTTGTAAACTACAGTAAATCTTCAAAATTAAAATCCTCAATTTTGATAATTCAGTAATAACTCTACGCCTATAGTTTATCTTTGCATATCCTTTGAACAAATATCTATGAAAAATTATTTTAATAAACACTGACAAACAAAATATTAATATACAATTTTTAGAGTTTTTGGAGTATAAGTTTTTTCACCCCTCAAACTATACTGTTCCTTACTTACAAAAAACAACCAAAAATTCAGAAAAAAGAAAATGTAACTTATAAAAGTTATCTTTGCATTATAAAAGTTATATGGTTAGGTTAGATTTAATTATTATATTATAAAGAACAATTTGAGCATTAAAGTTAAATGAAATCGATGCATTATAGTTCCGTCAGAAAAACAAAATTGAGGTACGCTACCGTAATTGTAAGAAAAGCAAGTTGTAATCAAAAACTTTTTTCCCAATTTAGAAATTGGAGCTCTCAAATGCGAGCTGATTCTAATTGAGCATATAGAAGTAAAAAAAGACAACGTAAATGTAATAGTAAATTTTCAGGGATTAGATTTTAATTATTTTGACTTTTTGGTTACAGTTCTTTTAACCAAATAACGATTTCTACCAAAAGATAATTTTCATTGATAAAATACCATTAATAAATAATAGAATTAAAAAGAAATCACTTGCTAAAAAATATGTCGTGCCTGATCGACATATGTTGTCGATCAAGGAGCTAAAGCTCCTTGAGTACAGTGAAAACAATTTAGTAGAATCAGTGGGCAATCTGGAAGACAGGAATTTGATAGCTTTAGTCATCCAAGTGACCATTGTAGGGAGTGTTAGAGAAATATTGTGTTGAGTTTTTTTTTTTTTTTTTTTTTAATGGATTATAGAGTCAGAGGACCGATCTTCAGAACCAAACCCACTGGGCTTCCAAAAAAATTCAATAATTATTATTCCAAAAACAAATCTAATTAATACTAATATATGGTTATCTATGAATTCATGGTTCTACACATGAAAAAAATCAATAACATTTAATAAATTAATTAATAAATCTTAAAGTATTAATAAAGGAATACAACAATTTAAAATTAAAATATTTCATTTTCTTTGAATATTTCATTAATTTTCTTAATATCCTTTATATATCATAATAAGAAAAGAAGCTGTTAATTATTACTGTAAATTAACTAAGGAATGAAGCACTGTCTTAGATATTAATGAAAAACTTGGTTGATAAGAATATTTGCATTACAAAGAGAAGAGAAACATCTAAACAAATGATAACGAACATCTAAACTAATTTACATTCATATAGTTTTTTTTTAAGACTTCCAGGGATTGAATAACGTGCCAGAAACAAATTTTAGAAGTAAAAGTATTAAACAAGAAAATATATAATCAACTATTTCTTTCAAAAATTTCTTCTGAGTTCATTTGTTTTTAAAAATTTGAATATGAATTTTTTGTAACAGTGCTTTCAAGTACTGATACAAAAAATAACTTTAAACATAATATATTCGTAACAATAATGTTGTTATTTACTTTTCAAATCACAATTTTCTGTAATGATTTAAGTTAAGTTCAGTGGATTCATATTAATCTAAGATTAGGTGGTCTACCCGTGGTTTTGCCCAAATAAATTAAAATAGCAAGATTTCACTAAACAACAATTTTAAACAACAATAAACAGCAATTGAAATAACACTCAATGATTGTTTAGCACCTCATATTTAGTCATTGGAGAGATATACTAAAATAACAATCTCGTAACATTTGGCTTTTTAAGACGTAACTAACGTACTGATTTGATTTATTGGTAGCAAATGTGTGAATTAATTTTTGAAAAAAAAATACATATTGTAAATGCTAGTATAAATATTATCTCAAAGTGTTTAGAAATTCTTACTCACAAAAAAAATTGTCCAAACAGATTGCTACTAAAATTGTTTAATTTTTTAACCAGTTAAACAGATTAACTGGATTAATTTAGATCAAGTTTATTTATTCCTTAATCTTAAAGCATGTATATGGTTTCGATTAATATCTGTACCACGAGCTTTTACAGGTTCCTTTTAAGAAATTTTATGATAAAGAGGTATACTTCTAACGTATTATTGACATTAGATAAGTTTTGTCTAAACCGTCTCAGTGAACTCTTGATTAACGGGTCACTAAATGTATATTCATAACTCTCTACTGCTATTGAAGCCCAGTGACAACAAAAATAAGAACACCAACTATTTTTGAATTAAATTATGTGTGTAAAATTAGTTGTTGACTAACCACTGACTAATGAGACTTAATGTTATTATCAATTCAAATGATATTACAGAAATATGTAGCTGGTAATCGATAGCATAAGAATTTCACGTTTAGTTAAAAGGTAGGATTAGAATAAGTGTATATGTATTTTGGGAACCTTATCAAAAGCATCTCCGTTTAATGCAATGCTAAAGACATTTTTAAAGTCAAGACGCAGTTGGTTCAGTACGTGCCTGGATCTAGTTATGAATTTGAACCAAAGGCTGATAGCGACAGTACGGGCGTGGACTCGGCAAGTGACGACCGAAAGCCAGTCGATGCTTAGTTCCGTAGCAATCATATTTAAATAACTTTATACATAATATATTTGTGTCAATAATGTTGTTATTTACTTTTAAAATCACAATTTTCTTTAATAATTGAAGAAAAATTCAGTGGGTGCATATTAATCTAACATTAGGTGGTCTAGTCGTGTTTTTTGCCCAAATAGATTAAAATAGCAAGATTTCACATAAACACGTGAAATAACAATCAATGATCAAGCCACAATATTAAATGAAAAAAAAATGACTAAGATCTTTCAATCATAACAAGCGGTCTTCGTCAGAGTCAAAAATCCAACTGTTAGTTTTTTCCATTTCATATTGTGGTTTGATCATTGATAGATTAAAATACATTGAGAAATAATGATTCTATCTTCTAAAAGATTGTCTAAGCCATTAAGTCCATAATGAAATCTAACTTTCTTAAAGTATACTATATAATATAATGGAAATGAAAAATGATATTTAGAAAATTGTAATTTATTTATTATTGTATACAGTACTTTAGTAAATAATAGTAACTATTTAAAACGAGGGTGGTCAGGCCCAGCCCCTGGTTACCATCTCCTTCTCTTCCGTTGGTCCCTGCATATAGCAGTTTAACAGGGTAACCTCGCAAAGGCCGGAAGTCGGGAGTTGAGTGCTAGAGGATATTAGAGGGGCATAATCACTCCATTACTGGAGTGATGAATTACTATTATTAGATACAATAATAGTAATTTATTGATTATTGTATACTATAGTATAGTATATTATTCTACACTATTTATTTATTATATTATTACTTTAGTAGATAGTAACACATTCAATATCTAAACTACAATAAACGTTCAAACGACAGTAAGAAAGCAGAAAAAAGACTAAGATTTTTCAACTGAAACAAGAGGTCTTCGTCAGAGTCAAAAGTGACTTCCAAGTTGTAAATCTTCTTTCAGAATTTTTAACTCTGTCTAAGACTATTCGTTATGGTTGAAAGATTTTTGTATTTTTTTTCTGATTTCTTGCTGTGGTTTGGACGTTGATTTTTATTTCACGTGTTTATTCTGAAATCTCCAAAAGAATAATAATACAAAGTATTTGCTTTCAGAGAAAATATTTTGTTTCCTTTCTGAAGCAATAACAACTATATTATTGGATTCCTGATATAATATAAATTAACAGAGTCTGCTGCTTCACAATAAAAATCATATAAATGCAACAAGGTGGCTTTAATTTTGTGAAAAAATAAATTTTCCTTGTTTATCAATTTTTTTACAATATAAATACAAGTATTTATTAAAGGAAATTATTTTACCTTCTGAATATTGCAAAGTACCTCTACGTTTGTTTTAGCACGACTTTACTGCAATATACATAAATTAAAAGTAAGAGTCAGAGTCATGTTAAATGAATTTAATTAGACATTTTATTTTACATAAGAATGGCTAATTGCATGCAAAAGGTCAGGTAAGAGACAAAATAATCTTATATAAACATAGTGTTACTAATTTTTATATTAATATTCAATTAAATAAATTTTTCTACATCAATATTTTACAAATTGACAATATATCTTTCAAGTGATATACCATGCCATATTTGCGTAAGCAGTGTTGTTTACTGCAAAATGCTAAATCTCTCTGGACTCAATATTATCAAGATAAGAAGAAAAAAATAAAATGCGATACCATCTCTGTTTACTAAAGAGTAATTTTTGTAGCACTCTTTTTCTTCAAGCAATGTTGCCAAATTAATGATAAAATAATGAATGCCTTGTTGCTTTCACAAATGTAAGTTTAAATACATCAATAATATAAAAACTCCTCTTCTTTTCAGATATTCCCCATTCTTATTTCAGCACAGTTTTTCATGCCTAAAGTATTATTATTACTGTTATTCTTCTTCTTATTATTATTATTATCATTATTATTTACTGGGAGCCCAGCACTATGTGCGTAAATGCATTTCACCTCCTTACCAAAAAAAAAAAAAAAAAAAAAAAATATTATTATTATTATTATTATTATTATTACTATCATAGAATCAGCAGTACTGGTGATAGCTGGCATCATTCCAGTTGACCTACTGGCGAGAGAAAGGGAGGCCATTTACAGAAGAAAGGAAGAAATTGGTAGGGAAAATGCTCGCTCAGAAGAGAGGAGACGTACCTTCGACAGATGGCAAGAGGCGTGGGAGAATGACACTAGAGGGCGCTGGACCTTCAAACTAATTAGAGATGTCCGATCATGGAATGAGAGAGGTCATGGAGAGGTGGGATATTACCTCACGCAATTTCTGAGTGGACATGATTACTTCCGCGCCTACCTGTGCAAGATAGGGAAGCACCAAACATCCGAGTGCCTGTATTGTCCAGCGTTAGATGATGTCGAACACACATTTTTTTATTGTCCCAAATGGAACAGCCAGAGGAGAGACTTGGTACAAAGAATAGGCATATTCCCCCCAGAAACGATCATTGAAAAAATGATCCGGAGTTCTGGGGCATGGAATATGGTAGATGGCCTAGTCAGAACAATATTGACGACGAAAAAGCGATACTTGGAAGAGCTAGAAGGACTATAAAGCAAGTATGCCTCACCTAAGGTAAGCTACGACCAAGCCTGAAGTAATGTGGAAAACAGTTCCAGGCTAGGTCCTAGGTGAAAAAGGGGGTGTTTTAGTTGGTAGTCTGGTTTATACTGGGAGCCCAGCACTAATGTGCGTAAATGCATTTCACCTCCTTACTCCAAAAAAAAAAAATATTACTATCATACCATGTAATTATTGCAGCCCCAGTTTCCGTGTTGGGTATTGCCAGGAAATAGGATGTTGTTTTTTGGTAGGTCGGGACCCCCAACTCCACATACCCTAAGCAAGACGTCCTGCTAAGGGATCTGATGAACAGATTTTTCCACATCCTACGACGAAAAAAAAAAAAAATTATTGCAGCCCAATCCATAATCCTTCGAAAAATTTTAGAAGCTCCCTTTTATGTTTCTAATGATACAGTTCATAACAATTAAAAAATTCCTTTTATCCACCAAGAAATCCGATCATGATACCGCAAATTTCATGAAACTTTACCGTCCAACCTAAACCCTTCAATTTAGCAATTATCATCCCACCAAACTTCTACCAACCCTACCAGAAGGCTAAAAATATGTTGGCCCCGAGATTTACTTAGGATGTGAAACGTGGGTGGTCAGGCCCAATCCCTGGTTACCATCTCCTCTTCTTTCGTTGGTCCATGCATATAGCAGGTAAACAGAGTAACCTCGCGAAGGCCGAAAGTCGGAGTTGAGTGCTAGAGGCATAATTACTCCATAACTACCCCCTACCTAAAAATAAAAGTCATACTATTTTAAATAAATAAATTATCCTTCAGAAATGATTACCCATCTTCGAGAAAAATAGAATAATCCATTTTTCCCAAACAATGAATATAAATTAAAGTAATTATTATATTTCTAAAGTAATTTCTATATCCTTCTTTTCTTTTTTTGTAGAGAATGTATATTAAAATTAACATTCCTTTTTCTCTGCATATAGACTAAATCTAATTTAAAGTGTTTTTATTGAGTGCCACTTAAATAGTTATTAAATATACTAAAAATAAAGTACCTCTTCACTTTCTAGCTTCTTTCTTTACAGATACACCTAATTTAAAAATTTAATATCAGCTTAGAGATAAAAAAAAATTGTTTTCAAGACTTTTAAAACAACGTAGGAATAGAAAATGCATTACAATAAAGAAATAAGTATTTTTATTTTCAAATTGAAAATTTGTTGAAAGATAAATGTAATAAGAATATATTATACTAACTCAGTCATTCTAAATAGAATACTAACTCAGTCATTCTAAATAGATATAACTACTTATATAATGGAATACAATTCATATATAGAATAAAATCATTCATAACATTATTAGATAACATAGGTTAAGTCCAGGAAACTTTATTTCAATATAATGTGGTAAACAGTTTGCGTTTATTACAGTATTCTAAAATGTAATTAAAACATATATTACATTTAATGAGATGATTTATTAAAACACTAATTAAGTTAATTCCAATTTAATCTTTTATTAAATCGAGTTTTATTAAATCGAGTATATTACTGCTAATTAAAATTTGCAATAAACATATTGAGTTCAAAAAATGACTTTAAATAAATCTATGGATTAACTTTTATGCTATTAGGTGATGACAATTGCTATATATTAATAAAGTTATTACTTTTATGTATATGAATATTTTATGTATATTCATGTCCTTTTTTTAATTTGCTCTCTTTATGAAAAAATATAAATCTTTGAAGAGGTGTGAAGTAAAGATTTAAAGTGAAATTAGTTCAAAATCTAAGAAGAGTAATATATAGAATAAGGAAACACACTTACAAACTCAAATTTTCGGGCAATCCGTCTTCAGGAGACAAGAGAAGATTTGAACTTCTCTTAATCTTAAAAAATAAATCTTGAAACCATTTAATCTTAAACAATTTTTTAAGATTACATAAAAAAAATAGTCAGATTGCCCAAATATTTGAGTTTGTATGTATGTTTCCTTACTCTGTGTGTTTCTCTTCTTAGATTTGAACTCGAATTGTGTCCAGGTTGAATCGTCTTGTCGATTTTACATTGAGTTAAATAAAAATATTTATAAATAAGATTGTTTATTGTTTATTTTATGACTCTGGATTCCTGGTTGATTATTAGTTGCAGCAATTTAAAGTATACATTACTTTTTAACTTGGAGTATATGTGTCGAATTTTTATTTTCTATCAACTTTTTTTGCGGATTTTTTATTTCCTTTCAACATTTTTCAAATTGTATCATGTTCATCAATTATTCTTTGGGTAGAACTTTTTTTTTATTTTAATATTATAATAATTCAATTTGTTTCCTGTAGATATGACCATTTTTACTGATTGCTGCTATTACTGTGTATCTACAGTCGTTTATAACTGTAGCAGTTTGTACTCAGTAGCAATTTTAAATCATTTAGTTCATATTTTTAATTTTTTCTCCATATGAACACATAAATAAGTTGAAGTACTAGTCATTTGAGGTATTGTCCAGTCATTTCATGGCCTGGCATAACTTGAGTGACATTGTATGTAGCTTTGAAATCAGTTAAGATTACCTGCAAGCGCATTGTAAGGAAAACTATACCACTTTTGATACATAGAGAAGAGAAGTCTCCACTCATTGATTATTGCCCTTTGAGAGTGTTCATATTCAGATTATGTTTGTACTTGTTTATGGTGGCTTTTTAATGGTTTATCTGATGTTTTGTGTCATTCAGTTATCAATGAGATCACATGATATTTTTCTTCAGACCCATAGCGGATTCTCACATAAATTTACCATATATCTGAAAATTACTAAGAAAATCCTCTATATCAAAAATTGGAAAAACAGTTTTCTACAATGAATCTGATGGGATTTTGACGTCCTTTTATTATATTGCTTATCATAGTAATATGATTAATATTAGCATGTGGTTTTTACGGGCAAACAATTTAATACATGTTGAATGACAAACAGATCGGTTTGGTCTTTCGAACATTCTTTGTAAAAAACCTGTACCTTTTCACTTTCATAGTCATGAATGCTACAGCAACCTCAGGTTCAGTCATACACCTATTCTTAAAAAAAATGTAATCCACCGTCATCCGGAATATTTGTATTTATAGACTATTTCTACTTACTTTCAAACTGGCTTATCATAGATGTGGACATTCTTTTAAAACTAAATTAGAGTAAACAATAATTATTTGATTGATTTATGCTTTCAATCTGAATAGAACAATTCATCATCTTCAATAGCAAATTGAATCATTCCAGAAAGTATGCATAGAGCATCTAGTGACAAGGAAATAACTACATTGAGACATCTAATAACCGATTAGGACAGCTGTTGCACTATCTCATCATGTAACTAAATCTCATAATAACTAACTAACTACATCTCATAACTAACTATAACTCACCATTTAACTATGACTGATAAAAACTTACTATATTTCATCATATAACTACATATCATAATAACTATAGCTCATGATTTAACTGTATTTCATTTTAGCTACCTATTCTAATTTAAAAAACTGGGCTCATGCTAATAACAATTAAACGTCAGATTAACTAATCTTGATTATATAACGTTACGTTATATGAAATAGACTTTCGGTTAACTATTTTATGAGACCAGTACAATTCAAAAGATAAGTAAAATGAATAGTATGTTAAAATAAAGTGCAAGATGATTCTCTTTTCCTAAAACTTTATAATTCTTAAAAAGATAATAATCATACAATGATTTATTCTAACATAAACCAAGATTAATTATTTGTGGATAGGGAAAACGTTAATGAAATTGCTTGACAAAAGTTAAATAAAATACAGTATGTCAATAAACCAACATTACTTTAACACTGTAGAAACAGTATTAATTAAACGTGATTATAATTCTGTGATTAATACCAGATTTGGAATATTCAGGCAAGTATATAGGAAATTGATAAGATTGTGGAGCAGCAATCTTATCAGCTTACATGTCTACCATGATCATAATATTCCATCAAATTACATACTTCCTAATCTATCAGTCAAATGTGACGTATTCTTATTTAAATTTACATGTATTTATGCATGTTTAAAACTGTGTATTCATGTATCTACAGTTTAACTGCCCTTCAAATGTATTTATACCATTGCTGAAACACTAATTGATTTTTTTTCAACACTCACTATCTGAGGCTAAACAATGTTTATCTCAATACATATATTCTACTTCAATTTAACAATCATGACAATTTTTTTATCGAAACTGGGTATAGAAAAAAAAACTTTGTCAAATCTGAGACTTCACTTCAGTCATCGCCTGCCTAGAGAACGACTCACATCTATCTTACTGATTACGAAGCAATCGAAATTTAGTAATAGTTTCCGTGATTTCTTTATATATCTCCGTTTTGTGTATCTAATTTATTAACTTGTGGAATTGTTTCATTGATGTGCATACATTTATAGATATATGTATATATAAAATTACATCATTTTAACAGCCTGCATGATATTTTTTCATTACTGTAACTAAACATTTTTCAGCTTTTCTAAACATCATAATAGCTTAAAAATTTCCAATTAAAATAAAAGCATTCGTATAAAGCTATATATTCTTCAATATTGGATGAGAAAGTACGGAAGTTTTCCCTAGGTACTATATGCATTAATTTCTACTTCCCTTAACTGAAGAATTCATGTTATTGATTATAAATTTTTAATTTTACAAGCTTGCAAAATTTATTAAAAAACTTGAAATATTAATTGAATAAAACTCGTTATACCTGTAAAAGAACTGAATTTTAAAATTTATTATAAACAAATACTTTGAGACAAAGTAACCTGCCCAAAGCATGTGATAGCCTGTCATTCTCAGGCCACGGCAGTGTTATATTTCCCCCCTTTTTTTTTGCATCCTTAGTATAGCATAATATGATGTGCCAGATCAATTAGGAAAAAGATTAAAATTACCTTTCATACTACAAGAATGAAATGTGTACTTTTAAGTCCATTAGCATTTCAGCCCTACAGTACATTATACACAAAATACTGTAGCAATGCTAGATATATTTGTATTAAGTATAGACTATTCTTCTATCTTAGAATAATTAAACTTCATTTTTTAAATATTGTGATAACGTAGTTAATAATTAAATTAAAATATGGTTAAGTAGAATAGTTTGAATAAGATTAGTACCTATGATTAAAACTAAATAATAAAATATATATATTAAAAAAAAATAAAAACCTTCCTTCTAATATTATTATCTGTTGTTTAAATAAATAAATATCCTATTACGAGGAAAACTTTGAAGGACATTATGCATTGCTCCTTACCAAAGTGTACTCTATTGAGTCCGAAAAGTTAGAGATCTAGTTTTGTGTAATATAGATTTTTGTTTGGTGTTCATTTTAATTATTAGTAAAAAGTTGTTAAACATAAATTATAGTTATGATTTTTTTTCATAATTATTTAGAGCCGGTAATGATAGTATTTTGATACTTCCTAATAAATTTTGGAATTTTTGATAATTCCTAATAAATGAATCAAGTTGTTTGATTCATTTTGTGGTGAAGGTCGGGATATATCTGAAATAATATGAATAATAATAATCATAATTTTGTAATCCTAGTATGCTCGTCGTGATTTTATTTGATGATAATAATAATTTTAACAGCTAGCAGCAATAAGTAGAATTTGTTTATTACAATAATTTATATGCATCCTTTCAGGTATTACAGGGGGTTAGAATTCATAAACAGGTAATCGATGAAGTATCTGAGGTCTTTGCTTTTCAGATTTTATCTTAAAAATTGTAAAAAAAAATTTGTCAAAATTTATTTTGACGGCTGTTAAAAATAAATAAAAAAAAGGTGACTGAGTTTACTTGTGACAAACGTTTTTGCTTTAAACGTCCAAACTTCACATCTACGTTGAATTTTCAATCAGTTCAAAGCCTACATTTTAAGTTAGACTTACAGAAATCTACCGTAAAAGTTTCAGCTTGATATGTCTTATGGTGGCTGAGTTTACTTGTAGCAAAATATTGCGGACAAACCGACAAAACCGTCAAACTGACACCGACAAACCGACAGAAATTTTTGTAAGGGTGGATTCGGTTTCTCCAATGTATGAAACGTAAAGAAAACTTGAAATGAGCCAGTTCTAAGCAATGTACAGGCAATATCATTCTTTTATTTATACAAATATTACAGATCTGTAGGTTTGAATGCAAATTAAAGTCAGTTTGAATTTCTTCAAATGTTTTTTTTTTAATTTTCATTTTTTTATTATTAATAATGCTGAAATGTTTTACTTATGTAACAAGCATCGGAATTAAACCCTACGTTGGAGCTACGAGTATATAGATTTATACTGAAGTGACACGTTCCTTGTTTTAACGACGTGATTAATAATAATTCTCTTCCAACGACAAATTCATTGACAGTTCTCTCTTGGTTTATTTTTACCTTATAACATTCCAAACTCTTCTTTCCTTTAATTACAATTGTGAAGCTAAAATTAGTGTTACCTCTAATTGCGCTGCAAAATTGTTTTGTAATATGCTATGTTAATTCAATCTCTTAAAGATAGTTTAAAGATTATAGCTGTAAACAAACCAAAATCTTTTATCATTTTTGCTTAATTAAAACGATAATTAATAATTAAAATTAGAATTAAAAATAATAATTAGTATTTAAAATTTTATCAAAAAGAACATTTATTACAATACAAGATCAACAACAAAAATCTGGAGTGGCCTACACTCAACTTAATGATAAGTAATCTTGATATCAAACTTCTTGGGTAAATAATTTATAATGTCCCATTTAGGCATAATACAAATATCTAAATGGGAGAAGTTTATTAGTCTGCCATTCCTGTAGGGAATACAGATAGTCATTGATCCACTTATCAATATATATGATTATTTTGATAAGTGGATATCATTGGTGTGATATATATATATATATATCAATGATCAAACCACAATAAGAAATCGGAAAACAAGACTAAGATCTTTCAACCGTAACAAGCGGTCTTCGTCAGAGTCAAAAACTCAACTGGTTGGGTTTTTGACTCTGACGAAGACCGCTTGTTACGGTTGAAAGATCTTAGTCTTGTTTTCCCATTTCTTATTGTGGTTTGATCATTGATTGTTGTTTCACGCGTTTATGTGAAATCTTTTTAAATATATATATATATATCACACCACTAGGTCATATAATATAATTAGTATAACTAGAGCAGTAATAACATTTTTGAAAAGCAAAAGTGTAGATTTCGTGCAACGAAATAATCTCTAACCGGAGAACATGACTTTTGTAACAATACCTAGAGGATCACTTATATAGTTTTCCTGACCTCCTTCTACATTGAATATTTAAAACAATGTTTCCCAATTAAAACTTGAAAATATTCCTATTTTATCCGAAATATGTTAGTAATATGTAATAAACAATGTTTTAATTTTTATTGTAATATTTGGGATAATTTCATTTATTATTTTTCAAAGAATGTTTTCAATTTTGAATGTTGTTTTGCATTTTTTGGTGTTTTACAAAATATACTGAGAATTTTATGGCAAGATAATGCTTTTTGTAAAATCACTATTTCTCCCTTTGTCAAAAATTCAGTTTATTCTGAGCCAGTGTTATCTTTTTCTTTAACAGTTAGGTTAGGTTGCAGTGGCAGTCCCACAAGGGAACACACGTAGGCCAAGTATTGGCCCTTGGTGCTACAACACAATGAAGATTGATTCTACACTGGGAGTCCTAAATTTTGCCTAACTCAAATTTATTTAGAGTAGGGATCTTTAACGAGTACCTGACATCGTACAGGCTCGGGACCAACAGTTTAACGTCCTTCTCCGAGGGACGACGTGCTCAGATTTACTCACTTCCCGTGTGAATAAATCGACGGCCAGGTGAGGATTGAACCCCGGTCCTATCAGTTCAGAGGTGAGCACGTAACCACTGAGCTAGCCTGGCCCCCTTCTTTAACAGTCGTACTCTGTTAAATGATTGCTGTAAATGTATATTGAGAGAACATGTATTAGTAATTAGCGAGTTCTGCATAAATAGACTTTGTTTCGAATTAACAACACGGAGGCATATACCCACCTATCCACTCACCCACCAACCAACACATTTGACTCTGACAAAGACCGCTTGTTACAGTTGAAAGATCTTAACTTTTTTTTCTCATTTTTCATTGTGGTTCCAATGTTGATATACATATATGAACTAAATTGACTGAAGGAAAACCAAGGTTGGTGGAATCCTAACGTACATAAAAAGCATAAATTGGGTTCAGTCCAATTCATAAAAGGAATTACCTTTTCTTTGAACATTATATTCTTATGAAAAGAATAACATTAATGTGAATGAGGTTTTAATAGCTTGGTACATTTCAAAAAAAACTGATACTATATTTTTTCATGTTTTTACAATTAGGAAAAATACTAAAGCAATAATTCGTTTTTATTATGATTTCAGTTGTTTGCAATTGCCATAAAATAAATTGGTTGTAACATGGATGTAATAGACATCAGAGTTAAGGATGTGATAAAAACATAGGCTAGATGAGGAGAGAAAGTAAAGCATTTTAAAAGTAAACACTTGAAGCGTCTAAGCGAAACCTAGCAGCGCTCACGGGCTTAGTGTTCGGTTATTAAGGTCGCTCTAGTGGTAACGTAATGATTCCCAAATAAAGCGCAAATAATCGATGGTTAAAGTTATTGGAGGAGAGGTGCGCCAAGGCTGCATTACACGAGCTCCATCGGATTTACATTAAACTCCCATTACTTGGGTGGCGTTACACATTAACACCGCGCCCACATAAAAACATTCAAACTGCTTAATGCACCCTCTCGCTGATAACTCAATCCTACACAAAATAACTTTTTCCTTCCCCCTTTTCTCACTCCAATTCAACTTTCTTAAAAACCTATACCATATTTCAATCGTATATTTTAAAGCTTCATCTTTCTGTAGCTTTTATGAAAGTATATCCGATTTCATATATAAACGAATTCGAATAGCAATTACTCTTATACTCGTATGTATAAGATTAGCAGCTGGTTCCGTTTTTATACAGGTAAAAAATAGCATTAATAATTGATTTTTTTTATATTGTCAACAATTTAGGCGACATTTTAATTCTATCAAATTAGTTAAATTTAAATCATTAATTGTGCAATCCGTAATTGTGTGGTATTTACTCATTCTGAGGTAAAATGGATAAATCAACAAAAGTCTCCACACAAATGAAGTTTTATTCAACGCGTTTCGAACACATTGTGTTCATCATCAGGAAGACACTATAATACAAATTATAGCTAATCAGTTACAAAAAAAAGAGTTAAATAATAAAATTCAATTAAGAGAATTCAAGACATACCTAAAGATGTGGTACTGACGGGTTGGTCCAGTGAAAACAACTAGTAGGAAACAGATCCGTTTCGAAAGAGTGGGGATAGGCATTTAGGAGATAAGGTGACAAAGGCTTCGGGTATGCTTGAAAACCGTTAACTGAAATACAGAAGGCCAGAACCACTAATTTAGAGGAAAGAAACTTTTTTTTTTTAATTTATTCTTTGTGATTCTAGGAACAGTTTAAGAAATTTTGGACACCCTGGAATTTGATCATTAAGACATAGAGAGGCAGAAGGATTATATGACGGCCTTGTTTATTTCAAAAGCTTACAAATTACAAATTTCTTTAAACTTTCTATTCGCATGTAGGATGATAAGGTTCAAGTTTGGGTCAAAGCTGTGATTTTGTGTGACAAGGTGTTTCGCGAAATATGGAAAAAATTCTTTATTATTCTTATTGTCATTTTTCCTTTGCAAGTATTCATTAAAATGTTCCCGGGTTCTTTTTTCAAAGGAGCGCACAGTCATGCCAATGTAAAAACATTGACAATTGTTACTGGACAACTTATATACTCCACTCAATGAACTGGGATAAAAACTTGATTTAGGGGTTAAGATGGATTTTATATTACCATTTGTTTTGTAACTGACTCTAAAATTAAATTTTCTTAATGTATATTAGCATGTTTTAACGAGGATTTTTCCACATAAGGTAGGGTAATCCAAGAATTTGGGAGGGATTCTAAGCAGTTTTGACGAAAAATAGTGTTTAAAAGAGTTCTTCTTTCTTTTTTGTTAATAAATTGTTAAATTTATTAATATAGCTTTTCAACTAATGATATTTAAAATTTAAAGATGATTTTCTTGAAGATTTTTTGTCTAAAATACGCCGACATTTTGTCAAAAATTATTTGGCATTTTCAAGGATAAAAAGAATTCATTAACTAGTAGTGAAATGAAATACATCCACGGAATATTTTGTAACTTTTTTGCTTACTGTTTTTGTTTGTTTCCTTGAATTCTCTGTTGAAGGTATCCTCACCGAATAATTTTGTAATATTACTTATCTGTCTAAAATTGTGTTTGGTCTTAATAATTAAAAATAAGTAATTGTGTTTAACAACACATGAGTTCTTAAAAAAAAAATCTGGAGTGGCTTACACTCAACTTTACTATAAGAAAACATAATAAGAAACTCATTAACCACTAACTGATGTCTTGTGCTCTTTACATTTAATCAGTATGTGTCATTTGTTTAATTTGACTGTAATCGCTTTATTAGTTATACTCTTATTTTCTCTGAAAAACATCATAAACATCCAAGAAAACATGTCATTTCAAGATATTTATAATTAAGGATGTACGATAATTACATGTATTAATCTTCAAACGAAATATTTCAATTTTGAATTATGATTTACATTTTTGGTTTCATATAGAATTATTATACTGGGAATTTTATGGCTTCTTAGTATTTGTTAAAATCATATGAACCAATTTCCTCTGAGTGAGTGTTATCTTTTTTCCTGCGTCTTGTACTTTGTTATAAGCTTGCTATGAATGTATATTGAGAAAAAATATATTAGTAATTAGCCAGTTTACATACTCAAGTCAAAGTCGAAGCCAGCTATTCAACATAATTTTTGTCATTTATAGTTGGGAGCTTCTAATTTTTTAAAATAATAAATATGAACTATTAGACTAGAATAGTCAAATTTTATCGCAGTGGTTTTGATTAAAAAATTTCTAAGTCAAGGTAAACATTGTAAAAAAAATAAAAAATTCGGCAATTATAGCAGGTGATCCCTTAGTCTAGGATAATCAAACAGTTTTTATAGCTTTATTGCTCTTTCCCGTAATTGAGACTTAATGAATATTTTTTGTGAATTGCTATTTTTTTGTTCCATTTATGGTCAAATTTTCATCAGTTTTTAATCAGCCGTTTAGTGTCAAAAAAACATTTGCTGAAAACAGAAATCGTACTTTAACGCCCCTTTGGCAAATGTAATTTTAAAAAAAATTATTTCAAATAATTTTCCATATAATGTTCTATTTTTAAACATAGTTTCATTTTGAACCGTCAAACGGTATGTCTTGTATTCCTCTCACAAACTTTGAGATTGAATTATAAGTCAAAATTTTTACATTTTATTGAAAAAAAAATATTTCCCGTTGTTTTAAAATTCTAAATATATTTTTCGTTTGTTCCATTTGTAACCTCAAAGATAATGCCAACATTTCAAAACTCTAGGGTTATCAGTTTAGGAAAAAAAATGTTTTCTAAAAAACGGTTTTTGGAAAAAAAAGTGACTTCCCCATCATGCATAATTCTTCCCAAACAATAGGGATCTTCTTCCCAATGGGGCTCATTTTTGTGTAAAATATCAACTTGATCCATCAAAGATTCTGGACCGTAGCGTGGTAACAAGCAATGCTAACACACTCACCCAACCTCAAAACATGTAATTCCGTCAAAATCTCGAGATCGAATTTTTTCACGATCACTATAATTTACTTATAGTAAAGTAAAAACAATAAAACTGGTTATTTCGTAGAAAATTAACATAACATTTACACTGACCGTAACTATGGTGTTCAATAACTTCTAAATTCTTGCATTGTCATTTAGTCAACGTAAAACCATATTTAAAACACATAGTAAACTAAATTTTCCAATAAGACCACATTTGAATTAATTTCAAACTGCTATAAATAAAACGGATGCCGTATATAAGGGCAATTAAAA
The DNA here is from genome assembly GCA_026182355.1 of Hermatobates lingyangjiaoensis. Lineage (NCBI taxonomy): Eukaryota > Metazoa > Arthropoda > Insecta > Hemiptera > Hermatobatidae > Hermatobates > Hermatobates lingyangjiaoensis. Next base: position 126,970 of record JAPFBL010000274.1, on the reverse strand, counting down.
ATTGAAAGGACTTGAAAAAAAATGTGAGCCCATGATTGGTTGAAATGACATTCCATAGAAAAGATATGCGCATTACATATTGTTGGGGCCAAATGAAGATACTATATTCTGGGTGAATAGTAATTATTTATATACTAAATTGAGACAAATGCATCTGAAGTTGTATTGAATTCAACTATTTTAAAAAACAATTTCACACAATTTATACTTTTATAACAGTAGCTTTGATTTACTGGCATTATTTAATTCGATACATTCCGTATAATAAGGTTTTCTTTTCAAATAAAGTTTCTACACTCAACTTTGCTATATGTAAATAAAATATCACACTTCTTGGATATATAATATGCAATGTCCCATTCAGAATTAATATAAATGTCTAAATGGGAGGGGTTTGTAAGTCTTTCATTCCTGGAGGTAGCAGAGGTAGTGATTGAGCACTTAGCAAATATACGCTTATTTTTGTATGTCACATGCATATATTTTTAAAACGTAGATGTGCAGATTTCGTGTTACAAAATAATCTCATGGAGCTGAACATGGGTTTTTTCCAATACCCAGTGGCTTTGAATACATTCAATACATTGAATACTTTGTTTAAAGTGCAATATATAAACTGATTATATTATTTTGTGAGACAAATCCATCATTTCATGGAAAGTATCAGAAATTATATGTTTGATTGGTGTTGATATTTTATATGCAAGAATTTTACTCTTTTACATCTCATATGAAGTTTTCAAATTGTTTAAGTATATTTCATTAAACCTCTAAACATCAATATTATATCAGTGGATTCACTAAAAAAATGTCGAAGTCAATGTAAATAATGTAAATATATTTAAACAAATACGACATGTATTGCAAGTAAACTACTAGTCGTGAATCAATGTTCAGGTTTTATAGCTTTATTGCCCTTTACTGTATTGAAATTTCATGAATTTTTGTTTATAAATTGTTGATTTTTTGTTCAATCTTTTGGCAGAAAAGTACATTTTTTGATGAGCCGTTCAGAGTCAAAAAACATTTTATTAAAACCAAAAATGTACTTTAACGCTCTTTTGGATAACGTAATTTTGAAAAAAAAATTATCTCACTTTATCTTCTATATTTACTACTAGTTTTACTTCTTGGTATTGGTTTTGATTGTGATCCCTAAACGGTATGGCATTTATAGCTCTCAAAAGCTTTCAGATTAAATTATAAGGTAAATTTTTATATTTTTTAAAAAAAAAATATTTTCTGTTGTTTAAAAAATTTGTGTATATTTTTCGTTTATTAGTTTTGTATTTTAAAAGGTAATGTCACAATATCAAAACTCTAGACGTAGTAGTTTAGGAGAATAAAATGTTGCCTAAAAACAGGATTTTGGTGAAAAAAGTAACGTTCTCAACATGCATGCTTGCTCCCAAACAATAGAGCTGATCTAAACTGTGAGGCTCATTATAGTGTAGAATATGAATTTGATCCATCAAAGATCTGGACCGTAACCTGGGCAAAAACTTTGAATATATATACTAACCCAACTACATACACAGACATCATCAAAAAAGACTTTATAAAACGATTTCTGGGACTTCAAAACATGTAATTCTGTAAAAATTTCGAGATCAAATTTGTTCACGATCACTATACTTTACTTATAGTAAAGTAAAAAACCAATGTATAAAAACTAATTCAGTCCATTAATACTGTAACTGATTAATGTAGTTACGATATTTTGTTCTGTCTAATCTATTGAAGGTAATTGATAAAATTATGAAAAAAGTCATCCAATTCTCTATCATGTTATATGTTATTAAGTCCAAGTAAACTTAAAAAATTGCTTTAGCTCAGAGGTAAGTTATGTAGGGTTTTCCTTTTATGATTACATTAAAGGAGTTATTATAAGTAATATACATGTGGTGTTTCTGAAGTGTACTTATATATTCAAATATCCTTCTGTTTAGTTTATGCATTGTTGATGGAAAGAAAAATCTTTTTTAAAGTGAAAAACCTTGAAGGAAAAAAGAATTAATCTGCATGTTTATTAAAAAGAAATGACTACATTTGTAATGTAAGCGCTTTTCACCTTTGCTTAGAACTGACTGTTCAAATATTTAACAGCATCTTTGAAATTTATTTATATCTTATGGAAAAAATAACATCAAACGATATTTTTAAAGAAATAGATTCTATGTATTATGTGAGCGTTTTAGTTAATAGTTAATAGAGAAAAAAAATGAAACTATTTCAATTAACTTTCAAAGAGACTGGCTATATCATTTAAAAACCGGTACACGTAGAATTTAAAAAGCAAATTCTGCCTCAAAAAATAAATATGTTTTAAAAAAATTAATATTTAAGTTAAAATAAAAGGAAAAGTTACTTATAAATTTTAATAATTAATCGTTACATAGTTTCTTTTATTGGTTTTAAATGAAATGTTTATGTAATTATTTTTATATTTATGTTTTATAAGTAACTGTGAATATATTGATACATTTTGATAATGTAAACATAATTTGTACCTATAAGGGTAATGTAATTTCCTAGTTTTCTAGGAAAAGGGTTTTAATTATTTTTCTTTTTGTGAATCATTTTCTTTGTGTATTAATTCACTGTTGCAGTACTTCAGTTAAAATTTCTTGAAATAAGCCCATATATTATATACATACTGTTATATAATGCAATTAAATTATAGTGATTGTATACATCAATAAACAATAGATTAATAATGTAATTTTTAGAAAAATACTGAAAAATTTCATATTAAAACAACACACTGTTATTATTTTTTTACTGATTTAACATATATGATTTAAATAAACACATCAAACTCTGTAGATTTGACTCATTAGGGATGATCGTGAAAACACACTTGTGGTCACTCATATACGTGTAGAGAGATACTTATATCTTATGTACATATATTCTTATGTCAGATATACTCATCTCTTTCTAATAAATTGATTGCCGTATTCTAAAAATGTATCCTCTAGTATAATCACTTTAAGTTTGAAGATAACTTACACTTTCGGAGTAAGGACACTGTCAGAGGACCCGGATATTCAATCAATGGGTTTTTTGAAAGGTAATATGACACAAGGATTGAATAAGCTCGACATTCTATATATCAGAAAAAGCACTGAAGTATTGAAGCGCTTAACTTTACCTACACCTCACTACACATCACTACACTCACTAACTATATGACTGAACTACACTTAACAGCGGTACAGTGTGATCACGGTGGAAGAAACTCAACAACATATAGCTCCAACAACAAAATATGTACTAGAAAATAGGATATACTGGTGGTAATAATCAATGTAGAGGGTCAAGCTAGCTCAGTGGTTAACGTACTTGCTTCCGGGTTGGTACTCTGTGTTTCGATCCCCACCTGGCCCTCGATTTATTCACGTGGGAAGTGAATAAATTTGAGTTATCAACCCTTGGATACAACGTTAAGTCGTCGGTCCCGAGCCTGTACGATATCATGCATTCGGTAAAGATCCCTACAGGAAATGCATGCGTTAGGCAAAATTTAGGACATCCATTGTAGAATCTGCATAATCACCGATCAAACAAAAGGCTGGGAAACGGCTGACGTTATCACTCGCTAGGGGATTGGCTTAAACAATAAAAGAAAACAATAAAATAATCAATGTAAATTGGCTAGTCGAGAAGTGCTCTACATCAATGTACAATGAATTTTTAGACTAATGACATGTCATTAAACCAAATTGTAGAACATTTGGAAATGTTTACAAGCTTACAAAGACAAGAAAATTATTGATAATTAGTTATTTATTTCAAAAAACAGTTGTCTTTGGTAAATATTTTTAAATATTATTAAACATGTTATTTTATTCGGAATATTTGATGAGCTTTAAAATTTTCTATATAATATTGTACTGTACGCAATTAGTTGAAAACTGTTTTAATAAACTGTATGTAATTATGTATTCAATCACGTTCCAATTGTAATTGTCATGAGAAACTCACCTATTGTAAATTCAAAGATGGTGTTTTTAAAATATTTACTTCTAAATATATTTATATTTTTAGGTAGATGCCGTTTGGACAAACAATCTGAAAATAACCGCACAATATATTATAAATCAGTTCTAGTGACCCTGGAGATGGACAGAGAATTAGCAATGATGCCCGTTAGGATCAAATATATTTAAATATAAAATGTTCTTTGAATTCCAAATTGAGAGTTCGTAAGCTTTTAAGTTGACCAACACTACTTTGGCCTCCATGCTGGTTTCCTGGGGTTTGTTCCTCTATGATACCTTTACATCCTTTGGTTGAGTGTGGTACTTATGGTTTAACTGTGGGTTGTTGTAATTGTCACAGATTCCTTATATGAATGCCCGTCGCATAGTCGGGAGATACATCTACGGGTTCAATTTCTTTTTTAAATTGCTCTCTGAGAAAAAAAACGAGGGTTACTTTTGATGCTTCCAATATTTTTGGACTCTAAACTAGAAATTTTTCATAACAACATTAATAGGAAAAACAGAAATTTTCAAAAAAAAAGAAGCCATTTAAAAATAAATTTAGCAATGCATTAATACAATATCTATACTGCAGGGATCAAGAACACATGAAAAGCTGGCCATCAGTGACTTCTAGAATATATACAAATCTACACATAGAGAAGAAGAAGTAGCGATAAATAATGAGAAGGTAAGAAGAATGATCTTTGTATATGTTAATTGATGAAACGAGTTAAAGAAGATTAGTTTGTTTAAATTACAATTAATTACTGATGAGTATTCATTTCATCTATGTAATGAGAGAGGTTTTTAATGATAATCTCGCAAATCATACCTAAAGCTGTGGTTTTACGAAAATCTGCTAATTCATATCCAGAAAATTCAGGAGATATGATTACAATAATATAAACATCTGTTTTCACAAAAAAAAAAAAGTAAAATGAAGCACATACAAATTCAAAGAAATAAGTTCTCTACTTTTTTTAAAAAAAAGTTACTGATTATTGAAAATGAAGTGTTATTTTCTTAAAACTAAACAGGAAAAATGAAGTGAAAGTGCTTCGTGAGATGAAGACTTTTTCGTTTGACAAGGCCTTCTCAAACTTCATTTGCCTAAACATAGGCATTTCATGCATCTTACATCAGCTAAACCATGTCGGTATTACGTCAACACTCTTCATTAAATGTTTATAAACTTAAAACACTTTTCTGAGTTCATTGAATTTTCCTGATTACTTCATCAATGTATCTTATATAGCAACTTTAAATTATTTACAAAACGTTTATAAACACACTAACAATTCTATATATCATTGTAGGGTAAAAATCTAATGAAATGGTCTCCACATATAAAAATTTTAATAATATAAACAACGCGTTTCGAACACGTACTGTTCTTCCTCAGGCATTAACTAAAAAAATACAATGACACCAGAGAGTTATCTATAGTACAAAGTAAATAAGTACAAAAATTAATATAAAATAAAATAAGGCAGAAAGTACGAACCTAAGGATGAGTGCCTCTGAATAAGACTGACTGGTAATGGAATGGACATGGGTGGGGGTATAGGGTACATCTTTTATATGTGGAGACAATTTCATTAGATTTTTACCCTACAATGAGTAAATACCACATAATAACTGATTGCACTACATTAGAATTCTATATATATATATATATATATATATATATATATATATATATATATAAAGAAAATCAGAGAAAATGTAGAAAATTATAAATTAAATAGTGATTATGAAGAATTCATTGTTTATATTGCTGTTTTTTTTTTAATTTTTCAGTTAATTTCAAATGTCACTATACATTAAAATTATCACACCCATTTAAATTTGATTTTAAGAAATTAAAAAAGATTAATAATTTATTTAAGAGATACTATTGAACAATGTATGTTATAGTGCAGTAGAGTCATAGAATAGTGTAATAGTTTGAAACGAAATGTGTTTACCTGGTGGCTATAAAAAGAGGCAATCTTTGAAAGCAGGGAAGAATGTTGCAAGTGACACTTTTTCTCCTGGGAGCCGAATAGAATCTCAGGAGGAGGCTGGTGATAAGAAATAGGAGAGGAGCAAATAAGAGATTTATCTGCCAATGTGTTTGAGATGGAAGGCCAACTTAATAAATGACTGCTATTTATTCTGCGTCATGTCTGTGCCAGAAGTGTGCGGTTACTCCTACCAAAAGCCTTTCCTAAACTATCTCTTCTAATTAAACTTTAACAAAAAAACAACACTTTAATTAAATTATTTATAAAAAAAAAGATATTCTTTGAAACTATTTATTTATATATGTGCTAATAATTTCTCTCGATATGAAATATTATACTATATTATATATATCATTAAATTATTTAATTACATAGTAATTAAATTTCGTCCTAAGATGAATCCAAAATTTTATAGCATCGACAGTAAAATATGAGTGGAATAACAACAATTCAACTTTCCAAATATACTTAAATTATATATAATACTAGTTAAAATAATATACAGTGGATGCAGCTTAATGTAGTCAAATGATTAGTTGTGCAATCCGTAATTGTGTGGTATTTACTTATTCTGAGGTAAAATGGATGAACAAACAATAGTCTCCACACAAATGAAGTTTTATTCAACAGCAACGCGTTTCGAACACTTTGTGTTCATCATCAGGAAGACAAAGTGTTCGAACGCGTTGCTGTTGAATAAAACTTCATTTGTGTGGAGACTTTTGTTTGTTTATCCATTTTACCTCAGAATTAATGTAGTCACTTTTGTAAACACTAAAAATGACAACAATAACCGATCGACAATGTTAAATGAAGAAATGGAAATTGCCATTTCACCGTTCATGAGGCTAACTAAAACTGAAGTGTTATTAGAAAAAAAGCTCAAGTACATATACATGAATTGAATGAAATATTTAATAAATACTGAAACTAAAAATTACAGTTATACTTTCAATTTATAAGCAATACAATAAATTATTTATTTAAACAATCATTTTGATTTATCTGTTTCACGTCTTTTCGCAGCAGGTCATTTATAAAGGACGTACTAATAATGAGGTTCAAATTCAGAATGTCTATTTCGCACTCCAAGTCGTAACACACGAAGTGTTGGAGTGGATATGTTTAAAAGCACACTGCTGGTTGATCTTCTTCTCCTTCGTAGTCACTGCCTACATTATTCTTCCCCAGCCTGTGTAACAGCACTGCACATGTCACTCTCCGTTAACTTTGCAGCCAGCTAGAGGTCATTGGCCAGCACCATCCACTCCAAGTCGATTAGCGGCATGTTACTTTGTTTTTCAGTAGCAATGTCCTGTATTGTTGCAGTTGTAGTGGTACACAACCATTCTTGAAAAAGTTTTGAATTGTTTCTTCCAAAACATGCTTCCGAGTCATCTTCTCGGACATTTGTTAACCACATTTTCAAAGCAAAGTCGACTTCAGTATCTTCGTTTGCACAACAAAGTTTGGATACCTGTGATGTCCATATAGAATCCTGCCCATGTAGGGTCCAGTTGTCCATGCACGGTATTACGAACAACAAAGTAGGGGTGAGATAATGGTTTTGGATATTACCGAGATTAAACTTTAGTATTTTTTGAGAAGTTATTAATTACCAAAAAGTAATAATCCCGAAATGAAATGCCATGTTATTTTATTTGCAATATTTTTGAACAACAATAGGGCGTATCATTTTTTTGAAAACCATAATTAAGTCTGACCTTTTAGAAAAATAGTGGAGGGAAGTAAGATAAATTAATTATTTACTTCTATGTAATAAAAGTATTACTCAAAATGATTTTAATCCAGTTCTAGGAAAAACATAATTGCCATAAAAAGATTGCCCGAGGTTTTGGATCAAATTATTTACTAGTTTGGAAGACTTTCTTTGCTGCTGTACAGCTTAATGTAAACTATATAAGTTATAGATTAAATAATACATATATAAAAGTAAAAAAAAACAATGAAATTCTATAAGCTCAAGGCATTTGAAATCTTTGAAGGTGAATTTCTCACATGTCAACTCAATATAAATTGATAAAGAAGAAAAAAGTAAAAAAAAAATGAAAAAATATTGACATTGGAGTTAGTCAAAATTTAGGACTCTCAATGTAGAATTATTTTTCTATTTATGTGGTATCACAAAGGGCCAATGTTTGGCCTAGTTTGGCATTCCCTTGTCAGGGACTGTCACTCCAACCTAACCTAATCAAACCTTCTATCTAAAAAGTATTCAATAGTCATCGAGTTCGTAAAATATAAATAAATTATTTGAATTTAAATCTATAGGTGGTTGAATATTTTATGTTTTAAATACATAAATATAGTTCACACCAATACTTAAATCTGTTACTGGAAACTCTTTTTGCTAAATTTAGAAAGTGATTCGTAAGAGTTTTAATATTAGTAAACCTAATAGCATTAAATTTAATTATTATATGTACGTATTTGTAGATGTATGTATGTAGAATATGTTGTGTACTTTAAAAAAGTAGCAGATATGTGGCATTCATTACTTTAAAATTTAATAAAGCTCAAAATTACTTCTGTTAGAGTTTATTATCTTTTTTTTTTTAAAAAAAATAGAAGTGAGCGAAGGAATGATATGGTACTTCAGTTTGTTATATGATATCATTATCATTTTTACCAATGTTCAAGCAGCGCTACAATGAGCGCTATAATTGTTAAACAACGCGTAGATTGAGAGAAATGCCCACAATGGGCATTTGTTAAAGATAATTATTTTTAGGAGCAAGAAATTGTCTTTATTTTATTTTCGTAGAACTATCATTAGACAAAAAAAATAATTTATTAATCATGTTAATTAAAATATTATTCCATTTTATTTTTGTCAAGGAGGACTTGAAGAGTTTTGAAGCTAACACCTTTCAGTCATTAGGATTGGTGTATTTGTGCAGTAATGAAGGCAATCATTCAAGCCTACTTAAAACAAGTAGGGTTTTTGATTAACGAGATGAAGAGAAACTTGAACAGTGCTAAGTAAATCTGATTAAGAACTTTCTAAGTGAATTATTACAAACTGTGAAATATGAAAAATCGGAGATTTAAGGTTTTGGAGAGGATTTGATTGAAATATAGGGGGAGATTTGAAATTTAAAGGAAGAATTGGAAGGGGAGGAAGAAGTGAGATTTACAGAGAGGTGATTAGAATTTATTAAAGTTAGTTGAGGCTGTAGGTGCAATGTTATTCTGCGAGTGGAGACCCAGCTGGGTAAATTCGCTACACTGTTGACAGCCCACCTGGTTTCAAATAAATATCACTTTCTAAAAGCTTACCACCACGACATATTAAATGCCCTAACTTTAAATAAAAAACTAAACTTATACGCTTTAATATCCCTGAGAGAGGAAAGAATAATAGCCTCCCTCTACTCACGTAACCGACAACATCCAATGTTGCTTCATCTGTGAAATTATTTTCAGTTAAAAAGTATATTAATAAAACTCTTAACTTTTTTGTCTCTCTGTGCTCTATAGCCTACACCATTAGAACCAAAAAAAAAAACAACTTGACGCGTTGAATCAACTACTGTTATCACTTTTATGTCCTATAACATCTCAGAAGGATGCTACAAATAACAGTTCTGTAAATATGCACAAACTTGAGGACTATAGGTTATAGATTCTCAATTACGTTGTTAGAAACAAGGATTAGGAGGCTAGGACAAATTCTCTAATAAAGTTGAAAATTCTATAATTCATTTTGAAAATTGTAAAATATCAATACTTGTGTGGGATACTCATTAATTTTAGGTAGAATGATGTATGATATTTTCATCCATAATGTATATAATTTAAAAGATAGGAATGTAATTGTTGCTGCAGTTTTACGAGGATAAATAGGTTGTAAAGTTTTACAAATCATATTATGGGTAGAGTTGTCCATGTGGACAGGGTTATATAGTGAATGCATTATGGAAATGAAATTTAACTTCACATTTTTAGAATACTTTAATGTTTGTTTTTAAGATTAATACTAAAAACGTAGAGTATGCTCCACCAAATGTTTTCAGCCATTCTTATAGATACCCAATGTGTGAAAACCGGTTCGGTAGCTATATCACCGATAAATGAAGTATGACAGATGTTTATAATAATAATATGTTAATAAACTTTGTAGATTTCTGTGACATTGCTGAAAATCGTTACCAGTGTGTACTCCAGATATCCTGTACTACAGTCTATATAATATATTCTAGGAATGAAGTTCACCAAGGGAATATATATTTGTCTAAATCTGGACGACGTCGAAATATTGCTAAACGATTAGTGAAAGTGGGACACAAGTTTTTGCTAATACTGTTTGCATGCATCAATTACATCATTGCTTGAATCAGCGCTGAAAGCGATGAAAAACCATCTCATTTTTGAAAAACTCGTTATCCTGATTGTATTTTGTCATGAAGTCAACCTAACATTATTTTCTGTACACATTTTGACTTACATGGAAAAAGCTAACATGAAATGACAGCCTTAGGAATAAAATACTGTTAATGTTAGCTTTCTCAAGATTCATCAAAATATTTTCAAAAATTAGTCCATGATGTAATTTGTTTAGATAATTAAAAAGACGCGTTTAAGTTTCATCATTCTTGTTTGGAATTAATACAAAGAATTGATGAGCACTGTATGTGCCACTTGATAATTCAATATAGCTAGTTAGCTCTTAAAATTTCAATCTACTCTTCCACATTCACTAATCTACCCAAACATTTATGAGTTTAAACACAAGGAATCATTCTATGTTAGAAATACCACTTTTTGAAGTTACAGCTAGATCATTTAAGTATAACTTTATAGATAATTTTCCTCAATTCCATATGAGAAGATGTTTATGCCTAGATAATATAATATTCTATTATGTAATGAATGCTTCAATTCTAGATTGCTGACCCTAGAGGCCAGGGTAGTTTGCTGACTTGTGTGCTCTCCGATGATAGTAGCACAATTATATTAAAAATAAATGTCGCCAAAAAATTTTTAATTTATAATTTGAATAATATAAACAATTGTAATGACATAAAGGTATGGATTCAGGGTAGCCAGTCGCTTGCGTGCTCCCTGATGACAGTATTGCAAATGTATTATAAATAAATGTAACAAATATGTAATAAACTACTACTTTAGAGGTTAAAAATTAATAAGTTTTGAAACAGACTTGAACACAACTCTCAGATAAAATACGAATATTCTAAGGTAATATTGTAAAGACACATTCATTTCATTAATGTTATTTTATGTTAGGTAAATTAATTGAATATTTTAATTTACAAGTTTTGTTGGTTTTCAATATAGTTCATTGCCTATATAACTAGAATTGATGTTTTATTATTTATATATAAAAAAAAAATTTTTTTTTTACTTTTAAATGCTTTTTATTTTGCTAAATATACTTACTGTGTATATATCTTGAATCATGTTACGGATACTATATCAAAATCATGGGTCATTTAAGAACCCGTATCCGTGCCTTAATAACAAGAAACAACAATTAAAATTATCCCTGTCAATCATGTTCAGTGAGTTAATTTCAATACCTGTTGTTATAATTTCTGACACAATGCAAAGGGTCACGAGTAGTCTAGTATAATGTATTTAATATATGTAATATTGTAATTGATTTCTTATAACTGTTAATTGTATAATGGGATTGTTTACTTCAAACATCTAATAAATCATAAAACTTATATTTATTCCCTCATAATAATTCAGGCAATATTAAAACTAACTCCTAATTATCATCATGATGTATAATTTTAATAATATGGTTTATATTATTTTATGCAATTTGTATCCTCATTTTATTTATGAGTCAGTAATGATGTTTGAAACGTTAATTAGATATTTTGAACAACTTTCAGCCCTTTATGCCAGCTCTGAATCAAATGAAAACTGAAATAATTATCTTTTGATTAAATATTCAGATGGATATTTTATTGATTATTTTTGAATAAGTTACCATTAATTGTAATTTTAATGAGATGAACATTTTCATGGCAAATTTATAAGCAAGATATTTTTTACGGAAACGGATTTCCAATGTTTTTACTTCAAATTTAGGTAGTTGGTATTATTATTTTATTTGCATGAGAGAATGAATAGAAAAACAATGGGTTTTAAATATAAAGTGGAATGATATTATTATTTGATTGTCATCTAAATTAAGTAGATTTGCATTAATGCAGTTATGAATTACTTAATATGAGGGTGACTATTATACACTGAATATATGAACGTAAAAAGTTGAAATTTACTTTTTCGTTTCATATTTTTGACCCCTCAGTATACCAGAAAAAGGCGCTATCTGTGAACGTTAAAAGTTTACATTTACTTCTTCATTGAATATATTTGACCCCTCAGAACACCAAAAAGAGAGTCTTTCTTGAATTCAGAAAGCTTACAATCCATAAGCTATCTTCCAACGTTAAAAGTTTACATTTACTATTTCATTTCATCTTTTTGACCCCTCAGTATACCAGAAACAGACCCTTTCTTGAAATCAGAAAGCTTACAATCCATAAGCTATCTTCCAACGTTAAATTGGTTTTGTTTATACGTTTTGTAATGATGAACACATGTTCTTCATGTGTATCTTCATGTTCATGTTTGTATCTTGCCCATGCTTCAACATTACCCGAAAACTGTTGGGTTCTTATAAATAACAAGAACCATATGCTTGGCACTTATGTTTGTTATTGTGTTAATGTTTTTCAGATAGCTTAATTAAACCTTCACTAAACATCCATTTATCAACTTTTTAAAACATTATAAAAAATGCTTGAAGAAAATTACTAATTTTTGTTCATCATGCTACCCCTTTAAAACACCTTCAAACTTCTTAATTTTTAGCAAATCTTATTATCTTATTGAATCCTTATTATCACGTCAGACTTTGAAACCTCTATTGTATCCAGGAGCTATAGATAATAAATTCTACTTTTTAAAAAAAACTGATATTTCGGTTATTTTGAAAGTCAGGAGTTTTTCAGTTGATGTTGCGGTCAGTTATATAATATTCCAAGAGTTTAATATCCTAGATTTAGTGAATTTAAAGGAACTTAATGAAGCAATATTGCCCAAAAGTTAAAGGGTCCATCTGAGTAATAAGTGTTTTTCTTTTTAAATATTATGTTGATTCATTAAACTCTGTGACTTGTAACGTTGGTCCAAATTTTTGATACACACCCATTCATGTAGAAATAGTGGAAGCATAGGAAAAAGTTCCAAGGTGGATGTATGGGGATCTCAAAACGCCTATATCTGTCTAAGCGTTGTGACTGAATCTTTTCATGATCACTGTATACACACATACATGCACCCACACACAAACACACACACACACACACACACACACACACACACAGAGAGAGAGAGAGAGAGAGAGAGAAATCATCAATAACCCATCAAAAGTGGGCTTTGGGAGCATCAAAATATATAAATCAAGTTCTGAGAAATGCTGAAGTTTCTTTCAATTAACGCTATTTTGTTAATCATTAATCACAAAACCAACTTTATTAAAATTTAATTCAAAGTGAAAATGTTTACATAGATAAACAGGTGATTCATCTCACATAAGAGGCAAAAAAATAGCATTACAAGATAAAGTTTTACACAAAAAAATAAAATAAAAGGATTGTTTTTGGCCATGACAGCTATTTTGTCGATTTTCATTACCCATAGAGTTTCCAGAAAGTTTTGGATCACATATACAGATGTACAACACACACAAACATACACACACACACACACACGCACACACGGACGCACGCACGCACGCACATACAAACGCACACACACACACACACACACACACACACACACACACAAACGTCTTCGTCATCATCATCGTTGCAAAATGTTCATAACATGATGCAAGTTACTATAATGTCTAAATTCCTTAATACTTTGAAATTACTTTGTATGAATTAAAGTATATATATTATTATTAGTATTTTGTTATTGTAGCCTCATTATATTCAGTTTTTTGACTTTGTACAGTCAAAATAATCAACCCAAAGTTGAAGTTGCAGAGTTCAGAGCGTACGACCACATATTGAAGAGACGCTCATGGTTTGGATACCTTTCCCAAACATTTACCCAATCTTCTTTAATTGTTTCAGACTATTGGGCAGCTGAGTAATAAGACACTGCGAGAAAGGAAGCATAAAAAAGAGACTTTTTTTAAAATTACGATAAAGAAATTCAACAAAAATTGGATTTTTAAATCATCTACGACATTTCCAGTAATAAATCTTGTGATATATATTAATACTGTGAATAAATATTACAGTTTTGTGTGCCACTAGATAATGCAACAACTGTGGCTATTTTTAAATTTTCATTAATATAGTCGTTATATTCCTGTCGCTAAAAAAAATTGCGGTTTTGTTTGTCAAGCAACATTTCCGTTATTTGTTTAAAATGTTGGTATATGTTTTAAAAGCATATGTTCAAATCTGGTCGAGTGTTTGGGCATCAGGCCAGTATAAAGCTGCTAGATGCTTGGAGTGAGTCCACAAACATAAGAGATCTCCATAACGTCGGATCGGAATAACGATATTAGATCGATTTGGGCAGCCTTCCAGGACTAAATATGAAATTTTAAAACTGCCAAGTTTCAAATAATTTGATTTCATATGTTTTATTAAATTTGATTCAAATTACAACTATGCATCACAACGAGTGGACAGAGAATTCAGTTCAAGATACACACTATTAATTCCACATACAATAATTATTTTCAAAAGCTAAAGTGAGAAAATCAATTTACTTAAAAGGCAGTTTATTAATTCAAAATAATAGAGTATTTAGTAAATTGTAAATAACAGCTTTAAAAGATCTACATTGATTATAAACTAAAATAATAAATAGTACAATATCAAAATTAAAGGTATAAACTGATTTATCTTATATTTAATTTGTTTACAGCCAGAAGATACTGAAACCTATTGTGTCTTTTTGGACTATTCTTCATAAAGTTCATGGTGTTTTGCATAATGCAATCATTAATTGAATGAGTTAATTTTTGTTTCACGTGTTCATTACAAAGCTTTTTGTATACAAATAAGCATGTACATATGCTTAAGTGATGTTATAGCTTCCCCAATTCAAATTTCTTACTTCTGTCCATGAAAAGAGTTATGACTAAAAACCAACACGTTGGAATTTCAAAATTGCATTTGAACTTAGAATACTGAAACCTTAGAATACTTACTATATATATACTTTTTCGTTGAAAATACGATCCAAAACGGACAAATATAGTTCAATATAGAAAAAGAAACTTAGAGGAATCAAAAAAACACTCTTTTTATAAAACAGACTGTAAGTGTGTTCTTTTGATTCCCCATGTTTCTTTTTCTATATTGAACTATACATATATATATACAAAACTATAGTTTATCGGGACTCGGTCAGTTCTTCAGGATCAAATTAAACTCTCATACGTTGGCAATGAGAGTTTAATTTGAACCTGAAGAACTGACCGAGTCCCGATAAACTATAGTTTTGTTTCTATTCCACGGTCGATACTTTGATCAATATTTATATATATATAGTTACTATAGTATATATATATATATATATTACTATATTACTATATATATAAATAAAAAGATTTCACATAAACACGTGAAATAACCATCAATGATCAAACCACAATAATAAAATGGGAAAACAAGACTATGATCTTTCAACCGTAACAAGTGGTCTTCGTCGGAGTTTCTTATTGTGGTTTGATCATTGATTACTATATATACATAA
This sequence comes from Hermatobates lingyangjiaoensis, assembly GCA_026182355.1. Lineage (NCBI taxonomy): Eukaryota > Metazoa > Arthropoda > Insecta > Hemiptera > Hermatobatidae > Hermatobates > Hermatobates lingyangjiaoensis. The sequence goes on along the minus strand of JAPFBL010000274.1, from coordinate 111,189 downwards.
CTTCGTTTGCTTTTTAACTCTGATGAAGACCACTTGTTACGGGTGAAAGATCTTAGTCTTGTTTTTCCATTTCTTGTTGTGGTTTGATCATATATATATATATATATATATGTATTTTACAAATATATATATATGTATATACACGAGTTCAAATGGAACAAAGAGCAACACACAAAGTAGGGAAACACACTTACAGACTCAAATTTTCGGGTAATCCGTCTTCAGGAGAAAAGAGAATGGGAGACCAAGCACGTTGTAGACGCAACGGCAAGTAACCATATATATATATATATATTTATATATGTATATATATGCAGAGATAATAAAGTATGATACTTTGAAAGCAGTAGCTATCATAATAAAGTTGCTGATATTGAGGTTGTTTATATATATATATATATATATATATATATATATATATATATATATATATATATGTAAAAACTAAAACTCGCTATTCTTTATGTCATTGATTTTTAATAAATACAGTATTTACATTATAAGTCTAGAAAGAAAATATTGAAAATTTAACAATTTAATTTTTAATTTGAATATTTTTGTTTATTATTGAGAAAATAATCATGAATTATTATCAGACAAACATATTGAAGCAAGAATTTATAAATGATTTTTCAATCCATCTCAGATGAGATGGTTATATAGGGCACAGGGTGGGCCTAAAGTGTTGGAATCCAATAAGGCCCTTTTCAGCGAGCTTTTGTGATTACCAATGCAGAGATTGGATTTTGATTGAAAATTTTAGAGTTCTTGATGCATTCTTATTACATAATCTGACTCAGAATACAATTTTACTGCTATAAAGAGCACTTTATTGCTATAACCATACAACTAAGCAAGTGACACTAGTCATAAAAAGCCGGCTTGTGTTCAAACACAGTTTTTAGTAATTATTATTACTTTGTTGTAATCAGAAAAATAAAAATATATTATTTTAATACTTTTTTATAGATAATTAATAGTAATTATCCTATTGGCCAGGTGGCGCTAGCCAACGATTTTAATCTCTCTATTTACTTACGTTCCTTATACCAAGACAGCCTACAGTGGGGCACGGAGGGCCAAATATCATTGCAACCCCTACTCCCTGGGTAACGGGAAATTTTCCCTCTTCGGAGGGGGACGATCGAATCCTCAAGGATACTGTGGTAGTCCTTAAACTGTAGACCTAGGAGGAGATCGGCCAGTCAATAGTAATATCCACTATGAAAGTGGTATGTGAAAATATACCTGTCCTATACTTTACACAATATAAATGTGCTATTTACACATTGTAGCGTAAACATCTAATAAAAATTTCTCAACATAGAAATGTTAAATAAGTTAAGTAACGCGTTTTGAAAACGCAATGTTCTTTTCCAGGTTTAAATCTATGCTGGGAAGTCTGGTATAAAACTGATTCCATTTGTACCTCAAACTTCCAAGCATAGATTTAGGTCTGAAGAGCAACAATAAGTGTTCAAAATGCCTTGTTTAACATCTGAAGAGAGAACCCTCAATATAGGTTTTAGTTACGATCCGAACAGCCAAACGTAAGTTACAAATAAACGTAAGTTGTTACTGTACCTTCCAGTAATGTATACCGTTTATACTGTACTCTACATGTATTAATTTAATTACCATCTCTTATAAAACACACCAAAATCATATATTATGAACATAACATCACAAAATCATAACATAAATGTAATTTGAATTACGTAAATTAAATTCAAATAAAATACATGTATTTGTAATTCAGTTAAAGGAGTTTTATTCAAATTTAGTTATGTTTTATTCTAGTATACAAAGTAAATCCAAATTCAAATTCATACATACAAACACTTTCTTTTACTATTTTGAAATTTTCATTTATTTTTTTAAATTTTCTATATTAAAATTTTGAAAGTAAAATCGAAAAAAAACTTGAAAGAAATGAATGTTAAGTCGAGAATATTCTAAAATTCTTAACTTCGAATGATACAAAATTGTAGTATCAGCACAAATAACAAATAAAAATTAATAAATTTATTGGTTTTAACTAAACATTCATTAACTATTAAATTACTCTAAACATTATTTCCTATTGAAGTTATTTATGATAAATTAAGTGAGCGATGTCTCTAATGTTGGAATAATGTTTATTTATGACAATCTCGCGTCAGGTTCTGAGTTAAAGAGTAGTTATTAAGTGACGCTGTGTTCTTTCAAGAACTTAACATGCCAGTATTCGTTATGCAACACCACATGTACTAATCAACGCCACATTCAACAAACACATTCTCATGATTGTTATTTATCTATTACTAAAGATTGAAGGCTATTTTAATTTAAAAAAAAACTACATTCTTATCACACTTTTTATACCAAATTTACATCTGTATAAAGGACAATAACCTTTATACAAAACAGTTTTAAACAGCAATAATTTTTGCAATAATAATTTGCAGGACTGCAAAAGGGAAACTTTTTTTAACATTTATTTAATGAATGAGTAATTCTTTTAAAATTGTAATATAAATTTACTTTGTTGTTAAATATAATGTCATTTATAGTACAATCGCAGTTTTTGTTAATATTTTTACAAGAATTTTATTGCTATAGGTTTACTTACTAGATCAGAAACCCTATCTGTGAAAACACCTTTTTTTAAAAAAAAAAAACTAGTTCAGAGCAAAACATTTTGGGTAAAAGATACCTAAAATCAAGTTTAAATATTGTAAGACATCAGGAAGTAAAAGTCCTGTGCAGTATTTTTTAGTAAAAGAACCATGTTATTTAAAAAAAATTATGACAGTGGATATTGTTTTAATTGCAAAACATGCCTTATCAGGAAATTTACAATCAGACGGTTGTTCAAAAATGCAAGATTTTCTTTTTCATCACTGTTTAATATAAATGAAAAATCTAGGCCTGTTTCACATATCTATATGATTTCCGAAGTTTTATTTATTAGATTGCTAAATATTAGAGTTCTACCTAAGAAACTACAGATTTTAAATGTGAATAGTGAGGGTTAGTTAAGTGAGGATTGCTTATAACGGTATAAGAGGTAGTAAAGTGAACCAGAAATGTAAGATTGAGCACGATATACAATGTTTGTATATCTTCAGGTTACATTAAAGTAGTGTTTTCATAATTATGAGAACTAAGATGAAGGCAAAGAGGATAAAATTGAGAATGAATATTCAAAAATGAAATTTTTAATCATTTTAGTGTTTTTCAGATATTTTTTTGACCTAGTTATCATTTATAAATGTTTTATTTTGAATATTTAAATATAATATTTTGTACATTTTATTGGTGTAAGAATTAAAGCTTTAGGCTTTTATGATCATGAGGTCATTAACATAGAACTCTTCAAGGCGATGTCCTGTTGGATATACAAGAAGGTTCACATAAGTAATACTACCAATCACAGTGATTCTGAGTTACCTCTAAAACAATCATATTTTTATAATTATATTTCAACTAAGTTGTGAAGTTTTTTCCAACAGAACTTGATTAGGAAAATGAGTTTCCTCTCACAAACATCAAATTTCTATGAAAAGAGCGGACACACAGATAAGCAACAACTTATTTTTATATTTATAGGTAATTATTAGTACCTTTTTTTGGACGATCAATATCAATCATTACTAGATAGATGAGGAAGACAAATTCTATTTCAGTATAATTTATGTCCCATTATATTGAATAATCTTTATGCTGTTTTTTTATGCCATGTTATAATATTATAAAACAATATAAATTTTTTTTTAGCTAACACCAAATAAGCCAAATTTTATTTTATTATAAAAATAGTTTATCCACAAACTTTGCTATTAAGTCACTTTCTTCTTTCAAATCAGCTCGCATGAAGAGAAAAGCACGTCTACACCCAATACGTATGAGTTGATCTCAGATCAAGTAAATCACTGAAATCTAATTCTTCCATAATTATTGTAACTTACTTGTATTCAAGTAGAATAGTACGTAGAAAAAAACACTGTCATATTGACTTTAAGAGGTGTTTGTATCAATTATTATTATTCACTTACCTAATTATTAGTAATGTATACTGTGCTTAACAATGTTTTATTCTAAAAAATTGTTACTTAACAAGATAAATTTATAATAGAATTTCCGGGAAAATTAACTTAATTATTATTTATGCTTTAGTTAACTAAAAAGTGTATATTTTGTACGAAAAGTTGGTCTTTAATTTGGAAAGATTGAATAGGTTGGCGTGGTGAAGAAAGGTTGCAATTAAATTTTCAGAGGTGTAATTAATAATAAAATGGGTTGGTTGGGGAGTTAGGATTGGTTAGGGGGGGGTTGATAAGGGCTCACGCAGTTGCCGACAGCCCTTTGGCGATTGCTGCCCTGATATGTTTGTCCCTTCAGATTAGCTACATCTAACGTTTCCGCTCCAAGACAAATCACTTGTCTTCTACTGATAGGCTTAACTCAGTCACGAAAATATTATATCACTCCAGTTTTCTCCAGCCTTTACAAAAGCCTTCTATTATTTCCTCAGCTAACAAATCCACAGTGAATTTCATCACCACTCACACTTGATTCTTTTTTAAAAGCCTTTTCTCTACCTATATATATGTAGCGTTGAAATAACAACAAGACACCCTCAAACCGCAAAATCAACTACACACAATTTAATTTATTTCAAAACTGTAGAACAAAGAATTCTGTTTTATTGTAGTAATTAAAAATACTAATAATGCAGGAATAATATTAAAGTTTAATGTATGTTTGAATAGAAATAATCCATAAAAACACCAAATTTAGAATGAGTTGCACACAACTTTACCACAACTAAAAACATTATAAAAATTGCCCTGCTTTATGACAGTTACAACCAATATTAATTCCATGAATTGAAAAAAAAACATGAAATAAATAATCGCTCACATAGATAATTATATCCTGAAAAATTAATTACTGTCTATTAATATGTTACAAAATGGAAAGAACTGTAGGGTAGTTTAAATGTTCAAAAGTTAACAGAAGAAAATATTAATAGCTTGATTTGTATGTTTCCAGAAACAATATCTCTCAAACAATATTTTAGAGAAGTCACCATAATTATCACAAATGATAATTATGATTATTAGGAAAGTGCTTATTTCAAGAAAAATTCTTTGTTTGATATACTGGCGTGTCAAGAATTAATAATGATATTAGTAACAATATTTAAACTCTCATGTGAGTACCTTGAAACAATAAAATAGTGAGCAATGAGACAGTGGGACGTTTGGAAAAGATTTGATTCCAATAAACCTCGGCTTAAACCCTACTCACACAACATACTCAAGATTCCGCAGAGAACAACTAAGGAATAGATGTTTCAACTTTTTAAAAGAGTATGTCACGTACGAATGCTAACAGCCGTTGGAGTAAATTGAGTTTTTATGATTTATGGCATAGGGAAAACAAAGTGACTTTATAAAAAAAAACAAGCGTGAAATAAAATTCCCAGTATATTAACTTTACAAAGCATTAAAATGGAAAACACGGTTAAAAATTGAAAACGTTCTTTGAAAAATAATACAATTATCCTACGTATAATCCAGAGATCGTAAATTGATGAAAACATTGTCAGAGACTCCTATTTGAAAATGAAAAAAAAAATTGTTGAGTTCATATCAAAGCAATATGAAATTGATTTATCGGCGCTCTTGTGACGCATGACCTAGCAATAGTTTTTGCAACAATATTACAAAATGTTCCGTGGACACAAGAAAAATACTAGAAAATATATCAATATATATGATATTGAAGTTTTATGCTATTTTTATTAATTTATAAACATATTAAAATAATGAAAATTTCATTAAATTTTATGTAAACTGATATTATTACAGTTTTATAACTTCTAGGCGGAATATGAATAGAAATATATTAAGCAGTTTGTTATTCCAATTAATTTATTAGTTGAAGTAATTACATTCTTTTGCATTGAAATTTTTAAATAGTGATAATCAATTGCAATGAGTTTTAGAAAATAAGATGCAATGATTTTTGGCACATACTATATCTGATAAACAATTTGGACTTTAAAACAGTGATACAAAATACACATTCATGATTTAATTAAGATAATTTTTAGAAGAACAAAAAAAGATATTTATTTCAATAAAATGTAAAAATTTTGACTTATGATTGAATGTGAAAGTTTTTGAGTGGACAAAAATAATTATACTCGTATTGTAAACCAGTGTGATATTTGTTTACTAATAGTAAAGTTAAGCCTAGGCCACTCCAATTTTTTTCCTTTATGTTTCTGGCATTTTTTAAACAACATAGAAATATTTTGAAGACTCCAATCAAAAACATTGGTGTAATTATTCAATGTAAAAGGTGGTCAGATAAACAACATTAAATGTAACAGATACCATCTCCACGTATTGTTGTAGATAGCCATATATGAGATCCACTAGCTTTGGGAACGAAAGCCATGTTCGTCTCTAAGAGATTGTTTCGTACACGTATTCTTTTTCTTTTCTTTACAAAAGTATTATTAGTGCTGCGGTAATACAAAAGAAGTTAAATGTTTCAGTTGTGTGGTTTAATGACTATCTGTAAGATCCTATAATGTTTCTCTCATTCATAATAATCAATTAGTTTTATTTAAATTGCAGTATCAATCTCTTTTCATCTTTCTAGACATTTTTTTTATTAAATCCTTAGATTTATGGCAATTCCAACTCATGAAATATCTTTTTAGTCACTTCATTTGTACTCGTATACATCGACTTTTTCATTCTGCATTACAAGCTGGATAGTTGGTATCTATAATTTGTTTGATACATTTGTGACAACAATATTTTCTAAATAAGCTAATCTTTTATTGTTTTTCTGAGTTAAATTAACTTTCACTTGTTTAAGATTTCAAAATACGGCAGTAAAATAAAAATGTTCAGATAAATAAATACCAAGGATAATAAATAACTTATATTCAAGGCTTAACAAAAAATGAATGATGACCCCCATCATGTATTTTGTATCTATTATGCACAATCCAGATGGAAAGAGATAATTATGTAAACACGGCAGAAGCTACTGAGATATCATGTTTACATATTGATGAGTGGTTGCAAGCTCTATTACTTCCCTATTTAATGCACATCGTGGACGACAGATCCAAATTATTAGTGTTCCAATAATAGATATCAATAGTAGATGCTTTCATTTACCCATTTTATACCAAGAAACATCAATAATTTAAGCTCATTGTTAAAGTATAGATGTTAACACGAACATCTACAGAAATGATATCTTTATGCTTGTTCTGTCAATTTAGGAGAAAAAATTGTTAGTTAGTTAGTTTAGACAGCAAAACAGTAATCGCTGTTAGTATACTTATAAACCATATACTTATCTATTAACTGTTACATTATTAAACAAAAACGTCACATCTGAACTTTGGGGATAATATCGTTAGAATCTGGAGGTAGATTTTTAATGATCACTTAATATTAATTTTAGTTATGTAAAAATACAATGAATTAAACGTGCAAAAGAAATGTTTATAAATACTAGTGAAATTATCCCATAGGGTAATAAAATATAAATAAATTATCCCAAAAGGCGGATAATTATGACACACCTATATGTATTTGAAAAACAATCTCACATAAGCAGCAAAGTAGAAAAGTTTATTAAGAAAACTAAGCAACATACGAAACAGGTGAGGGCCAACCAAGTGAATCAAATGAAGATTTGAAACAGTTCTTCCTCCAGGTATGTTTTCAAGCCCGTTACCTTATAAATTTGTCTCGTATAGAATCTCTTCAAGCATAGCTATTCACTCAAAACCCCTTAAGAAATCAATATGCCTTTTTTTTTTAGTATTTGTTTGATGAATCTACTATATAATTGTTAAACTACCATTATAGATTATATTTTATGTTTTAACTGACATGTATAACACACTGATTTTGACCAACATGGACTCAATCTGCATATCATGTAATTATGGCTTTAATATAATCAGGTCTATATTTAATTTTATTATTCCAAATTTCTTGCTTCAATATTAAATATTTGTACTAAAAACATGGAGAGAGCATTCTAGAAAATAAAAACAACCTTGCTTGAATTTGAGTTCATATCAAAATTGGTAAGATTTACTATTGCGATTTACATATATACAGAAGAATCACAATAAAGCAGTAATGCAATCAATGAAGTATAAAACTACATAGAAAAAAAAACAATATGAATAATTGCTATGAGTTCTTTCACTTTATATCATCAGAGAGAAAAAAAAGTAAAAACAAAGAAAGAAGCATAAAAGTTATGTAGAAGGGAGATAACGAAATAGCAGGAGAATTCAATCACTAGATAGCTTGATAAGACGAAATCTCAATATGAATAAACAATGCAAGTTAAACAGTAAGAAATTAAATAATGATAAACAATTAATAGAATATATATATGTTATTGAAAATGACACCAAATTTAGCTGATACCAGTTTCTTAACAAGTTTCTCAATTTTTCTAAATAACACTCTCGTTATTTCGTCCACACAATAAAGTATATCTCCTATGGTCGGCATGTTTCGAATGATCAACATTCATCATCAGGACGTGAATAAGATCTAAGGTGAATTATCTGGTTTATATATACATGGAGAAGGTAGAAGGGGTTGTTTTCCATGAAGTTTAAGAAATGGTGGGTGTTAATCCTGTGGGGTGAATGGCCTCTCGGCCTGAGTCGCTACCTGCAAGGGTTTCTGGATCTGAACTAAACAGCTTCAAAATACGGCTACTGTTTTCCACCTGAATATTTAGGCGTGGCTTCAGTTTTTGAATTAATATAGCATCTAAAATTTTTAGTTTATGGTCGTTACCTTCTTTTTTATAATTTTTGTATTTGCAACCAGCATCTCTCGGGTTAATTTAACATTATGCTTGTCTTGCGTATGCTTTTGGGCGCTCCGGCCATTAGGTGCATGGTGACCCTTCTTGATAGGGAAGTGGTAGTCATACCAATGTACGAGTGTTTTTGGGTTTCACAGTCCCAAAACTGTGAAATTTAACAATAATAATAGTAATTTAACATTATTCAGGTAATAAATCTTATATATTTAATTTCAGGTCTCTATCTCCACGAGGAATGAGTGAACAAACAAACATACAAACAAACAAACAAAGTCACGAACTTTAAATATAGAGATAGATATAGCTGCTCCTAAAGATCTATAGACAACGAAACTATTTCAATCGCATTACAAGCAATTTATGAAGATAATTTGTTCCTTTCATAATAGAAAATGAACTAACATCTATATCACAGTTGTTTGGTTGAGAAATAAATCACACAGTATTCTGATATTGTAGTCAAATTGTCAGAGAAATAATTACTGAAGTAAACATTCTAAATAATGATATATTAATAAGAAAATATTTTACTTTACTGTAAGAATGCCTAACTAATCATTAGAACTAAGAATTATGAAAGGAATGCTACTAGAAAACACCAAATAAATACTGTTTAAACGTAGTAGCAGTCTTATAATTCTGGCAATTGAGGGAAAAGTAAACTGATTATGGCCTGCTTTTAAGAATCGCAGATTGCTTTATGTGAATGGAACAGTAAAATTGCAAGCTATTTCTTATCGAAAACGCTTATTCCGTAATTATACGGTCTTTCATGAAATTGAGGTTGAACAGAATTCAAAGTAAAATTATCCTAAGTATCATGCAACTATTCATTTTGTTTTGCTTTACTCTGTTTTTTTTTTACTTTTTTCGTGTATTTATTGGATAATAAGCCACTATCATTGTTTAGTGACATTTAGTCTTATGAAATTAGCGTACATTAATTTATAAAATTCAATAAAACAAGGTATAATTATTTATGTGCAGTCCAGCATGGGCAAAAGCAGGGGGGGGGCAGGGAGGGGGGGTCGTAAATATTAATGTCCAGCCAGGTTGGTTGGCAGTTTGCTCCTAGGGGTCACATCTGCACGACAATCAATTCCTCTCTCACTCACTCTCATTCCTCACTTCTTCAACCCCTCTCATTCTCTCAGTCTCATCTTCTTTACTTCATTGTAAATGCAAATTTGACCTACCCAAAAACACTGACAACACTTAAATTGAACATTTTTTTTAACCTACCAATCACAATGCTTTTCTGAATCACAATATTTAATCTACATTGTTGATTTTGTTTATATATTTTTTTTTCTTGGAACAAAATTTAAAATTAAGTAGATGTAAAGTTATTGAAAAATAAAACCTATTCCAAGAATAACGATGAACATTTTAAATCTTTATTCATTGATTTAATTAAACACTTAATCAATTTATTAAAATAGAATAAATATAAATCTTTATTATATTTTGATTATATAATAATATGCGAAGTCTAATAAAGGTTAGGTTAGGTTAGGTTGCAGTGGCAGTCCCACAAGGGAACACACTTAGGCCAAGCATCGGTCCTTTTTTGATACCACACAATGAAGATTGATTCTACAGTGGGAGTCCTAAATTTTGTCTAACTCAAGTATATTTATATATAGTAGGGATCTTTAACGAGTACCTGACATCGTACAGGCTCGGGACCGACAGTTTAACGTCCTTCTCCGAGGGACGACGTGCTCAGATTTATTCACCTCCTGCGTGAATAAATCGAGGGCCAGTCCTATCAGTTCAGAGGCGAGCACGTAACCACTGAGCTAGCCTGACCCACGAAGTATAATAAAAGAAAAATATGATTTAAAGCCTTTTGTTGGTAATTTATTTAACATTAAACTATTTTCAGAATACTTGTAATAAAATTAATTATTTCAATGATATTCATGCTTAATTTGTTTTTACCACCCCATTCGTCCTATTTTTTTTCTAGATCTCTCCTAGTTTGACTTTACTTTTACGGCTGGCAAACAAAAATAAAGCTTAAGAAGGATTAGGAGAAATAAAAAAAAAGCTAGCAAAATTATGTGGATTTATAGTAGATTAATTTACAAATGTGGCTTCTTTAAACATTATCTTTCTATTAAAAGTAGTAGGTGGATTTTAAAATATTTGAAATAACTTGTAACATTATGAACCTTAAGGATACAGTATATTTATATTCTATTGTGTATAACAAGGCTTCACGTAAAGACGTGAAATAACAATGTTGGGTTTTTGACTCTGACGAAGACCGTTTGTTACGGTTGAAAGATCTTAAAAATATCATTTTTTAAAGATCATTGAAGAAACAGAGTTTTATTTGAATCTAAAATGCTAATAACATTGAGAAATAAATCTTTAGTACTTGTTCCAAGACTTAATTAATTCTAACATATACAACAATATAAGATAATTGGAGTTAATATGGACTTACGTGCAGTGTGTTGAGGAAGATATTCATATAAAGTAATTTCATTAATTAAGCAAACACAAGAATTGAAATTACTCAAAACATATTTGATTTGTCCGTTGTCTTTTCGTTACTAAATCAACAAGAAGAATATACAGTAAGCTTATAAATGTGGTTTACATGAAAAGAAATTAAATAAATACAACCCACGCAATATCAACTTTTGATGATTGACTAATATACTTTGGTTAAACAAATATGTAATTAGGTAATATGCTTTAAAAAAAAAATGATCAAACATGAATTTATCTCAAATAAGCATCAACATATTATTGTATGTTGAAATATAGACAAACAAAACTTTTCAGGAAGTAAATCTTTAGAATCAGATTTAAATCCGTCAATGACATGAAAATAAGCAATGTACAAATCAATGTACCAGCAGTGATTGTAAAAAAGTTTGTATTAGTATACATATTTTTCAAGATCAATACAAATTCTGAGGTAAAATTGATAAACCAACAAAAGTCTCCACACAAATGAAGTTTTATTCAACGCGTTTCGAACACTTTGTGTTCATCATCTGGAAGACACTATAATACAAATTATATCTAATTAGTTACAAAAATTAGAGTGAAATAATAAAATTCAATTAAGAGAATTCAAGACATACCCAAGGATGTGGTACTGACGGGTTGGTCCAGTGAACACAACTGGACAAACGGAAACAAATCCGTTGCGAAAGAGTGGGGATAGGCAATTTAAGAGATAAGGGACAAAGGCTTATACAAATTTATAACATACTTAAAAAAAATATTGTGCAATGAATAAAAAAGGTCTGAATTGAGATTATATTCTACAGTCTATTATTTCTTGTGAAAGATAATTAAATGGCATCATTCCGTAATGAATACAATGATTTTGGTTTAAATTACCACATACGAGTTCCAGCAGTCAAGAGAATAATTAAGTAATTTATATCCTCAATGTTAAATATTTGCACAATAAACCAGTTCTTTCTAAAATTGAAAGTCAAATGTTTTTTTACGTTTATTAGTGCGCAGCATACAGTCATTATGACTTTTAATTAAAAATAGATGAAGTTGTTCTTTATAGGTGAAGTTGTGTTAGTTCAGTTAGTTTTTTGACCAAAATTCGCAGTTTTACTTTTTTATTAAAAAATTATTATTCCTGCTATGAAGAAAAACTGACATTCTTTCCAATCAAATCTGTATATTGTTTCAATAGTAACAATAACATTTTTGTTTTAAAGAAAAAATTTTTGGTGAAAAAAATCCTTTTTAACCCTCACAACTACCATCTATCTCAGTATGATCTGGTAAATACTTCTTCCTGGCACTCATAAACAAATAATAATATTTATAAATAACTGCTTTTTTTTATTTCTGCATTGTGTCAAGTTTTAGAGACAATAAAATTTGCATATTAATTAAACAAAAATTGAAAATTCCGACTAGAAAATGAACTATCTGTACAAATAATACTAATAGATAATGCCTGTTTATGAATATATTATGGATATACGCATGAAATGAGAGGAGTATAATTTTGATCAATTGGAACTGTTAATAGCGTTCAACATTATTTCATCATAAAACTAATGTAAAGCTGTTTAAGCCAAGAAAACATATTATACAAACCTGTCATACTTTGTAAATTGTGGACGGTAAAGCTACAAGTTGACGTCGTCAACAACGCTTCAAAAGGGATAGTAGGTTTCTATATTAATCCTATATCTACTAACCTCTACTAAGAATATGAATGTATTGAAGAAAAAATTATCAAATTTAATGTGTGAGGAAGATATCTTAATAAAGAAACCTGCATCACAGACAAACAAATTACAAAATGTAACCAAAAAACTAATCAATTTTCAAATGTTTTTAAGATTTCAATGCTTCAAAGACGTCAAAGGGAAAAATATCTCAAATAAAAATTATTATTTCCAAACTATTAGAACTAATTTAATGTAAGATATTAATTTGATTTATCAAAAATTATAACTTGTAACATGTTCAAAAACTTTTGGATAACTACCTAGAAGTCACTGGGTGACAATCAATCTAGATTGTAGTCTCACTAGATACAGCAACTATGTATTGGTTCTAGGAAAAAAATTGATAATTTATAAAATATTATTATAATAAAGCAAAACTAATTAGGGACACAAAATTTTTGTGTCAAAAAGTGATATGATTTTTATAAATGTAATAAAGGTTGTGGAACTAGTGAGCAATGTATAACTATAATTATGAATGTTTGAGCTGAAGAGTTTAACACCCCTTCTAAATGAAAAAAGTTCGAAAAACTGATCAAACAACAATTATTACTGTATTATTTGTGATGCTTTCACTGTAACAGATTGTCCATGGAATTATACTTAATTCTATCTCTGTAGACTGTTATTTCTGCATTACAAGTTCTAAACGAACTGGTTAAAGTGTTACTTTTTTGGTTTGTTAGAGAGAGTCGTCTAGGGACTGGTGGAGGCGAGAAAGCAATAAATAAAACGAAAGCAAGGGGTATTAAAGCAGTGAGTTAAGAGAACTACAAATTCGTTGGTTACCTGTTTTGAATTAGTCCGTAATAAGGTGGGTTGGACGTAATGTGTGGTGTATCGGTGGGCCCTTGGGATTCGTTTAGCGGCCCTTTACCAAATCCCCTCATTAGGACCCTACGCTCTTGCCCCACTCCGTAATTTACTTGCCCTTCCCTTTGCAAACATTGTTTTCCCCATTCCTGCGGCATCCCAAAGGATAATGAATTAATCTATCTGAACTACGACCTTGACTTAACCCATTATATACTTCTGTTTAAATTATCCCACGCCACAAATCAGGCCCAGATCGATCCTCTCTACCCCATTCTACCCCGTCTTAATAAAAACAAAGTGCTCAGCCAACTAATCCATAATTTAACATTCCCCCATATTTATTACTGCATTTCTCTTTTCAGACTATAAATTTAAACTATGGAACTTTATCGCTCGATGGGACTGCCTTTTCCTCCAAATTCAAAAGAATTTACCACCTAAATAAATGATCTTTTTTTTCTATTCATAAAAAGTGATAATTTATCGTTTTGAAACATTACCTTGTTGACATTCAAGAAGTTTGGATAAATCAATATTTCTCCTACAAAGAAAACAATTTACACTAATACAGTTAAGGTATTCGATTTCAGTTAGAAGATTTATTGAATTTTATCTGAAGTCTGAACTTGTTGAACTAACTATATTTTAACAAAAACATGCTCTCGGAATTGCAAGCATGTTTAAGTTGATGGATTGTAGGAAATCATTGGCCCAAAGATGTATATATATATATATATATTTGAATATATATTCAAAGTTAGAAGCAGTCTTTATTGAATACATACATTTCAAAAAGACAAAATTAAGAAACAACTTGTCAAGAACAGTGTGGACATATCTTATATATATATATATATATATATATTATTAAAGTAGACGGCATCTTCCGCATTCACGACCTTTTTGCTCGTGTTTTCTAGTTTTCTAACTAGTTTTCTCTGGTAGAGAGTGATTTCGTGAAGGAGTTGTCCCAGGGACATCAAAGAAATAATTTTGTAGCTTACTCAATAATATATTTTTCTACTTACAAGCTTTCGATTTCACCGAAATCATGGTCAGCTATATAGTACAAACAGATTAAATTAACTCAATAACTCAAAGGTCGTGAATGCGGAAGCTGCCGTCTACTTTAATAAAATATGTTTACAAGAGAATCTGCTGCCAATATACACTAATATATATATATATATATATATATATATATATATATGTTCAACAAACAAATTTAAAACACCTTTTCTAGCGTAGTGGACTTTAAAGGTATCCTGATATGTCCACTAGGAGGTTCGGATGATTAAACAGAAATATTGGTGAAGCTGGGCTCCCTGTTGCTGCAGTGGCCCAGACACATGTTTATCTATCAGACAGTTTTTTATTTTGTATTTATTGATCGTGATTTGCCAGACAAAGCCTGCGAAGGGCTTGATTTGCAATAAAGACGGAACGCCGCGCATTTCCCAAGAGTTCTTAGGGGGAGATCATAATAGATACATATAAAAGCATATATTCCCGGAAATTTTATTAAATTATGTTTAAACACGTTACAGTATCTACTAGAGTTCGCTATGTCTTCTGATATGACTATACAAAAATATGAAGATTTTCAGCTTCCAAGATTATTGTAGTGCTGCGAGTGATCAAAAAAGTAGGAATAAAGAAAAGGAGTATTTCATTAACAAGATGACGATTGAAAAGCATATAAGCGATGGATGTAAGTATACAGCTCTCAAAGAAAAAGAAAATTGAAGCAGGAGAAACAAACCGTAAAGAAATGGCTAGAGTCTCCTTAACAAATTGAGCGGAAATAAGGGGAGAGGGAATTTGATGTGTTTCCCCTCTTTATTAACAAGTGTGTTGTTCTGCCTTTTGGGAAGCTAACACAATAACATAGTTTTATTCAGTGCACTTTTGATAAAGCCATAACTAGAAAATTAGCAAACAAAGGTACAGCTTCAACTATCTACACAAATATTTTACACTCCTAAGTCGTTTGTCTTCTTTTTATGCAGCCACTGGGTTTTTTGAACTTAATAACATAAGTAATACCTCTTGAATCTTTTAAGGTATCTAAACCTTTCAAGTCCCTTAACCTCCTATACAAACTGGTTTACGATTACATAATAACTATACAAGCATTTACACTTTTTCATCAAAAATTTTTGAAATATTCATGGTTTCCTAGATTTATTGTATCGTGTTATTCATTAATAGAGGATTGTTTTCTATGAATTGAATGTAATGTTTTAAATTTCTTCTTGCTAGGTTATTATTTTCTTGAAGATCTACGGTTTGACTTATTTTAATGATAGGTGGTCAAGTTAGCTGAGAGGTTAATGTACTCGACTCTGAACTAATAGGACCGGGGTTCGACCCCCACCTGGCCCTCTATTTATTCATGCGGAAGGTGAATAAATCTGAGCACATCGTCCCTCGGAGAAGGACGTTAAACCCGTTTTGATCTTCGCGTTCCTCGGCATTTTGTGCCATAACCGCTTAGTTAAGGCATCTTCTTGACAAGTTACCCCTTAGCCACCTCCATTGAAAGCATGGAGGTGCCCGAGGGCACCTCAAGCAACGCAATGCCAAGCACAAATTCTGACAGTTACTCCGCAAAACGGTACCTAGGCCACGAGTAATAGACAACTAAATCCCAGGTAACATGCGGAGATAATACCGATAAGGTACTCAAAACTCCCTTACCACTTGCACTTTAACTAAAGAACACATATTACGAAGACATATAAATACACAATCAAGACCAAGTCAACTTATCACTACGCCTCAAGGTATTAAAATACTCCCCCGAGGTCGAAACTAATCTAACTTATAACTAAGAAACACTCAATACTAAAAGACTAAAAACTAATATAATGTCCGACAAGGTACTCGATATTTCCTTATCGGTTGCTTAAAATAAAGGACACAAATGAAGGACGTTAAACCGTAGGTCCCTTGTCTATACGATGTCAGGTACTCGTTAAAGGTCCCTACTCTAAACACACTTGAGTTAGGCAAAATTTAGGACTCCCCCATCTTCATTGTGTGGTATTACAGAATGCTCGGTCTACGTGTGTTCCCTTGTGGGGTTGCCACTGCAACCTAACCTATTTGAATAATTGGGATATAATATTGAATTCAGTGTTTTTATGTTAACACTTATGAGATTAATATTACAACTTTTGTTATACTTCACATGTTGAAGTTAAAAAGATGATAGTGTCACACATGCTATACTTCTTTTGGTGGCATTGAACTAGTTTCAGAAAATGTTCTTTTTCAAAATAAGACGATTCAAATAATTGAATTACGATCAACAAAACATCTGAGCACTATTCAATTTGATCTAAACAAATGATATCACTTGCTTTTAAAAAATGATTGTTTCTGAAACTAATACAATTTCACCCATGAAGGACAACTTCATCTATTTTTAATAATAAGTCATAATGACTATCTACTACGCACTAACAAACGTCAAAAAACATTTGACCTTCAATTTTAGAAATAACTGCTTTATTGTGCAAATATTTAGCATTGAGCATATAAATTACTTATTCTCTTGACTGCTGGAACTCATATGTAGTAATTTAAACCAAGATCTCTCTATTTATTACGGAATGATAGCCAGTATCTTTCACAAGAAATAATAGACTGCAGAATAAAATTTCCTCAAGTCATTTCCTTTTATCCAGAAAATTTCGATAGTTCAGAAGTATTATTATTATTATTATTATTATTATTAGCTATTTCGTCTGAATATGTATTATTGTAAAATTTAAATAAATTAAGTATTTTAAGCTTGATTATTTTTAATCAATAAATTAATTATTGATATTAATCACATTACTCATTTATTATTAAAATATTAACCAAACATAAAATTGTTATTATTTTCGGCTCATATAAAAAAAAGTGAACTGAATTTATACATTATGTTTAAAACCCAGTGATGTTAACACATGTTTAGAAAAAGCTATCTGTTAATTAATCTATTAACAAAATCTTTATAAATTAATTTATTAATTAAGTTAATTTATTATTTCTTAAGACAGGTTCCAGTTATTTCAGTGACACGTTTGAACTTGAAAATACGTCGGTTTTATTACTGATACAAAAGTTTTCTATTGAAGGTCAGGGGTAGCAACATCATGTAAAGGGTCACAAGAGTGTTTCTGTATTTATACTATAGATGGGACGGTGAGATAAATCATACTGAAGCATTGGTCAGGCTTGATTTAAAGCAGCTTCGACCACCAGCCCTCTGCATAATACAACAATAAATTGTTATAATTTTCACTGCTGTGGACAAGAATATTTCTTCGTGTACAACCCCTGACCTCCTATCTCTTTTCCACTAACCACTTTTCACAGATTACTCACTCTTTCTGCCATTCACTTGACTTGCAAAGTTGCTCTTATCTAAAACTTAACTCTCTCACTTTCTGTCCTTCTCTAATATAGAAAAATTGAATAAATAAAGTTTCCCTCTTTTTCACTCCTCAATAAATACCAAACACGCTATCATCATTCAACCAGTTTTACTTTTTATTTTACAAAAAAAGGAATTTTTAATTAAAACCCTTTTAGCATTTATGAAATATATATGTTCTATCACAAGCTTGGTTCATTGACCTTATCACACTGTGAAACAAAATGGTTAGTACTAATAGCATAAATGTTTACATCTACAACAGTTTCCATTCCTCGCCCCTCTTAAGTCTCACGTATATATATATTATCATGAACTGATAATACCACCATTTGACCAAATCATTAAATAGTACATTATTTCTGAAATAATAATAATATGTTTTGTAAAGTACCTCAGGCTACTACAGAACCTTCATCGTAAAATAATATACAAAATGCTCTGACCATCCAAAATAAAGTACTGAAAGATTTATTAAATTATAACCAAATTTCACAAAAAGACTATAAAAAGAACAGACAGAACTAAATTCTGCATTTGACTCAAAATACTAGTCAAAATATATACCTAAGTTGTACCTTCAGTTATTCTTTTATATTTACCTACTTGTATTGTATATAGGCAGAATTTCCTGTCTACATCTTTTTTTAACTTTATTGCTTCAAGACTGGGTGCGAGGAGCAGCCCCGGCGACTAAAGGGTCGGTTACTTGCCGCTGTGCATACAGCGTGATTGGTCTCTCTACCACTTTTTTCCTCAAGACGGATTGCCCATAACTTTGAGTTTGTTAGTGTAATTTTGTTTACTCTGTGTCTTGCTCTTCTTTGATTTTGAACTCGTATTGTGTTCATTTAGGATCGTCTTCTGATTTTATAGAATATATATATATATATATATCATTATATAACTGACCGTATTTCACTGATGTCATTTTCTTCACCAGTTTTTCTTGGTTTCTGAATACCTTCTTCGTTTATTCATCCAAACGTTGGAGAATGTTAATTAAGTGGGTACCAACATGTTTCGACTGGCTTCCAGTCATCTTCAGGGTAATTAAAAAAAACTTTTTTTCGAGTCTTTAGAGATGGTATTAAGACACAGTTTACCGTAACCGTTTAATCATCTCTAAAGACTTTAACAACTTTTTTTTAATTGCCCTGAAGACGACTGGAAGCCAGTCGAAACATGTCGGTACCCACTTAATTAACATTCTCCAACGTTTGGATGAATAAAAGAAGAAGGTATTCAGAAACCTTGAAAAACTGGTGAAAAAAATGACATAAGTAAAATACGGTCAGTTATTCAATGAAATATGCTTGAATGAAGTACTGCTCCCAAATTTTACAATATATATATATATATATATATATATATATATATATATATATAAATTAAACTCTCCTTGCAAATGTTTTGACTTTTATTTAAAAACTTTTTTTTATGTTCAAATAACATCCATGAAAAACCAAAGCGTTGGTAATGAGATTTTAATTTCAACTTGATGAACTGACCGAGTCCGGTTAAAAAAAATATTTTGTATCTACTCAAGGTCGATACTATTATCAATATATATATATATATATATTTCACTTCATAAAACGAAACACGATCGAAACTGGATACAATACGAGTTCAAAATTCAAGAAGAGTAACACACAGAGTAAGGAAACACGCTTACAGACTCAAATTTTCGGGTAATCCTTCTTCGGAGAAAAGAAAAAGGGAGACCAAGCACGTTGTAGACGCAACGGCCGTTTTTGTTTTTGTGTCAAAGAAAAGTAGTTTTTGATTTTGTTTTGTGGTTTACTGAGAAAGGTATATAAAAGTGTTTATACATAAACAACAAACAATTGGAAACCTTGAAACTTATATACAAATAAATTAATTCTTAATAATTCAAATAAAACATTGAGTCGAAATACTGTAGTAGAATTAAACTATCAGGTACAATACGTTCCTACGACTAGTAATGTAATTTATGTTCAGGTTACTAAAGGTTTTTGTAATCCAGAAAAAGTACAAAATATAGATTTTTATAATTTAAAATTTTTAAAAATATTGTTTTATAGACTTGTAGAAAAGAACGAAGTTGTTAGGTTATCTACTTTTTTTTTTATTAACCCTTATTGTAAAGTAAATTATAATTATTTATAATAATAATATAATCATTTATAATAATAATATCTGTTTTATTATCAGAGCTAATAAAACATTTTTAACTGAGATTTTAAGTAAGAAAACTATCTAAGAGAATTAATAACAAATTATTTATAAAAATATTTATTACAAGTTAAGAAATAACTTGCAATAAAGTGTAATTATTTTGATAAAGACAAATAAATACATATATTGATTTATTTATTTGTTTTGATTTATAGTAATCATTACTGCTAATATTTATAGCAATGTAATTAAAGGTTATATTACAAATAAATAAATCCTATTTTGAAAAATCAACCTACATGTATTACTAAATTTCTATTTGAAACATAAATTGTGAGTTTGTTTGGTTCGGCTTCATTTATTTTATTCAAATATTAGTATGGTTTTGAAGACACTAACTGTTAAGGTTTCAGGCAGCCTCATTAGGAATAATATAGTTTAAATTAATGAACTGAAATGCATCAATATTAAGGAAGATTATAGAATGATTAGTTTTTATATGTAAATTCTCATTTTACTAATATGCCTGTAATGAATCTCTTAAGTTTTTTGCAAGAGGAACCAATAAATTATTTCTAGTCCGTACCTACTACCACTATTATATGGTTAATTAAATTTTGAGTAGTTCATTTCCATTTATAAGTTTAATACAACTTTATAATGTAATACATAAAAATTGATTTAATTATCAAAAAATTGGTTATAATACGATTAAGAGAAAATTAAACGCTGAAACAACAAAGAAAACAAAGAAACTTACTTGCATATTTTGACAACGTCATCACCAGGAGAAGAAAAGTTTTGCTCAACTGTCAAACAGCAACTCAGCTAGCCTGGAAAAATTATCGTTTTTAGTATATTTTCAAAAGAAAATAAGTAACTTTATAATTTAAAAAAAAACACACTCAAAACCAAGGATATTAACAAGCACCGTCTTATCTACATATCTATAGGATTGTTTAATCGATGACTGCCCATGTTTAGGAGTTGCTCTGAAGAGAGTCCGAAACTGGCCCAATGTTAGAAACGTTATGCAAGATTAGCTGCTCTTCCTCTTTGTTAATTAAAGTTTCACTTTTAAACAGTCCTACACATACTAGTTTAAAAAGATTTCACATAAACACGTGAAATAACAATCAATGATCAAACCACAATAAGAAATGGGAAAACAAGACTAAGATCTTTCAACAAACGAGGGCAATAGCCTCATTTAAGAGGGTTGACATCTAGCGGATAGTTTTTTTACTCTTTCTTACTATACTCCTTTGTTTCCCCAAACATCCCTTTCTGGACATTAGTCCTTCCTCCGCTTTCACCCTGTTAAAATACCACTCTTCCCTCCCACCCCCTCACCAGATATTTTCTGCATCTAGTGTTTCAGTTGAGTTTTTGACTCTGAGGAAGACCGTTTGTTACGATTGAAAGATTGTTTTCCAATTTCTTATTGTGGTTTGAACATACTCGTTTATTTAATAGTGATATAGAGTATCAGAACCACATGGTTTGAATATTTCATAAATGTTTGCTTTACAATGATATAATTCATATGGGAATATTTTGAAATAAAAATTCAAAAAGTGTATAATATTAAATACTAAGTAACTTAATATGCAATAATTTAAAAAAAAAAACTTCCCACATATATAGTGAAATGATCAAACCACAATAAGAAATGGGAAAACAAGACTAAGATCTTTCAACCGTAACAAGCGGTCTTCTCAGAGTCAAAAACCCAACTGAGTCAGTTGGGTTTTTGACTCTGACGAAGACCGCTTGTTACGGTTGAAAGATCTTAGTCTTGTTTTCCCATTTTCTTATTGTGGTTTGATCATTGATTGTTATTTCACGTGTTTATGTGAAATCTTTTTATAAATAGTGAAATGTGTAGAGGCCGAGGATAGGCCGGTAGCATCGAGCTCGGCTCTGAATTGGTAGGTTCAGGGTTCAATACCCACTCTAGCCCTCGATTTATTCATGCGGAAGGTGAATAAATCTGAGCGTGAATAAATCTGAGCATGTCCTTAATTGGAGATGACATTAAGCCGATATATCGGTCCGGAGCCTGTACGATGTCAGGTATCAGGTACGATGTCAAGTACTAGTTAAAATTCCCTAGTCAAAATACACTTCAGTTAGGCAAAATTTATGACTCCCAAAGTGGAATCGATATTCAACCTATGGTATGACAAAGGGTCAATGTTCGGCCTATGAGTGTTCCCTTGTGGGAGTGCCACTGCAACCTCACCTGTAATGAAATTTAGACAAATTTAATGAAAAAATGAAAATTTTCATTAAAAAAAATACCCGTTATTGACGGTATAAGCCTCTACTGAAATTGTAAGAAGAACTATACAGCTCATCTTAATTACAAATAAATTTTATAAACGTAAACCATTTTCTATATTAATTCTTTAAATAGTATTTACTTTGTTTTTTTCATGTTTTTTTGTAATATAATTGGTAAAATGACTGTTTTACTTGCTCAGTACTTTTTGTATTTTTAAACTTTAAATATATTTATATATGATTAGGACATATATGATCGGTATTAATGTATTTACTTAATATTATTGTGTTTTATTTTAGTAAATTCAATATTTCAGTTTTTTTTTATATTTTGAAGAGCATTTTATTTCTTTGTAACACAAACAGAAAATGTGTTATTTCTTATTTTTCTGTGATATCAAAAATATGTTAGAGGCATTAAATATCATAATACTATATTATCTAATATTGCAAAAATTTTATGATAAATATGATTCTTGTTAATTACACCTTTCTTTTATTTTACAATTAATTATTTTATTACTTGACTTCCAGCAGTATTCAAATACCAATGATGGGTTACCACTGAACCCTTTAAATATCTTGCTCTACTCTCTGAAATAGCATCAAATTCTTGTCATTAATGATCTGACAAAATCTTCTTACCTAAGACTCCAGCAATCTCCTGCACCCCTAATCCCCTCATTTGCCTAATTTACTTTCCAACTTCCCTCATACTGCACCTTAGAAACTCAAGTGAAAATCTTCATTTGATTATTTCAATTTTCTTATCTACATTAACTTATTAAAATATCTTTTTTTGTAGATATTTTTTAAATTATACATGCATTATTGTTTCAAGATGACATTAGTTTGATAGAGTGATTATTGTTAAATTATTTCTAATTTTTTTTTAAAACTTTACACTTTTTAAAACGAAATATAATTTACAGAATTTTGCTAAAACAAGATGAATAAATTTCAAATTACTCCCACTGCTAGCTAATAGGAATAATTTAGAAATATTAATAAAATACAGCATACAATTTAAGAATATTTATAAAATATAGCATACAATTTAAGAATATTCATAAAATATAACATACAATTTAAGAATATTCATAAAATATAGCATACAATTTAGAAATGTTAATAAAATACACCATACAATTTAACAATATTTATAATATATAGCATACAATTTAGGAATATTAATAAAATATAGCATGAAATTTAAGAATATTCATAAAATATGGCATAATATTTAAGAATATTCATAAAGTATACCATACGATTTAGAAATTTTAATAAAGTTCACCATAAAATTTAACAATATTTATAATATATAGCATTCAATTTAAGAATATTAAGAAAATATAGCATGCAATTTAGGAATATTATGCATTGTAACAAAATAAGTGATGCAAAGAATATGCAAAGAGGTATCAGTATAAGGCAAACTGAATAAGAGGAAGAAACAATTGAAATTATAAATATACTACTGAGAATTTTCAGAATTATCCTATTTATAAATAACACTTGTAGATCGTGAACAACCCAATCCAATTAAATATCATCGAAATCAGTATAGGAGGAGACGGTATGACTCTTTTTTAATTTAACTTATGCATACTATTGTATTGCAGAACTAATAAAAAGCATGTACCTTAAAGTTGGTTTAAAGTCTGCTGACTCCTTCTTCTCTCCTTTTTTTCTTCCTTTTCTTTCTCCCAACTCTCTCAATCTCTGTCACTTTCATTCTCAAGTGTCTCTCTTTATTCCACCCAGTATCATTTCCTCTTTTACTTTTACTCTTTCTATCGCCTGTGCTTAGATAAATCCAAATATTTAGTGTTTCAGCAATATTAGATGGGGATATTATTAATAAAATTAATTTTATAAAATAACGCTATGTCTACTTAAAAATTTAAAAACACATTGTTATAGGATAACTTGAACTTGTATAACATTGTTTTTTTTTTACATTAACAAGCTTTTTTTTGCATCCAACGTTATTATTATTTTGCATTTCAGTTTTCCAGTAGTGCTGGACCTGACCATTGGTTATTTCTCATCATTTTAATCTTCACTGATAAAAACCAAGAATTTTTACAAAACAAATGGGACTTAACGTTAAATACAGGTAAATCATAAAACCTAAAATTGTGATAAATAAATTATTACTGACATCTTTAGCTCATTTTAAACTTACATTGATAACTTCTCTATGAACAGTAAAACCACATCGAAACAGGAATTACAATAAATTCTATATTTATATTATTATTATTAGATAAATAGAGGAACAAAATTTATGAATATTTAAAATTCTATTCAAAGGTAAAATGTCTCTGTGACTCATTTTACGGCTGCTTTAGACTGTTGTACAATTTTCTGAAGTATGCTTTTGTGATCTACAAAACTGACTTTCTGTTTTATTTGAACAATTTAAAGACAAATAGAAATATTTTAATAGAATATATTTAAAGATTATTATTATAACACAATCAATTATTTTTTTAGGGAGAAGAATAAGAAGAAAACAAGAGATTTAATATTAATAGTTGTTCAAATTGAAATAATTCTTAGTGACACATTTGGTAAATGATTTTTCCGATGACTTCGTGATTATTTGTCCTAAAAACACTAAATTAATGTGTTTTGTAGAGTGTTTAAAAGATGGTTATGAAAACACTTTATAAGCAAGAGATTGTATAAGAATAATACAGACAAGCAAAGGGTTGTAGAATGGGTAGGCTGGCTGTAAATTGCCTCACCGCACTTTCAACTAACTGCCAGTTTTAGTTCCACTCAGTTGACTGTATTAAATATAAGCGCTCCATAGAATTCTAAGCAGCCAGATCAGAGTAGATTAAACCATTCACGATTTGAATAGAAACTTGCACTTGAAACCCAGTCAGCTCATCAAGCCACTATCGCCTCCTCCATTATTGAACCTATCCTACATTACAAGAAATAATTTTATCTATTCAACTAATAAATAATTACGCTTTCAAAACTTCTCTTGTTTGTATTTAACTATAAAAGAAAGTATACTAACCACATACTATACACTATTGTGAGATAACAGAGTAAAAAATTTGATAGTAAATTCTACAGTGATTGACAGCTCTCTAACAAACTGTTTGTTCAATGATGACATAAAGTATCAGAATTAACTTTCGATATAGTGATATCACCTGAAAGATTATTAACTTATTAACTGATTATCAGAGGTTAAAGATTATCACCTGAAAGTTATTAACTTTCTAATAACTGTTTCAATACCACCTCAGTTAATTGATAGTTTACACAAAAACTGTATAATATCAATTGGTATTAACCCAACGTAGACCAGATGAATCTGTAAATTTCAATTTTAAATGAAGCCAAAACGTAAAAAATAGTAATACCGGAGTTAAGCTTACGCATTGCAGCTTTCATATGAGATGTATATGTGTATCAATACTTTGTAATAAATTCATTTAAGTTTCATATAATCATATATATCAATAATGTAGACCAGGACTTCAAAATATTTTATAATTCCTATAAAATATATCTCAAACAATGTTCTCACGACACGGTAGTATTTTAAAACATTCCATTCATTCGTTTTGTGCTATATTAAATACAAAAATTGATTTTCTTAAATATATATTTTTACTGTCAATTTTGAATTTATATTTAAAATTAATATTGAATTTATAAATACTTTACAATATTATAAAGACTTTATATTTTCTTTAAAAAATCTTTTATGTTGAACATGTGTTCTCAAAGCAAAGAAATTGTGTCATTCTTATTTTTTCTTATTTACCTAGAAACAAATATTCTATTTCTAGAATATAAATGTAGCTTACAAGGTTTTCTTAGGTCACACAGTGTCTGTAAACAAACAAATGTTGGGAACCTCTCTTCTACCGAATATGCAGTTTTTTTTTGCGCTCACTCAAACACTAGCTCTCTTTTATACAGCAATACACACTTTAACAAACACACACATACACATTGCAATCATGCTTACAATTGGTTTTTCGTTCCCCAACAATAAAACAGTAGATAGTTTAAAACAGTTTAAGTTAAATTACAGCCTTCTTTCATAAAATTACATTCTTAATATTTCTTTTTCATAAAGTTCATCACTTGCAGAAAATTATAAATATTAGCAGAGTACTTAACAGCTTTAAATAGCTTCTGTGACAATACACATATATTGATTTTCTTTTTTTTTTTTTTTTTGATAATTTACGATTCTAAGCAACTGCATCTAATATTTCAGAAAATTTTAAATCATTATTTAGAAATATTCGATTCTTTTTATCATTGCGAAAATAAGAAATTTTTTTTTGACACAACGTACATTTACTTATTTAATATCTAATTAAATCTTATTATCTTATTATTATATAATAATATCTTATTATTTTATCTTATTAAATATCTAATTATTGTTTCATTTCACCATTACATTTATAGATCTCATCATTTAAAAAGTAATTCAACTGCGGTTTATTAAAGACTTTGTGCAGTAATAGATAATTAAGCATATGGATAAGTAAAATCGTTTTTTTTTTCAAGTGGGTTTTATTTTGCAATAAAGCTAGTAGAAGGCGATGATATATTTATAGACGTGTAAATGTGGATGTTTGTGTTGAGCTCGTCGCGTACCTTTGGCTAGTTAGCTGGGTTGACATTCAGTTCAGCTACCCAGGTAAACAGGATCGTTTGCTCAAGAAGTTTATCCTTTATAGAAATCCTCTACATCTACAGGCCCCACTTCTCTCTCATCCTCTTCCAATACCCACATTTATAACTTTCTTACTCAATTACTAAATGACCAAATTCATATTATTTAAACATTAAATTCATTAATTCATTCATCATTTTGATACCAGTATCAATACTTCAGTAACTCTTGCTTCACTTCATTGCCTCTTTTCTCTAATAGCTTTATGCAATTTTCTGTATATTTGTAATTAAAGCTATAAATTGTAAAATAGAGCAGTAGAAATATCTTTCACATAAGCAATTATGCACTTTCGGAAAGATTTGGTCTTAGGGCAGGTGACTTCAGTTGTATAACCATGAATGAGAGAGTTTCGGTAAAAAAAAGGTTTTGAAGGCATTTTTACAAGCCTACATAAAGTTTAATATCATTGTCATAGAATATAAACAAACTCCAGAATATTTACTTAACTTTAAATGAAATATATCTATTTAAAGAAATAATGAAGGACAAAAGAATTATCCAGTTTAGTGGTACACTGCAATTTACAATAATTTAGATCCATTAATTTTTTTTTTCTAGAAGTTATTTACAAATAGCCTGAGTGAAAAACAAATAAAATAAAATGTTTAACTCACTTGATTAGAAAAAATACCAAGTTAGTGGATAAAATAAGTAATTGTTTTGATATAATCTGCAATAAAGCACTCTATAGTTCTGTTGACAGGTTTATGGTGTGTTATGTATATATATATATACCTTTTCGTACCTTATTCTATGTCACCGCGCGCACATGTGGCAACATTGTTGGTCTTCAACCATCTCTGAACCAGTGCACTTGGTTTCCCTCTCATATTAGTCCTGAAGACGGTTTAAACAGAAACGTAGATACTGTATGTGTGTCATTTTAATTTCCCTATCTTTCTGACTGAAACATAAAGTTTTAATGTTTGAGTATTGAGATACGCAAGTAAAACTTACTTTTTCTACTTTGAACTCTATATATATATATATATATATATATATATATATATATATGTGTGTGTGTGTGTGTGTGTGTGTGTGTGTGTATGTGTGTGTAAATGGGCAGCAAATTTTCCTGTATGCAAATATTATTGAAGACCAAAATGTTTACCAACATTATTATCGTATTCTGTTTTAACAACGTTTTCTCTTCTAAACACTTTGCGGTGTTCCAAAGGCAACTAAAAGAGCAACACAACTTGATTTGTTAAAGAATATATCAAGTCTGATTTCGTAACTTTATATTTTTTTTGTATGCAATAAGATTTGCTACCCACTTAATATGTTTAATTTACTTGCCCAAAGGCAATTCAAGTCCTCGTTTTATCATTTCTTTTTTGTAAGTACTTGATATCGATTTAGTTTAATTACTTTGTGGAATCGTTGTAGTTAGTTGCTTATATATGCATATATATAACAAAATTTCACAATAAACACATAAAATAACAAACAACGATTGTTATGTCAAAAAACCAGTTGGGTTTTTGACTCTGAAGAAGACCGCTAGTTACGGTTGAAAGATTTTAGTCTTTTTTTCCCATTTCTTATAGTGGTTTCATCATTGATATATATATATATATATATATATATATATATATATATATATATATATATATATATATATATTGGTATATTTAGGAAGCAGTCCTTCATTTATACACAAATAAATTTATACATTTATACATTGCGTTACATAACATATAATATGATAGTTGTGTAGAATGTATACAATTCTACAGGAGCATTGTATGACTTCAAATTTAAATTGTAGTCCTCCAAGCTTACTATGTTAAGCCCTGCTCCAAAGATTAGGTTTCTTGACTGCTATTGTCATAAATTTCTATGACTGCCGGATTCAGTGAAGATAGTTTAAGAGCTCTTTATTAACGTATTGTTAATTTATTTAGTATTACCAACTAAATATCAACATTTCAGTATATTTCATCTAAAAATGTCACATAATATCAAAGTAATCTTTAAAAGTTGTGACCTGTGGAGTGCTCAAAGATTTTTTAATACATACTCAGACACACACTTACATACAAACGTCATCAAGTAAGCTTTAAATAGGGCTCATAGAATGTTAATCTTGTCAATCCATCAATATTTTAATTGTTTTTCACTACTGCTACACATTGCTATGGTGGAGTAAAAATGCTGATTTTTCTGGAAGAGTTTTTCATTTGGTGTATACTAAACTGGATACAAGATAATCAGATCTTTATAATATATTTCAAGAATATCATATACAATTGTCTATTATAAATGGAAATATATTTCCCTGCCATTAATCGTTTTATATTTTTACTGTACTTAAAAATAACCTGCCTTGCAAGTTCAACCAATTTCAGTCACATTATAAACTAGTAATCAATTCAGTTTCCCAAGTGTGTGAAAATTGTGCAAGTGTGACAAAATAATTTGGCATTGTTTTCAATTGAATGGTAAGGGATACGTAGTTTGTCAATTCTATAACACTATTGAAAACATAATAGAATGTATACATTCTATAATTTATGTATTGTAATGTATGTGTTCTATAACGTACTTCTTTCGTTTATAATGAATAAGTGTGTTTTTAACCAAAAATCAAAAAAGGTATTTCATAAAAACAAACAAAGCAGCCATCTTTAAGACACATTTTATTTTAGAAATTAGAGTAAATGTATTAAAAAGAATTAGTGAAGAAATTATTATTAATATTAAATAATTTAATAATATTATATATTACTAAAAATATATATATAATATATTAATAATAATATTAATGTTAATAAAAAATTATTATTGCTTGAAAATATATGAATCGGGAACGGAATTACTAGTACTGATGACAATCATTTTGATAAAATACAATTTTCATTGATACTGAATTAAGAAATGAATTTTCAAAACAACCTTTTGGATGTATACAGACTTTATCTACACAGGAATAACGTTACCTCTTCTCGGCAGGTGCGCTGAGAGAAAGTTGGCCCTTGATATGATATTAGTCAACCAAATGTTATTTCCCTCTTTCAATTTAATGAATTTAGATGAAAGTAAATAATTTTCACCTACATTTTATTATCTTTTATTTAATATACATATTACTACAAACAGAGTTCCTTTAATAGTAATGCGTTTATCAATATTTCAAAACAGTTTTTCATAGATTTAATCCAGAGAGACAACTTCTATGCATGACACGAAATGTAGGAAATTTAATCAAGATTAGGTGAACAGATATCTTACAAAGACATTAAAAAGGATATTTTTTTTTATTTTGGTTTTCTTCTTAACAAAGTACAGAGTTCGTGTTTCGTTTTAGAGTAACGTACATTTGAGTTTTGGTGATACTTTTGGTTGTTGAAGTATTATGGTGGCACTCATATGGTTGTACAAACATACCAATTCCAAAAGTTATTTTAGTAAACTAAAGGAATCTAAGAATGCATAATTCTTTTGCAAACTTCATATGATAATTTTAACAGCACTAAGTGCATTCTTACCTCATTACCTTATTATTTTATATAACAAGAAATTGAAGTGAGTAGGAAGTTCATTACTGCAAGATGATGTGCTCCCCAAACAGAATTCATTTGTTAGGAAGACAATAATAAAAAAATTATTTTAAATATACCAAAAAAAACAAATTTTACTTTTAATTTTTAGACATAACAATTTTGCAATAAAAACTCAAGATCCACAACAATCGAAAACCAATTAAACAAACATATAGAAACGTATAAATAAATAATTTTGTTGAAATGTACCGCAGCTTCGGTATTAACGACTTTTAAACTAAGCTGTTCCAGTCTCCTGACAGTCTTACGAATATAAGGTGGTAATTCCCAAATGAGTTCTCCAAAGGACGTGCTTACGAATATAAGGTGGTAATTCCCAAATGAATATAAGGTGGTAATTCCCTTATGGTAATACCCATAAGGTGGTATCTTTAATACGTCGAAAGGACATTAAAAGGACATATTAAAAGTCGTTAATACCGAAGCTGCGGTACATTTCAACAAAGTATGCCTCCAAGAAGATTTGCTGCCAACCTATACTAATAAATAAGTTTGTTTATATAACATTTTAAATAAAATCTACCTTTAGTATGCGTCATTATTTAATTAATATATTTCTTATGTGTTATTTTTAAACTGCCAAAAGTTTTAGTTCTTGTAATATTTTTGTCCATAACCCAATTGTTTTACTTTATTTTCATTGAACATTTTTTCAATTTTATCAATTTTTTTTTAATACTCGTATTATTTCAAATTGTTTTTATTGATTTAAAAAAATACAACTAGTTGTGTATTTAGTCAGAAATACGACTATTTTAAAGGATATAAATTAATATTTTAGAGATGGTGAGTACCTGAAATAAATGATTATATGTGAGTTTGATGATTCTGAACCCGAGGTCTGTCGGCGATTCGTTCAAACAACTGGTGCTTGTTTCTTTGCATCAGCTTAATTCGTATTCATGTTAAACTTTAATAACACACTGTATAATGAACCTGGTGAAATAGAAGTGAGTGCAAGTGAGAGAGAGTAAGAGATGGACAGTCAAGTATGGAGAGTATAGAGTGAGAAAGAAAAGAGCTCTTTGTATGCTAGAGTGTGGTGCAAATAACGGTTATTTTCTGGTTTCGTTTAATTAAGAAGGAAAACAAGACTCGTTTTTACGAACAGATTCTACAGTTAAGCTCAAAGCTTCTCTCAATAATACTGATTCATGAATTTTTTTAATTTAGTCCCCCCCCCCGCCCCCATCACCAACAACTTTGAAAAAGATTTCATCTTAATTAGTTTACATCATTTCACCAACTATGATAATTCAACAAATTTGCATCAAAGCAAGAAGTAACAAATAATCAGATTGCATTATTAGAATAATTGCTTTCATGGTCCTCTATTATAAAAACATACATACACAATGTTCTAGTAAAACTTTTCCATTTTTTTACTACCACTCTAAAATATGCACTAAGCTGCTATCTTCCAGATGATTGTACTCATAATATTGCATAAAACATTCTTGAATAAATTCTTTTTTATTTTAATTTGAGGCAGCAGACGTTTAAACGTTTACTTAAATACCACAAAAGCATAATAACCGTGCATAAATCTTATGTCCTCATTCTAGCAGATGTAATACCTTTGAGGCTCTTGAACCCATTTTTGAGGTTTTCTAAAGATATCTTCGTGATAAGGTGAGTGAGTATATGGGTGTATTATTAGTATATACTCTACAGGTTACACCGTTTGATGAATCCAATGTAATTCCACCCGAAAATTGACTCAATATTGAAGCTTAGCGGTGTAGTTTCTGGGAAATCTGGCATAATGCAAAACCAACATTATTGCTTATTACGTTAATATAGATCTCCTTTGTTTTCCACTTAAACCTGCAAACCCAGAAAACCTATTCTTCTATAATTAATAAGTATAGAATAATTAACATTATCTGAAAAAAAACCATACGCCTGTTTAAAAGATAATATAGTAGTTTATGTAAAAAGTAATGTGTTTAACTTAATATTGAATTTCGAAGATCTTCAGCATTGTACAAGTCACGTTATTTCAATATTTATGCTAAAATATACCATAAAAAGCACGAAATTGTGGAATGTTAATTTCACTATAAAATTTATTCATGCTATTAGGAAATAAAAAAAAATCCTGAATTTTATGAATAGTTACCTATTTTCTACATTACTTACGTAATCCGTAATTGCGTGATATTTTCTCATATTAGGGTAAATGGATAAGATAAAAGTCTCCAAAGAATAGAAGTTTTTTTGTTCAAAGTAAGCGTTTCAAACACTTTGTGTTACCTGACGATGAACATGAAGTGTTTGAAACGTGTAGTTTGAATAAAAAAAATGTCTTTTGTTTAACACAGTATTCATATTTTTTGTGATTAATCCTATATAATGAAGAACAATTATTCATTACTTGCTAAGTATGTATTATATACATACTTATATATACATACTTATACATACTCATACATACTTATTATATACATACATCTGGCTAATATTGCCAGATTAAATACAAAATGTTACATGATTTCTCATTCCTAGATTTATGTATTTCAATAAAATTTAGCCTATAAAATTCGACATGTGACTGGTACAAGTAATATAAATCGTTTTCAGATTTATATTGCACTATTTGTGAACAGTTTGGTGAGTGCGAAGTCTATATACCATTATTTTTTTTTCTTGCGATATAAAAATATATTTATTTATTTAACTAGTATACTTTGATAGCTAACTTGGTAAAATTATGTTCTCCTTTAGCAATTCTTTTATGACACTAGGCTGGGAGTTATCCCTTTTATCACAGAGTTCAATAAGAAATACCTGTAACGTGACGTATGAAGATAAAAAAAACAATGTTTTTAGTGTTATTGAATTTTTATATTTAGGTTTGACATAAGAGCATGTTCTTATTTTTGTATAGCTGTTAGTACTAATAAAATTTAAACGCTAAATAAAATAACACTTCTTAATCCTGTCTTTATGTTATGCAGTAAATACCATTTTAATAACTATAAAATGAAAGATATTTCCTCAGAATGCGTATCTTTGTCAATCAGAATCATACACTCATCTGTATTTATTACATTTCATTTTTAACTAAAAATTTTTTTCCCCATACTCTTAATGTTTTTTTGATCTTCACGTTTTCATCTTTTCTATTCGTTTAACGGATAAAGATGTCGTTAATCTTTAATATAGCACTTATTAACTTGTGATGAGTTACATTAACAAAGGAGTTAACTATTCATAGTGTCATCCATCCAAGTGTTAGACACCCAGTGTTACTCAACATCAGTGATCCAACAAAAAGCAATATATATATTCGTAGTTACGACCACCATATATTATAAAAATAATATCTTCAATTTAATTACTAATCATATTTTTTTAATATTTGGTAGCTTTGGATCTTAATGGTTGTTAATCAAAGGTTTACCTTTGTTTCCTCGTTTTGACTTCTCAGGCTCTTAAACAATGAACACATCAAATGCCCTACTCCTAACTTTCATTGTATTAAGTAATATTAGCTTGTCAAATAAAATAGGATACTCGAAAATTTGTAATACGTCCCCTAGAATGATTGAAACAAATTTCTATTACATAACACGTTTTAATATATTGGAATGTGCAATAGTTTTTTTTTATCTTGAATCCATCTTTAGGATGTTTCTTAATATAGTTGCATCAAGCAGGTTGAAGCTTATAAATGAAAATATTTAGTTTAACTCATGAAATAGATTCATTCAGTTGTATATTATGAGTAAATTGATTGGTCATATTCTTGTTTAATATATTTATTAAGGATTTTGCCATATTTCATAAAATGCAAGTAACTAAACTATAAAACTATGTAGTACATATTAATCAGAAGTAAATTTTATAAATGAAATTTCTTTATAACATTTATTAAAAATTAATTCATAAAGTAAGTTCAGATAGGTTGTGTGGGACGTTATCTTAAAAATTAATAGAAGGTTACAAGGACAACTCAAACAGATAAAAATGTTAATAGTAATCCTCTCTTTAAAACTAGTATAATTTGTAAAGAATGTTTTTATCTGTATTTTGTAGAAAACACGACATTTATGAATGACATTTATGTCTGTCATCACTTAACAAAATTCAAAAAAACGTTTCAAATATTGATTGCTTTACTATAGAACAATTATTTTATGTATTCGATAGTAATGCCAATTTATATTTGTTCAATACATGTAAACAATTAGTTAAAAAATAGTTTAATAGATAATTGTTTTTTACCACTGTCATTTTGTTAATAACTGTGATTTACATCGATGCCTCAAACTAAAATCATGAAAAAGCTAAATATCTAGTTGATGTTTGAAAAAAGGTGATAATGTTTTGATGAAAACAAATTTCTATCTTGCCTTATCAATGAAATCCTTAATAATACTTTTGGTATACTTTTATTGTATTGTATTGTATTGTGAGATCTGTAGTAATGGCTGCAATAATCCCTCATATAAATTTAGTCCATACAATAAGATTTATACATTGCATAGTTTTTTAGGCATTCTTAAAATATAATAGTATATTTGAATGAAGGAAACTATCTAAAAGAGCAAAATATTAGGAAGGATTGCAAAATAGTTTAAGCAAAAAATTAGTATGGAATATTTGCATACCTTCAGTAATGGTGTAAATAATCAACAACAGGGAAGGTTCTTGAAAGTTGATAAATAATTTTTTTTTGGGGAACGATCATTTGAAAAATAGCAGAATGTTTTCCAGTAT
Organism: Hermatobates lingyangjiaoensis; assembly: GCA_026182355.1. Lineage (NCBI taxonomy): Eukaryota > Metazoa > Arthropoda > Insecta > Hemiptera > Hermatobatidae > Hermatobates > Hermatobates lingyangjiaoensis. Next base: position 75,363 of record JAPFBL010000274.1, on the reverse strand, counting down.
GAATTAATAAATTTTTAAAAGATGTAGATAGAATCATAAGATCAGTCAAACTGGCTTCTTCCTCCGGTGAATTCCTAAGACATATTCAAAGAATTATACCTTTGCAAGCTCGACTTGATTTAAATAAATATACTGGAAAATGTTGATCTCAGTCAAATTATTGATTTGGATAAAGATTCAAGTGAAATATTAAAATCCCTGTAAGGGTAGGAAACATTAATAGACCAAAAAAAAAATCTTGCGGATTGGCCTGTTATTTGATTTTTTTTTTTGGAATTTTGTAATTTTAACTCAAATTTTATTTTCACCTGCAACTTATTAATATTTTGATTTCTCTATCTTAGTGTATTAAAAAAATATGGAATTATCGAATGAAGTACAATAGGGATAGTAAAGAGGTGTATGTTAAAGGAATAATAAGGAAATATAAATGGAATAAAAATAATATTTTTTTAAACTCCATTTTCATCATTAAATAGCCAAACTTCATTTACATGCTGAAACACAAAAAATACCTAAAAAACAATATTATTGGAGATGGATAACGTTAAAAGTCGTGAATTAAGCACACTATACACTGTACTTTCTTCTCAAAATACTCCGTACGTTTTAAGCACGACTTTTCTTATCAACCTCAAAGCTTTTAGACAATATTTTGTTACTAATGCTTGGAGTCACTCACAAGTAGATGACTTTAAATATTCATTAATTGGCTTGGTAAATAATTAAGTTCTGTTTAAATTTATGGTTATAACAATTATCTCACAAACACTTTATTTACTTTTATTAATGATAGATCTTTTTTCATTTATATCTGGCATATGGACAGTTGTTATTTTGTTTTTCTCGGATATATTAACCATAAAGCATTTGTGGGTCACTTGATAAAAACCTCTGCACTGAGTTTGTTTTTTAATTATTTGGTATTAAAATTTCCACTAAAAAAAACAATGGTAAACTTTGTATTTAAGAAATCATTTCAATATGGTATTGTTTTTTTTTAATTTTATAATATTACAACATAAACACTTTGCAACATTATCATCTTTGCAAAAGCTTAATTATTTATGGTGAAATAATATTTTCAAAGTGATTATGTCATTTGCATACTTCAAATAACCAAACAAGAAAAGTTCAACATCAACGATGAACTGAAAAAGGAACCCAGAGATAATTCCATCTCATAATTGAAGGGAAGTTGGAAGTATTTGAGTTGAATTGATGTAGGCCTAAAACATAAAGGAAGCGGAGGAAATGAAAGAAGAGGCTGCTTCTAAAAAGGGTGATTGCCTCTCAGTCTGACCTATCTCTCCTTCATCTGATGAATCAGAGAGCAAACAATAGAAATCATCTCTTCATCAAAGCAAAATACTTCATCATTTACCAATTACAGAATCATTATTAATTCACTGTAATTATGCCAACAAGCAATAAATATGATTGTTCATAGGTTGGTGTTATTTAAAATACATGTTTTACTACGCAATAATCAGTATACCTACTGTTGGAAAAAAAATCGGAGAGCAAAATTATTACTTCCTCCAAAAATTAACTACTTTAATTAAAACTGATTAAAACTAATAAAAAACCATAAGAAATACATCACATGACAGAACGATTAAATTTTGAAAGAAATATACGATTTATGTAATAATTTTTTTTTTATATATATATATGTTTTGTTACAAGAAAGAGGTATATTTCCATCATTAATTAACAATAATAAAATTAATTAAAACTGTAATAAGGGTTCATCGAATTAACATTTAAATATATATCATGAAAAAAATCAAAGTGTGATTGGAAGATCATACTAAAACGTTTGTTACGAGACAATAAGTGTGAATAAACGTTATAATCATCATAACACACAAAAACAGTACAACAGTATATTTGCATTTCAAATTGTAATTAATTCTTTTAAAATTTTTAGAGTTTACCCAGTAAAATACACACGACCAAAACACCAAGAGCAAAAAATAAAATTAAATCAATTGTAGTCAAAAATAAACAAAATGATTTTAGATAACTTCACTTTTATATTTCGTTGTAATAATGTTAATGTTTTTACTTTCACAAATGGAGTTCAGGATTAATTTAATAAACTGTGCCTTATCTAAATATATCTAATGAATTACTGCAGACATAAAAATTTCAATTAAATTACGCCTTAACTATATTAATCTTATTTAATAATGAACTCATTGAATTAGCTTAAATAGTTTGAGCATCAAACTTAAACCAACTTTACAAAAAGTAATCATATTTAATTCACTAATAATCCTATTAGCAAATTAAATATTTCCTATTAATAAATTTGAGATTTTGTTTTACTTCAATGTGACTATAAGATGAAGTTATCATATAACCCCTTGTAAACTAATGTCAAAATTTTAGCTAATGAATTAAATGATTTCATTTTTTATATTACTTACTGCCTCTTTTCCTTGCATTGCCTCGTCACATAAGAGTAACTTATTTTTCCTTTACCAAGAAAATAAAATTATTTTTCATAAATAAAAAAAATTGCGACCAATTAATAAAACATATTATGTGAAGAACGGTTACAATTTCTTAAATATAGAACAACTAAATATTCCCAATAAACGTTAAGAGTATATACGTATTAAAATAAGTTATGTATGTAACTGCTAACACGTAACATGATAAATACGTACTCTAATAAAATAGATAAAAAATAAATACAATATGAGGCATAAATAATTGTAAGAAAATACAAAAATCATGATTTCATATTCCCATCTTCATCATATTTGTAATTTACTAGTTTTCATGTTTCAAATTAAAATTTTAAATCAGACGTTTTGTCTTTGTAAATGGAGTGCAATTTAAAAAAAAAGGACAATATGGACCATTTTACTTGAAATTCCAGAATTATATGCACCTATATACAAGCATCAATCATAGCTAACCTGATTAAGAAAAGCAAGTCACACAATGACGAACATATACAAAGAGATGTAACATAGGTTGCATACACACACACACACACACACACACAATATATATATATATATATATATATACGCGAACATACGCACACTCGCACGAGCACGCACACACACACACACACACACACACACACACTCACACACTTTCAACGCTTCTAGCGGAATTGAAGAGTTGTAATTAATATAAATATATACGGTTGAAAGGTAGTTTAAATCACTAGAAGATGATTAGATCTTGAGATCACATGAAAAAAAGTGGCTTTGTTTGAACAAGTTTGCCATCTGCAGTACAGAAAGAAAAGAAGAAAGGATTGACTCAGTCAAGCATATCGAGGCTGACGGGCCTGACTGAATCCATCCCTTCTGTTTCAGCTTCTCTTATAGCCTTCTCCAGATGATAAAAAAAATATGAGATATTGACGGTAACATGTGTATTGTGCATTTCTGTGTCATGTGTAATTTATTGTTCTGTAAAGACAGTTTGGACCACATATGTATAAAAATTTGTTAAAAAGAAATATCAACTGATGAAAACAAAAGCCGTTACTTACACTAGAAGAAAATAAATTTTCACTTTTTTCATCATTAAGAGGAATAAGATAGAGTTTCTGTTCTTTTTTAATTTGACGATTATCACACAACAATAATATGTAAATACAAAATTTAAATTGTAACATAAGAAAAGAAAAAGGTACTTTAATCATGATTTTCTTTTAAACGAGCTAAAAGGCACATTCGAAAATGTCTTTAGTCTATATAAAAAACACACGTACATTTTCTCTAGTATTTTTTATATCTCATCTGTATGCAATGTTTTTTTGCTTGTTATCTACTTAAATGATACATTAAATATAGCAAGTTCTTTGAGGTGCTATATTTTATATTAAATATAGCATAAACTTGAGGTGAACCACGAAAACACTTGAATAAACCACTTTTCGAAAAAACCGTTTTAATCACTGAAATAACTATAACTAAAAGAACAATACATACAAGCTTTTGGCAGTCATTCGCTATCCACAGGTACAAACTAAAATTAATTAAGGCTAATGCACTGAAGTTAAAATGGAATAAAATATTTGAACGGTGTCTACACAAATACTGTGTGTATTTGTAAATACCCCTGTGCTTTAGGAAGTAAAGCTAAGGTAGGAGCGAGGGGAGGGGGAGGTATGCATGGTGACAGGGTCGGCCAAAACTTTAAAATAAAATAAACAATAAAAAGTTTATTGTGCGTGTTAATGTCTTTCGCTAACCTTCTTTGGAAGCTACCAGAGTCTCACCGCAAAGTGATAAGAAAACTAGAGAGTGTCAACAAGAAATTGGTCAATGCAGAAGCTGCTGCTTATTTTAATAACATATGCTTAAGGGAAGACCTGCTGCCATTGTACACACACACACATATATATATACCATGATAAAAGAAAAACGGTCCGGCAGGACAGATAACACTTAAAATAAACAGTGACACATAAACTGAAACATAACAAAGACTCACTTTACAATATTTCGACCGTAATGGCGGTCGAAATATTGAAAAGTGCGTCTTTGTTATGTTTCAGTCTATGTGTCACAGTTTATTTTAAGTATATATATATATTTTGAACGATGATTTACATTCTCGGAATTCTGAGGAATTTCAAAACAGTTCATTTTTCACAATTATGTCATCTAGTTTTCTAATGAACCCATGCTCTTATGGGAATAAATTTCATAATCTTGTCAAGAAATCTCTATATGTTTGTTTCAAAAACAACTCTAATTTTTTTAAATACGACTCGTACTAGACAATCTGTTTAATTGCTAAAATGTGATCATATTTTAAATATAATATAAGATATATAATAAATAGCTAAGAAAATACATGATATGTTAATGAAAACTGTTATTCTTCCGTGTAGAAGCATGATGCACATTTTTTTTGAATATATTGCTAAGGATGGTTTGTTTGGTTGATACGGGACGTTGTTTGGACAGGTCGAGTGGGGCACACGCAAGTTAGCGAGACGCGTTAGATTGCAAGATAAACAGGATATGAACCACTTTAGCACGATCTCCGTATTAATATGTTTTCCTCGAAAGTATGGAACAATCTCCTATATGATTCTTTCCAACTTTCATCACCTTTTAATAGTGAGCAGCATATATGTCGGTTCATTTGAGAGATCATAATCAAATTGAACTCCAAAATATTTCTTTATCATAGAATGTCTATTGTTTTTGGCAAAATAACATCAAAAATGAAATAAAATGTTAACATTTTGTAAATTTCTAATTTTTTTTTAACAAATCTTAGATAATAAAATATTAAAATGTTGCATTAACTTCCAAAATTGTTATAAAATAGTAAATATTTTAATCATTTGGAGTTTTTTAAGCCGAAGGAGTAAAAAACACAAAATATAACTCAAAATAATCCTTAATTAGAATTATTTAGATTAACTTATAGGGTTGATAAATGATAAATCAATATCAAGCAAACAAGTTTATTAAAATTGAAAAGATAATTTGAATGTGTTATCTAATTAAAAATGCGTTGATATTGTAAAAACTGTTAAAGAAATATGAAATAAACACGTTTCGTGTTAAATAAATTTCGTGCTAAACGTTCACATCTGTGTTGTGAACTGGAAAATTTAATCTTTGTTTAGTTAATTGTAACAATTAGGTTGAATAATTTTCAATGATTATTGGTATAAATTTTGCTTACAGGAGCTTTAAATGCAGACTACTCGAATATTTCTAAAAAAACTCATTGTTTGAATTAAGATATTTTGATACCATGATGACTTAAACGACCGTCTGAAAACACCCAGGCTACTCAACATCATTAGTTTAATTCAGAACTGGAAATGCAATATTAATGTAGTGTTTATTGAATAATGCTTGTTTGAATGGTCATTGACCCCAAATGGCTATACTGTAACTATAGATTTAACTTGTTCTGAACAGTAAACTGATTTGAAACCTAAAAGTAAATTCAGCATTGATTTTTATAATTGTTAACAAAACACTCTTCCTTCCTGCATTTTCATGAACATCAATTTCTTTCCAAACAATTCTAGTAGAATGTTCTTCCAGGTCAAACATTTGCAACTCATTAATTTCCATGATCCTGCAAGCTTAGATTTACGGTTAGTTACTTTTTTGAAGAGAAATTAAAAATTAAGAGAAGAGAAATTAAGAAATAAAAAATCAGAGTATGTTTGACCATCCGATAATAATTAAACATTACAAAACTGTAACATTATGACTTTTTTTTTTGAGTAAAACGAGCCTTTTTCTCATGGTTGCTAAACAAAAAAGACACATTTTTGCAGGCGGTACCCACTGGTGGATTGAGAGAAAGAGTTGACATTGATTCTGTCAGCAAAACAAGGAAAGACACAGTAAACCAGGAATCATCAAAACGTTGCCTTACGTAGGTTAGAATTGGGTGGTTTGAACTTCAAAAATAATACGTTTGCTGAGAAAATAATTGAAATTAACATAAAAACTGAAAAACTGCATTTACAAAAGACAACACTTGGCTAGGATATAGTAGAGACGGTAAAAAATAATTAATAATTTTGAAAATATATCCATTGGTAAAATCACGTGGTTTATAAAGCTTCATAAGAAAAACTCCAAATCACTAAATACAAATTTGTAAAAATCTACTTCTTATTATCGACCTTAAACATCGACAACAAAAGGTAAAGTTCTGGCAAAAAAGTCATGAAAATAACGGAATCTTGGAGTCATTTTTTCTTTTCCTTTCGTTTTTATCTTTTTTATGTAAAATTTTCAGTGTTTCTTTTTAACTTGTTATTACTTTGAGTATTCTATTCACCTCAAAAAAAATGATTTATTGACGCTATATTAAAACTCCTGTACAACTTGTTTACATAAACTGCATTTTTGCTTGAATTTGATTAATTATTCAAAACACGAGCAAGAATTAAACAATGAACTTTACTTCTTATTTTATCATGATAAGGAATAAGTGTTTGGTGCACTGAACTCTTTTTGTTTAAAAGTTAAAAAAATTAATCATTATTTACAAATCTTTCATTTTTATACTGATGTAGTTTTACAAAATGGTAAAAATAAATATCAGATCAGCAGTGACCTATACAGTTTTATTACTTCCCAAAAAATAAAGCAGAATTCTTGAAGAAACTGTATTTTCTGTAAAAAAATTAAATCCCCTCTAAAATACGTTTCTTTGAATAATGCATCAGTATCGATTTGTAGTTTTAAATTCTCAATAATCATTTTGTTTCTGTTCTTTTATTTTATTTTTAGTCATTTCAAGTAATCACAGTTTTATTGATTTCTTCTGATTCTTGATTTCTTTTGTTTTATTGAATAGAGAAATAAATGTATTTCAAGTACAATATTATTTGTTTTTCTTTCAATGATGCTGGGCTTCAATTTTCTTTATAATACAACATTGAAAAAAAGATTTCACTTATACAACAATTTTTATCATTTTACATTCAAGTAACATATCTTCAACTTTACTAAGGTACATAAAAATAGTTTACACTTTCTCTTTTTAACTATCTCCAATAAATTTACAACAAAAAAAATAGAAAACTTAAACAGATATGAAACCGTGCTAAAAGAAAAAAAAATATTTTCTAAGTTTAATCTTTAAACAATGTTTATCATTCCATTGATTTGCTTGTATGTATTTTTTTTTGTTGGGGGGGGGGGGGGGGGAAGGAGGTGAAATGTATTTACGCACATAGTGCTGGTCTCCAATCTATTTCAACATTACTTGAATAGGAAAAAATGATAACTAAATTTTATTAAACATATGTAATACTTATGTAGAACATACATACTCGTAGCAAACATGATTATAATGAAAGAAGTTATATTCTAAACATATTGCTTTTATTGAGGTTATAGAAAGCATCTGGCCAGATGCACATGTATGTATATACATGCATATAGATTAATTTCTAACCATGGTTAACTATGAAGTTGATAACACACTTAATTGTCTATTAAGTGAGCAGGAAGTTGCTATGTGGTATTGACACATTGTAGCGAATTATAAAGGAAGTCTCCACATAAACAAATTTGACTTGCTTGATGGGTTCAACTGTATGTTCTTAGGTAGAGACTTTGTTTAGGTTCCCCAGAAATATTTTTGTATTTGAGTACTCAACTCAAAAACTCAGTACTCTCAAGAGGAACTATCGCAGTTCTCAAGCGATTGAGCAAGTACTCAAGAGGAACTATCGCAGTTCTCAAGCGATTGAGCAAGTACTCAAGATGAACTATCGCAGTTCTCAAGCGATTGAGCAAGTACTCAAGAGGAACTATCGCAGTTCTCAAGCGATTGAGCAAGTACTCAAGAGGAACTATCGCAGTTTTGTTCCTCTTGGCAAGCTATATTGAGCTATACCATGTAAAGTAACTTTAAATACTCCTTTTACTAAAGGTACTAAAATATTATCTTCCACACATTTAAAGTTATATCATTTGGGAGATGGAACAATCTTCGGCGAATCTTTTGTTGACGGTGACAGTTAACAGTTGTTCCTAATTTTGTACGCTGTTCAGTTATGGTGATATCTAATTTAAATTAATTCGTGTGGCAAAATTTAGACTCTCATATAAAATAACATTTTTGTGAGATATACCAATGGACGTATTGCCACATGTATTCTCTGTGTGGGCGAAAATAATTTCTGATGATGACGTCATATTTAATTATTCTTACTAATTTTTCATTTAAAAAAGTAATTGTATCTTCATTAGTAAACCCCTTTTTTTGATTATTTTGAAAAGGTATGAAATTAACAAATTAGTGCACAATAATCCTTCTGCTTACCTCAATGAGCAAATTGCTATGTGCTCAACTTTTCTGAATTTATTTATATATAAAAAAAAAGTTTTATTTTCTCTATATTCTTGTTTTTTTTGTTTGTATTTCGTTATAGTTCTCTGTGTTATATCTTCATTATGTTTTCTACACATAGTCTTAGAGCAAATGTAAAGGCTCAGCCTAACCTTTAGAAAAAAAAATTAACAAAAAAAGTATCTGTTTTCTAATATGAAACAGGTGTACACTCCATACACTCAAACCCTGTCATCCTATTCCCAGTCAGTTCCACCACAAACACTCACCATTAGGTTGTTACTCTCTTCCTTATTTTATATTGTACTATATATACTTTGTACTATAGATAACTCTCTGATTACAATGTTTTTTTTTAGTTAATGCCTAAATAAGAATACTACGTGTTCAAAACGCATTGTTTATACAATTAAATTTCTATATGTGGAGAATATTTCATTAGCTTTTTACCCTACAATGAGTAAATACCACATAATAACTGATTGCACGACCCTAGAATAATTATTGAGTTTTTAATGTCAAACCTTGTTCTATAATATGTATTATAAAGAATTCTAATTTGTATTCTTCATAAGAAGATAATGTAAAATTATTGTATAAAAAAGCATTTAGTTAGTTTAATACAATTTTCAAAGAGATTTAAGAAAGAAATTTGAACTAAAGAAAAATATAGATCAATATGGTAAGCAAGAAAAATGTAATATAGGATGATAGTGGAAGCAAAATGAGTTGAGATGGAGAAAAGAGTTTATTCGAAAGACGCTGAATTGAAGTGGACGCCTTGGGAGAGGGAGAGAGTGAGAGTGAGAGAACTGAGGGCTGGAGCGAGAGGCACACATGTGGCATATCGAGGCTTGCAACTCCGACAAACTCTTCCAATACAGGTATAATCGAAAGGGAGAAGCTTCAACGATAATACGATGGGATCAACAGCCACCATTCTTCTCTGAACACTCTAGTAAATTCTTTATATGTAACTTACTTTAGACTTTATTCATTTGCCTAATACTACTGTCTTTATAAGAAATACATAAGTTATTAATATGCTCAATTAAAGAATGCTAGTAAATACGTCAACAGTAAAACATAAAGTTTCAACTGATATAAAAGAAGTAAGAAATAATAAAATCGGAAATATGCTCCAAATTACTAAATGATATTTTACTGAAACTCACTCGTTAAAATTTTTATCCCTATATCATTCACTTAATATTGCAAACTATTTCGAGATAGAAGAGTAACAAGTATGTCGAAGAAGCGGCAAATAACTCATATCCTTATATATTCTGCTAAAGAGAGAACTTTATTGTAACGTAAATTACAATTATAATAAATTATAATTCCTTATAATGGATTCCTTGTATTCCACTATAGTGGAGGCTCTCCAAATGGCGTTATAGTTCATTAAGGGTTCCGAAGATATCAATTGCTAGAAGTTGATGGCATAAGCACGATGTGTTTTGTGTGGTATGATAGCCAACTAGTGAGTAACTGTTGGGATTTTCTATGTCAAGAACCCAGTATTCATTTCCAAGAGGTTACTTCAAAAGAAAACTCCTATTTTATAGAGATTGCTGTTCTATGGAGATTGCCAACAATGCCAAAAGGTGCCAGCAAATCTCAAGTTTCAGTGCCAGATTTATGGTATATAATATATAGCAAGTGGCTTAAATTCTTGTACTCAATTTGTATATTCAATTAAAATATTTAATGAAGAGAAATCAAAAGTTATATATCATTGAAAAGATAATTACAGATGTTTTGATGAGGTTTTGTATTTTGACCGAAGGATAGCACATCAATTTATTCTGCCACCAACTGAAAAATAAATTATGGACAGTTGTTTAGATACACTGGTAAAAATAGGGTTAGAATGTGGAAAACTATGCCATCTTCCTCTCATCAGGTAAATATTCATCTTCTTTTACAGGTGAGTGAAATTGTTACTTCCTTTAAGAATAGTCAAACGGGAAGAACGACTAAGCATAGTAAAAGACAAGGTAGGTATATACTGTAGACTAAGTAATTACATTGGGTAGACCTAAAGATACTACGACTTGTCTGGTTTTCTCCTATCCCTGCAAAAATGTCTAACTTGCAACCTAGAGTGTGACAGGTGGTCAGTTAGAAGACTCCTTAGTAATGATGGAAAATGCTTCTTCATTCAAACAATCAGCAATAAAACAGTATATGTATAAGGCTCATATTTCAGACATTTGACAACTTAATTGGATTAAGACAACTTAACAACTTAATTGAACTGCTAAAGTCGTCCAGAGTCTTACTTCGTACACTGAAATACGAAAGATATGAAACTGTTAACGACCTGTTTTGGACAGGTTGGAACAAATGCTCTTGATAGTGGACCTTGAAGATAAACTTCAGCACATTATTAACCGTTTGTAACATTAGGTTAGGTTAGGTTAGGTTGCAGTGGCAGTCCCACAAGGGAACACACTTAGGCCGAGCATTGGCTCGGTGATACCACACAATGAAGATTTATTCTACAGTGGGAGTCCTAAATTTTGCCTAACTCAAGTGTATTTAGAGTAGGGATATTTAACGAGTACCTGACATCGTACTGGCTCGGGACCGACAGTTTAACGTCCTTCTCCGAAGGACGACGTGCTCAGATTTATTCACCTCCCGTATGAATGAATCGAGGGCCAGGTGGGGATCGAACCCCAGTCCTATCAGTTCAGAGGCGAGCACGTAAGCACTGAGCTAGCCTAACCCCCTTCTAACGTTATATATTAAGATTATATATTTCTTAATTTAACGGTATAATGACTTAACATATATTAAATCTCCAAAAGTTTCAACTTAGAACAGTATTTCTGATACAAATGGCCACCTCTCCATCTTCATCAGATGGCTATCAGTACAACTATTAATCATTTAAAAGATAATTAAAATAAAATACCTACTTTATTTGATCCTTAGATAAAAAACCTTAAACAAATTTGAATACAATTACAAGGAATAAATTAATCTGTTTGGTAATACAGGTTTACTCTGACTATTAGTATGAAATGATACAAATTCAACTTGAGCCTATTCTGTTCAAATTGCATAAAATGTAATATCAAATGATCATTCCTATAATTATATAGTATCCAATTATGCTTAAATAATGGCTTGATATTCTATTAACCGACAGATTCGGTTTTCCACATATCACGTGTCTCTTTCTGTTCCTAGCAATTAACAATAATCAACCATAATTTTCAGCAGATTGAATCAAGCTGAAAACCCCTACATTAAATGAGAGTTATGTTCTAAACATATTCATATAATAATTTAAATCTTTTGATGTTTTCCTTTCATTTAGTACTATTTTTTATTGACCGCATAAATTGACAATTTAATTTAATAATTTAAATTCTTTTGCTCATTTATAACAATCTCTTGTTTAATTTCTCTTCTTTTCTTTCTCACTTGGAATTTAAAAAGTGTTGAAATAGAGTTATAAATGAGACTAAACTCTGATTTTTCGATTGTCTTGAAAAATATTTTTTAACTGTAAAAGGTTAACCCAGAAAGTAAATTCAGAATCATGGTATTTATATTGCTTACAAGTATTTAATTTGGTTTAAGCCACCTAGAATGGTATTTTATCGCTCTGAATAGCATTCCATAAAAAAAGTTATAATTGGTGATTTTTATTTGTCATATGTTCTGTCTCAGTGGCACTTGGAATATAAATCACATATGTAAAGATTTATAAACAATGATAAAACCATTAAAACGACTAATAATTTGCGGTTTAATGAAGTAAATCACAGCTGAGTTTTGTTTGCTAATCGAAAGAAGAAAATATTTATTTGGAACTCAGAGGGGTGTTTTTTTATGTGATGCGGGTGGAGCACGTATTCCGAGGGTTGATGGATGTTCTCCCCTTCCCTGATGTGAGGCTACCTTTTATTGGACCTTCAAACTGAGTAATAGCACTCTGTCTCCGACCATCATGCGCACTTAGCCTGTGCAAAACACGTTGTGATCCAGCCACGTGTCAGCCGATAAATCACCCTCTTCATTTCAATGTAAATGAGCTTTATCAGATATCATTAAATAAACATTGGACAGAGAAAACACAAAACTAGGATCCTTCTGTCACAGAGCCACGTCTTTTATACTCCTACAATCAACCACATATTTTGTTTATTCCTAATGAAACTGATTCTTATATATCAGACAGTATTTTTTTGAGTTAAACTGTGCACATCATCCAGTTTAATATAATCAAATTAACGAGAAAAGGAATATGTCTTGTTACTTGACGACAGTGATTCTCAACCTATGATTGCCTGTAGACTCCTCAGAGCAATATTGTCACTCATATATCATTTCCAATATAAAGAAATAAAATTTTTCAAGCCTTGGACAGTTCTTCAGGATTACTTTAAACTCTCAATGCCAATCTATCGGTATTTATTTAAAACCTTTTTCTTAAGCAGAATTGTAAAACATTCGAACAGAAAAATTTAAGCATTACAAGAGATTATTTAAAAGAAAACAATTCAAACATGTCAAACTATACAGTTATTATTGAATTACTCAAATTTTCCTATAAATAAATCTCTTTATATAATACTTAAGTTTTTTGTTGCAAAATTATATCCTTCTGATATGAAAAAGGTTTTAAATAAAACCCGAAATGTTGGCATGGAGAGTTTAATTTGAACCTGAAAAAATGACAGAGTCCTGATAAATTTTCTCTTATTTTTACTTCACTTCGATATTTTTATGAAGAGTCAAATATAAAGTTATTCACATATAAATTTTCAAAAAAAAAATATTTATTTTACAGTATAAAATAATTAACCACGGAATTATTTTATTACATTTTTTATATGAAGTCGGAATAAAAAAATCTTTTTGAAACAACAACAAATATTTTCTTTATTAACGTTTACAGTTTTTTTACAAATTAATTCGTGGATCTTAGCGGGTCTATTTAGACCACATTGAGAACTAATGATTAATCATAATTAATCTGGTCATGTAAAAATTTGATTTCAAAATTTTGACGGATTAAGACGTATTCAAATCATGTGCGCCCATACTGAAGAATTTTCGACGAGGCTTGGGTATGTGTAAGAAAATTGGTGGCCGCATGTGTCGGAGTGTTTCAAACGTATTCTGCAAAATATTGAGATTACACCCCCTAAGCAAGGTATCCGCTGCATGGCTTTTTCAGTTTATTCTGTCATCTAAAAAGGCTCCAGCTAATGTAATCCCTTTGAAAGTTCTAGTTTAGTATCTTTAATAACAAGGATTTTGACGTATACTTTCTCCTTTCTTAAAATGGGGTATAAAGACCGTTTTAGCTTGGAGTTAAGACAGAGTCTTTTCTCTTTTATCCAGCTTTTAATAAGTTGGAAAACCTGCTACATAAGCTCAAAGACAATAGCATTAAATACATTTCTCGCCTTATAACAACCAGGTCACCTATACATCCTCTTGATTGTATCCAACTCATCCACAGCATGACAACATAAGGATGATAACACGTCTCCTTAAGGATAAACATTAGTTATTACAATTTCAGCTCCAATATTCTATACGAACAAACATTATTCCTAGCATTAGAATTCTATTAATCCTGCTTCTTCCATTTATATAGTAGTGATGATTCAATGGCTTTGAAAAGGTGTTATAAATAGAAAAAGCTCATTCTATATGCAAGAAGTAGCCCAAATTGGCTTTAAACCTTAAGTTTTAGGATTTATACTTTTTTTTTTTTTGAGAACAAGCATTGTAGAATTCATTCTATCCATTTGCACTTTTTATAGGTATCTTGACAATTATCATGGTTTTTATTTACCATCAGATCTAAATACGCATGGAAAATAGTATTAGTCATTTTTAATGTAATATAACTCATCCAGTCTTTTAATTTTTTGAAATATTTATAGATAGATTATAAGTTATTGAGTGTTATCTATAGATTGATTATAAATTACAGAATAATATATTGATTTTATTACAAAATTTTTATTAAAAACCATTTATCACTTTGGAATACATCGTAAAATATATGGTTGATTAGTTTTGCTTTTCACTTTTAATAATTTAATTTTTCGTACATATCATTAAAAATCTATCAAAATTCCATTAAGCTTCTTTTAATAAACCTTTATGTAAGAATTCTGTTTGACTCCATATAGATGAAAAATTTTTAAGACTGTATAAACAATTACAGCAGATTATCCATGATTTCAAGTTGAGTTTTCAGTGTTTTGAGCTTGATTTCCTGTTGCATTAATGCGATTTTAATCATAAAATGTATAACACCTTTTTTTATCCATTTAATAGTGAAAAAAAAAAGTTATGGAGCTTATTTCATTATGATGAAGCCAAGGAGTGTGACCTGCATTGTTTCCACAAGATTTCAGTATAAATCATTTGTCAAAAAAATTACATTTCATCATAAAAATATCCTTTTTGATTGCTGAAAAAATCTGAACATTTTTCAGTTTCATAATAATTAAAAAAATTAAAAAAATAATTAAAAAAATTTAATATTCGAGATTTAGTAGTTCAGGACAGAAATAGTATTGTCTGAAATACCATATTGATCATAAAGGCAATTTATTCATCTTTTTGATCAAAAACAATAGGGCCATCAGCAGTTTGAGGCTCATTTTTGGGTAAAAATATATTTAATCTACGAAAAAATGTAACATGTAACGCATTCAAAATGCTAGGGTGGCACATGTCACCACGATAACACCAAATAGGGAGCTTTGGTGCCTGAAAGATGTATACCATCAATGACATCATGCGATTTTCTGCATGATGCCTATATTTTTACTTATTAAGGTAATAATTATTCAATATTATGTCCATCTAATTAAATATGTATTTCATAAAAACATTAACAATCTGACAAACTATCCGATATGTGACTTAGACGAGTAACAAATTGAATGAGGAACAGGCAATTATAAAGGGACAGAGGAGAGTTACTAATGACTGGAAAACAGTTAAATAAAACCAAATAGAAATAAACAGTAAAGGTATTAATATTAAATAAATATTTTATATTGTAAAATAATATCGTCAATGGTAAGACAAGCTAGAATCCAATAATCAAATCAGGATAATATTGTTTTCTCATCACTATACTGTAGAATGAGTTCAATTTTCTCTCTGGATAATGAACGAAGTCCAACGTAAAGGAGATGTTAGGAAAATATCATTTGTTTTATGGCTAACAACTAACCTCTGCAATACCAGAAATGATGATAAATTAAAGAATTGAACAAACATTTAAAATTTAGTTTATAAAGAAAATGCACTTTGCAGTATCGGCCATTTTATCAAATTTGCTATCACGTATGCCTTAGATATAATAAAAATCTCTATTCCATGTTATTAAGATTTGCGCAGTGATGCAATCATTCTGAGTGAATCTTCCTTTCCTATTGTTAGATATGGAGAAAGATAGCCTTAATGTGCTTCAGGATCTTGGTGAGTTCTTATTTTGCACCCTATTTCTAAGAAATCTATTAAATTTATATCATTTCACATTTACAATTTTTTACTTTTTATCCGTCTACTTCGATAAAAGTCTTATATAAAGAGTTTATTATTTATAATCTTTTTTACAGGATAGTGTTTATTATTTACATAAAAAATGAAATTAGATTAATTAAAATTCATAAATAAAAATCAAATTAAAAAAACAAAATTTTTCTTTATAGTTTTAGTATTAATGTTTGTAAGTAAAATTAAATTAAAAACCTATACATATTAGCTATCTCTCCTTAAGGTTCATGGATGAACAAAGAGGTGGAACCTCTTACTCTTGGGCAAACAAACTACAGTTGACCATATGAGAAAAACTTTGTCTCAGTCACTTCAATTCTTGCTGTAGATAGAGAGTTTCCACTTCCGACTTAGTTACCGTCATAGCGAAACAGAGGCTGACGGAACATTGCGGTAGTTTGAATAGAAACAGATAGTGGCTCTGAATCAATGGTATGTGTGGTATACACACCGACTACACAGTACCACACAAAGTCATGAAGTACGCCTCTATGGCGTATCTGTGCAGGGCACGAACTCAGAGTTGTGTCTCGTTGCACATTTTTGAGGCACTCATGTTTCGTAACATGAAATTGGATACTGCTACTAAATTGCAGCATGATTGATGTCCCTACTTTAAGTTTTAACTCATGAGCAGGCAGTCCAGGAGCCGTCACGTAGTGAAATAAAGTTCAGTTGGATAATGAACTGCTTCCTCATCACTAATCACTCTGTGAACTGACTTAAAGGTTCTTTCTTCGGTTTAATGTAGTGTAACAACTTGTTTGATGATTTTCGGTGCCTTTTTTTTAGTAGAGGTTAAAAATTGCTCGTTCACAAAACCATTTATTCTGAATAGATAGTAGATCTTGAACTCTGAGAAACACCTTGTCAATAAGCTCTTGTTGGGAGCTTAAAAGGAAATGAAATTAAAATCAATTAACAATACCCATTTGCTACACTTGTACATTTTCAAAATAAACATGTGTGTGTAGCTAGCCAATGACAGCTTAAAAGGTCATAATTTTGCTTCTACTTTGAATTTTGAATCCATTTAAAGCTTATATTTTATGTTAGACATCCAAAAAAGTATTGTCAATGTTTCAACTTGCTATGCGTCATGGTGGCTGAGTTTACTTGTGAAAAATTTTTCGGACAAACTGACAGACAGACGGAAATTTTTCTAAGGTTCAATTCCGCTTCTTTAATGAATGAAACGAAAAGGTAACTTGAAATAAGTCAATTCTGAGCAATATACAGACAAAACCTTTCTTTAATTTATATAAATATTATTGAAGAATAGCTTGAAGTACTTCCCTTGTAATCAAAAAACGCCGAAACCAGATTTCGATAACTATTTCAAATCTTGATTAGTAACCTCTACTTTTAGTAGTAAAGTAAGGTAAGTGTATAACGTCTTGATTAAGACAGATTGTCCCTGCTGACACGGTATTGACAGATTGTTGTTACATATGTTAAGAACAATCTATCTGCTGATGTT